>VKOC01000007.1:4516717-4604075 GCA_009364415.1 Spea multiplicata
CTCTTCGCTCTGTAGCATTGGGAAATTCTCTTTTTTATGTAAGTTATTATTAGTGGTTGGTTTATATAGCGCCATCATATTCCACAGCGGTGTACAAAGTTTAAACAACACACAACAAGTAAGAAATGTACACAGTAATATTTATAAACCCATTTTTAGTGGGATGCACTCATATTTAGGAAAGAGAGATGGGGGTCCGATGGACTGACCCTCACGAAGGTGTTGTATGAGATAGTAGACAATAACTATAGATTTCAATGGGATTAATGGGATTAATAAATAAAATTAGATAACAGCTATAGAAATTGACAGTGAATATTTAAATTAGGGTTGAGATACCTGCCTTCTTCCAAGAGAATATACCGTATTATACCTTTTATCCTCAGTCGTTTGCTGCCTGGGAGTTATGAAAATTCCAGTATAGCAAAGGATTGTTTCTACTGACCCAAACATAGACTATTATTATTATTATTATTATTATTATTATTATATATACTCAGTCCATGCAATCAAATAGTCTGTCAGAACTAGAACTAACAGACTAGGTAAAGAAGGTTGCAGGACTCCCTGTTACAGGCCACACATTTGCTTCCATTTTGAAATAATAAATAAAAAATAAACATGTTTATGTTAATCATGACATTATGTTCTGATAAGAGGCAGCACATTATTATATATAATGCATATTATAGATAAGGAAGTCAGTGGGAGGCTTGCTCAGTTTGACCAGTAGATGGCAGCACCTCTGTCCCGATTGCTTTAGACACAGAGCAGTCCGCGCTCGCTGATACCGCGCAGAAGACACGCTACCCCCCACCCGGACCTATGCGCTAATAGAGGGGTGTACGTTTACGTCCGTCAACGAGAGATACTGTATCAATTCTGTTTTTGGAATAATTGCAGAATAATGGTGTGTGCAAAGTGTCCTGTTCAACTGCTCTATGACGGCACAGTAAACCGGTACGGGGCTCTCTAAAAATGGTCACAATTCAAAAGCTGTCAGGACTCTAACATACAATATACAGAAATTACGTGTCTGTCGTGTCAATTTTCAATTTTTTTAGTTTTACGAGTATTAGCAAAAGCGGATTAATAGCAGATACCCATTTTTAGTCTTTTTTGTAACGCAGATGTATGTTCTCCAGCATACTTGTAGCAACAATACCTCTAATAACTTTTTCTACTAATATGGGAAAAATGTGACATTTTCTTTTTTTAGGTGCAATTTCTTTGGTATAATTATTTTTGTGTTGTTTAGGCAGCAGAATGCCCATTTTATGTACCGCTGAATGGTTGCCGTTCATCAGATGGCGAATTCACTGTTGAATTCTGTGCGGCTTTTAAGCCTTCAAAATACGAATCAAGTCTACAATGTCTCTCGAGTCTACAATGTCTCTCAAGTCTACAATGTCTCTCAAGTCTACAATGTCTCTCGAGTCTACAATGCTTAATTGAGTTTTCCATTAGCTGAGCTGGAGGAAGATAATCTCTATTTCAAGCTCTCACTTTGAGTCCGCTGTTACAGGCGTCACCAATAAACATTAATATGTAATTAACATGAGGCAATATCCTCCTCTTGTTCTGGAAAAAAAATGGAATGACTACTGGTTTTGTGTCCATGACCTTAGGGCCACTTGGTATCCACAAAAGTTCTGTTGTAAGCCATCCGGTCAAAATATTCACATTCGAAGCTTGTTTTGAAATTCTCCAGATGCCCAACAAAATGTCCCATTCACCCCTCCCCCCCCTGCATAGAACAGAGATATTAAAAACGATGATTATCGGTTGCATATTTCCATTAATCATGATGTATATGGTCGAGAAAGACCTCTCGTGTCCTATCAGCAACCGAGGCGGCTGAAGTTTTTTAACTTCAAAGAAGAGGAAGGGTTACGCGCCATTCTTTTCTCATAACCACCAATTCCGATGCAAGAATGTTGAGAGCCTTCTCCTAATGTCAACATTCAAAGATGTTCGTAAAACACTTTTTCAGAAGGTATGAAAGATTATTTTCATGCTAAATCATCTCAACGTCTGATTAAGACCATAGTCAAGAAGAAGGGACATCATAGTCACAACGGCTCCATGCATTTTCCATATATGTGGTTAAAACACGTGATAGTGTGAGTGTCCCTTTAACTGTTAACCACAAGACCTAATCCCTAATTGACGTTTGCCCGCCTGTCCATGATGGATTTATCCTGCGACCGTTTTTTTTACTCCAAGATACACAAGAAAATCTGGATGCGGTTTTGATGACTGGGTGGAAAATTCAGTTTTGGACAGCAAAAACTTCGTGGGACTTCTTTGGTGAAAATCTGGCCCACCATAGTCCTAAATGAGTCCTAAACATTATATCCAATCAGCAAAGAGCTGTCTAAGCTACGGTCAGCTCCCATCATTCTCAGCTGCTGGATAAGTTGGTAGCCAGAGGCTAATGGAAACTTCCAGCCCTGTTTCAGCGGGGAAGACGGGACTGGCCAAAAATGCGGAGAAAGTGTTGGACGTGTTTCTACATCTGATATTTTGTTTATATTTTACTATATTTAGGTTGTATTTTTTTTAATAATCCTTGGCACATCTCGGATGAATCTCTGTGTCCTGCACTCTCTAGCCAAGTGTTTGGTTTCATCTCTAATGATTCTTCTGGCAAAGTATTTTAGCAGACTCTGTCTCTTGAAACCCCATAAATAATGTTATCAATTTAGCAAATGGCACAGAAAACTAATATGCCTGGCACCGTTTTATACTCTATATTATAAAGTTATGAAATGTTCCTTTTTCTTTTAATTACCGGTTACAAAGTTGCAATTTTCTATCAAAGAGACAGAAGGATGTTGGACTTTTTGATGCCTTTGGGACAAAACTATGGCCTTTAATCCACGGCCAGTATAACACATTGTAACGAGAAGATGTTTAGATATCTCTCTGCCTTCAAGTCCTCAAGTTTGTGTTACTTTAGTGCATTCCTGCAAATATCCCTCCATCAAAATACTCTTTATTTATAAATTCCCTTTGTTGGGAGAACTTAGATTTTGAGCTGTAATAATTAAACCCTGGTGGTAAAGACTCTCTTATATATTCTAGATGGAATGTTCATTTTCCACGGTTTAATTTTTGCACTTCTGTAAATTAACACATGCTGGTTTTTTATTTTTTTACACTTTCTGGCTAATTCATTAAAGTCAAGTGACTTTTGTTTTATTCCCATGGAAAACTTTCAGTTAATAGCAGACAACCTGACCCTGGCGGTTTTAAATTACGTACTTAAACCAGAATGTATGCAATTTATATAGGAAAGGGTTGGCATGATTAGCGTGTCCTTGTGTTGCCAACCATGGCGCCATTTTTAATTTTTCCAATGCATAGACCATCTGTTAAGGGTCAATTATTCACCTGTTCTTAGTAGGGAAATAAACCAATCTAAATCTAAATTCTGTTCAAAATATACATTTCTTCTGGGGCTCACATTGTCTTCTATTACTCGAAAGTCAATGTGCAAGTAATTCTTAGATGCATAGAACCAAATCTATAAGTCGATCGTTTATTACGGATTGCACAGTGGAAACGGGTCCCTGAAGACTATTTTCGGTGGAGGGATATTGGTTGACATTTGCCCCCCTTAAAGACTCCAGTGCCCCCCATTTTTTGGAAGGGAACCAAGAAGGCCCAGCCCTTCCTTGGTTTTACCGGTAAGGGGAGGAAGGGGCTCCATATCCCCTATTGCAGTGCGAAGAAGAAGATGAGGGACCTGGTAACCTCTATGGTCTTACGTGGTCTTACTTGTCCTTACCTGATAAAGAAAAAGCATGATAGCCTAGGCTTAAAACTAATCATAAACACACCCTATCTTTATTTACGCTCTTCCATTTAAAAATATAATAATTCCTGGAAGAAATGAAGTTAAAGGAACTCTGCTTTATATGACTTGTCAATTTATTGAGGGATAGTGTTCATTTACGACCCCCTCTCGCTGCAGACTGGCGTCCTAAGTAAGGGTAATCTTATTTGTCACCGGAAAAAACAACTTGTTCAGTGACGTTTAACATTATTGCTAAACATCCAGATGTTAATATTCATGCCCATTTGCATGCAATATTTTATTTCTGTAGCTAAAAAAAACAGGTACGATGTTCTCTTAAAACGCGTTGTACTTCGGGATTTGTTTGTACAAGGTTTATAACTTGGCTCGTGAAGTCCATGCGTATCAGCGGGATGCCCCTGGCCACAGTGTGAGGCAATGTATGGTGATACAGGATTAAAGTCAGCGAGACCGGCCGGCCATTGCGTGATGCATCCGAGTCTTTATCCCACCGGGGGGGGAGAAACTCCTCTGATTTAAAGACTGGGGCCCCCTACTTTCTACTAAGTTACGCATCTCTCTCTCTTCAAAGACTGAAACGCAATAACAGGAATTTGGTGGATAAGCAGAATTTAAAGCCTTCTGACATCACGGTGAATCCCAGTGCATATGGATAAAAAAACTACAAGCCAGACATTATCCATCATAATCACTGATCGGGAAGGAATAATCAGCAAAGTTAAGGGATCCTTGCATATTGTGTGTTATACTTGTGAACTATTTAATAGGTAACAATTTTGTGTTGGTCACCCTGCGCTTCTCCATGTTTTAACCCCTTAATGACAAAGCCCGTACATGTACGGGCTCAAAATGCATTGTTTTCAATGGGTTTAGGGACCACCTATTGTCTTTAAGGGGTTAATGTGCAGATCCTATTATGGGAGATGCAGTGTGGAATATGGGGGTGCATTCTGGGGGGACTTCCAGCCCCCCCCCCCGGTCCAGGCACCCCCAAAAAGCTGCCTGGCTCCCCTGGCACTAAGACCGTCCCTGAGCAATTCAACAAATGGTTCAAAGCAAAAAAAAAGGACAATATAAACAGAACAAAGACAAAACAGATGCGCAGCTTAATGTCCAAGTTTAACTCATGTACCCACGATCATACATCACATACATATAGCACGGATATTTATTTCACATATGGAACATCATTATGCTGACCGTTCAAAGAGCACAAAGTATGCATGCGGCCAGGGGGGGGGTCCTGCTGTGAGCAAATATGAATTGGGACGTCTTCTGTTTAAAGTTATATATTTGATCAAGGAAAATAAAACATTGATACATGGTTTTTTCTTGACTCATCAAATTCCAGAATATTTCTGGGGCCCCCTCATTTTTTTTCTTAATAAAAATAACATTTAGTCACCAAGAAGGCGCCTGGTAGATGTAGCGCGTACCAGTCAGGGGTCAATCTTGTCTTAAAACCTTTTTTTTTTTTCATACAATCCCAGTTTTTCTATCGTGGATTAAGCTGATACAAAGTTTCATTTCGATCTTTAGTTGTGTTTGTTTAACAAATACCTTGAGTTGATCAGGACACTGTATCTACTTAATGCGATGCTAATGTAAATTTAATAAGAACAACAAGACAGAAAAATAAAATTCCTGTTTTTAAAAAAATAATATTTTCTTTCATCGTGTGTTGAATTTAGTATATTATCTTTGTAAGGGGCAAACATAAAAGTACATATTTAGCCCCTTTAATCCCAGGAATAAGATCTGTAGGTTATATATAATAATGATATATAAAATAATATATATATATATATATATTTACACATATCTATATCTATATATATATTATATATATAATAAAATAACATATACAGTATAATTATATACATCTTATATATCTTTGCAAACATTTGGTTATCATTCAGATTTTTTTTTTTAAATAAACATAACAACAGTTTGGTTATTTACTGGAATTTATATACATAAATTGAATGGAGAGCAGGAAATTTAACCCTTGGGTGGCAGACTTTAAAACAAAGCGGTTTATTTTAATGTATCAGGCGTAGCAATGAATTACATTTATTTTTATTTAAACTCCCATTTATTTTGTGTTTATTTTTTTCTTGCCATGTTATTTTATTGTTTTTGACCTCGGCTATAATGCTTCAGCGGAATTCTTAGTTACCCCCCCCAGGGGAGGCAGTCCTTACTATACCCCCCCAGATCCGCACAGTGGGACTGCCCCGTTATTTATCCGTGTCCCAGGTTGTAGACTCCAGTAAAAGTCAGCATGAAATGCCAGCAATGACCTCCTACTCATTCTTTACAACTCGTTGCTCACTCCTCGTCGCTCAGAGGATTACATCTTCAGCCTTTCAGCCGCCAGTTTAATTGTTTTATCCTCGTAATATTAAACGCTCGCGTTTTATGCTCTTTCTTCAGTCGTCTTCAGTTCTATTTGTGAGGCAAAAAACGACTTTGACCTTGCAAGCCCATCCTTTGCCATTAATGTTTCCAAAACAAAGTCTTTCAAATTAGAAGAAGAGGTCATAATGTAGAGGGACAGAGGCGTGGAGGTATTCTAAGGAAGCCTTACTTTACTGAGAGGGTGGTAGATGAGTGGAACAGCCTCCCAGCAGAAGCTGCAATGGGTAATACAGTGATGAAATGAAAACATGCGTGGGATAGGCATATGGCTCCTGAATCTGAGACCAACGACTGATTAACGTTTCACAGCAGAAAAACCTGCTAAACAGATCTGATCTGCAGGTCGGTTCTGTATTTCTACCGTAACGCCCGTGGGTTAACCCTTGAGTGGCAGACTTAGACTGAGTTAGGTTTCAAACCTAAGACTATCACATATTTTTTTTAATAAAGCTCCCAAATTGTAGAACGTAGGATCTTATATATCGAGCAGAAACCTTCGTAAATAAAAATCCAGCGGAAATCCTGATTTTAATCTAATTTTTAATCCATTAGCAAATCTTACTCGAGAATGATGTTCAACTATTATCGTTTGTTCATTCATTCACAAGACAAACGTAACGTATTTATTGTAATAAAAATGGCATGTAAATAAAACGACATTTGGTTAATTCATTTTTTTTCCGGATTTTATATTCTGTTTTTACTGTAAATGCAATAAATCGGTACTCATGCAGCAAGCTCCCCCGGGTCCCTCGGTAGATCGTGTAAAGGGTCTTTGTAGAATCCGGGGATGCTCCTCCGTATAGTTAAGGGATGGAGCCGTCTGTCATCAGGTCACATGATGCTCTGGGCCAGAGAACGTCTGGAGCAGCTGCTTGGAGATGCTGGTTTGGTGGTCCTGTCGAGTCAGCGTCGTTCAGCCCGAGCTCCCAGAAAGCAGAACTGTTCGGACCGCTTAGGGGGGCTTTTGCTTTATGGTGGTCTTCCATACCCTTTCACTAACCATGTCTATCTGCTGCTGTTTCTTTTTCAGGGATTATGGATCATCCAAGAGAAAATCAGGTAAGAACGCCCAGCGTTTGCCTTCTTGCCTCTGCATGTTGTGTCGCGTCCTCCTGTTGCATGAACCCCTCCGGTACAGATTCTCCATACACCCCATGGGTGCCGGAGGTCCTCGGTTTGTCTAAAATCTCCCCCCCCTGTTAACCCTTAAATGACTGCAGATATCTTGCGGATGCAACTCTCTGCTCTTACCACTCCTTCTTGGTACAGACTCTCCATTCATCACTCAAGTGATCCTATATTCTATCCTATTCTATCCTATATGAGTCAGACCGTATCTCACTGTCCATGCAATACAATGATCATTTTTGATGCAACACAGACCCAGCATTAACTCTTTGCGTGCCAGTCTGTGATCAGAATGTTTTGCGCAACTATGTGGCATGGTTGATATGATATGTATATGTATGTATATGATATATATATAGATATTATATTATATTATAATATATATAAAATATATATAAAATGTGTATATGTATAGATTTTATTTACTTGATCTTAAAGTTCCAAACAGGGAACGTATGTTAAATAAGTGCCACTGATAAAACATGTTTGGTGGATGTCTGGGATGCCGTATCAGATATGTTATGCTTATTCCCTTTGATACTGGAATATATTATTGCTGTAATTAATATCTAATCGTTATGGACGTCATTATTTTTATATAATAAGGGAACGGGGCTCTCCGTGCCCCAATGGATTCTAAAGCATCCTTGCTTAAATTGTAGGAGCGTCTGTGACATGTATATATAACAAGCTAGAGATTAACGAGGAATCCCCCCGTGTAAAAACGCTATTGATCGGTCATCTACTAAGTGCACTCAGTGTGGGGGACCACAGGTGGACCTCGCCGCTCTTCTGATTCATAGCTCTAGGAGCTCATTAAGAAAATGTGACGCTCGTGCATATACGTCGATGGGTGAATTGTTCATCTGGTGAAATGCATGCGTTTAGAAGAAATGGGAGCGTTAGAACGGAGCGTTAACCCTTTTAACACGCCTAAGGATTAGAATGCTGCTCTCGCGCATTTAGAATGTTCAGTGCATGTAATAATGCAGTTGAAGAACATGTTGTGCTTTTTAGAGGTTGCTACAATGTAAAATTGTTATCACCGTTCATAATTCTTAAGCATCGGTCTCTCCCAGGCTTTTGACGTTCTTGGCATGTTAGAATAGCGCATTTAAGACAGCGTTACTCTCTGTACCCTGCGTGTAGAATGCTTCCTTTGGTTCCTTCCCTGTAAGATCGACCATTGGAACACCGAGAGATGATTCCTTAATTCTTATGCTTATAGCTATTTGGTACTCGAAGGTTCAGTGATTCACTTGAATAAGCATCACGGGTTAATTGCTGATTCGGTCAGCTCATCTTATGTCCTTAAGCACCAATGTTCATGCAGGATAATGTGTTAGCGATGGTTGTGGCCTGGAGCTGGCTGTAGTTTTACAAAACCTCTAGATTGTAAGCTCCATTGAGCCGGGCCCTCCTCACCTGTTGTTTCTGTAAGTCAGTTATGTTATATACTACTTGTAATGTCCTCTCTACCCATTGTACAGCGCCACGGAATTTGATGGTGCTATATAACATAATATAATAATAATAAATAGCAGTAGTTCATAAAGCTGTTTTTACATCCCAGTCTATGTTTGGATTGTTTATGGGTGCGATAATCCTTCAAAAAGACAAATGTACCATGTTTGGGCTCTGAAATGAGAAATGATAGCGTTTACTGCTTGTACAGTTCCGCTTACTTATGTGGCGTGAATTAGGTTTCGAGGACCTGAGGGTTTAAGTAAAGAAGTGGTTTCTTTGCTTACACGTAAAAAGATGCAAATCCAGTTACATTTTAACTGTTACACCCATATCTGAGAGCAGAAGCGGTAGAGGTTAATACTATAATAATAATTTAAACACAGATAGGCATATGGCTATAGACCAAGCACTGATTAAGAGTATTTACAGCAGGAAACAATAGGTAGACTAGAAGGGCTGAATGGTTCCTCCCTGGCGTTATATATATATATATAATAATATATTATATATGTGTGTGTGCATATATGTATGTATACGGTGATGTAAATCTAGGGCAGATGCCTCAGTTGCCTCCCGCTCGGCGGTCAGCCTCCAGGAACAATAATGAAGCCCCTTTAAGAAACGGAGTGCCATATCCCCGCACGGTGTGCCTTAAAGGCACGGAGTGCCCTTTTTAATGGAATCTATGGAGGCTGTGCTGAGCCGGTACAGTTTCCATAGCGTAAAGAGCCCGGTTGGAGAGATCAAAGCTCTCCCTTGTAACCGGCCCATTGTGCAGAAGGACACTGGGGGGCTTAATCTGCCCCATGTTTTTGTACCTGGGGACTGCCGGTCCCCTGGACCTGCTGCCCCAGGCCTATGTCACTGTATATATAGTATAGTATGGTACCCACACCATTTTACTGTTAGCATTCCAAACTATTTGGCAGCACCCAAAGCCTTTTGTGCATTTGCGCAATTCTTTTTTTTTTTGACGAGAGTTCGATAAAATAAAACCACATTTTTCCACTAACCGCTGATTGCTTTAAACTTTAATTACAGTGGCAGAAAATGAATTTATTCTTCAATGACTCCTGCACTGTAATGTTTTCCATAGCCATTTTCCAGCAATAAAGATTGAATTATGAATTGTGCTCCTCCTCTCCGAGTAGCTCTCCTCCGCTGCTGTCTGTCGCTCTCCTACTTCATAGCGTTTGGCCAAAACACAGGAGATCATTTTAATCCTTTGGAACAATTCTTTCAAATAAATAATACAAAAATAAATAGAACCATAAAGCCATTTATAAATTAACAAAAAAATTTAGAAAAAGTGCAGTTTTATGATAAAAAAAAAAGAATGTATGAATTTTAGGATTTCTTCTTTTGTGCAGAATATATGTATGAGTAACCCACCTACAAGAATATGTATAGTTATGCATGGGAGGGTATTGCAGCTCTCCCCCTGTTGGGCAAGTGGCATAAAAAAGGGGCGGGGCTAGCACTTGTGGGCAGGGCTATGCTTAATAAGAGAAAAAAGAAGCAGACTCAGAGACCCCGGGGAAGCCGGGCTTCACCTGGAGACTGCGAGTCAAACCCAGAGAGTTCCTCGGTTTGTGTATGGGCCAGCAGGAGAACATTTTCAGACCCCCACTACAAGGGAGACTTTGGGTCCCATTTTTCCTTATCCGCTGACATTTATGTAAAATTCTTATGTCATATTAAGCATTGTCGTGTCACACTGCTGAGAAGGAAAGCACAAAGCGGCTCATTGTTAAGAGTTGTTTTTGTATTTGGGCTGGGATGATGATTTCATGCGGTCGCTGATAGTGAAGGATTATATTGTCCTTCATTCTGTATCACATGCTAGCGCGGACGCGGCATTTACATGCAACCAAAACAACGCATTTAAATATGGAACTGACTTCCAGGGACTGCTCAGTGATATAGCGCCAAAAACACTCAAACAACGATATCGTGTTATTGAGACAAGGCTTGTAGTCAATTTTGCTAGATCTTTCTGTATTCAGTCAATAAGAGAGCACTATTATTATAATTAATAATAAAGATAATAATAATGACAGTCGTTTTATGTGCATTATTATAATAAAATATTCATCAAACATGAAAAATAAACTTTCATTATTCAATAGAGCTCTCTATATATATACTGTATATACTGTGTATGTATATATATTATAGCATGTCATTTAACTTGTCATGCTTTCTTTTGTATGTACAATAAAATGTTACAACCAATCAGAAAGAGACCTGTTGCCGGCTGGTTGTTAAGTAACAGTGAACGTTCTAATTACAATGGCCCATAGAAACATATTCTAGCTTAATCCCAGCTGTCACATTTTGAGTGACGATGGTGTTAGGATGGTGTTAGCGTGCATTGTTGATTCATAAAAATACTATTAGACGTAGCCATTGTAGAAATGCTTTCCTATACTGTAACTGGGAGTGACTGTCTTAAGTGTGCCCTTATCTCCATATCAAAGTTGAGTGGAGCTCTGTGGAATGCATGGTAAAATAAAAGGCAGTGTTGAAGCTGCTCCTTTCCCATCCCCACACTTTCACCCGTCTTCCTTTAACATCCGTAGAACCAGCTTTTGATCCGGTTATTTTTAGCTTGGGAGATCCCACAAGTCATTCTCAACAATGTCCTAATGTCAGGGGAGGATTGTTTCAGGGTTTGCGACAGCTATTATACTTCCAGTCCCATGATACAGTTTCTCTTTGCCCTCTAAACATCAGACAATTGTTTACACGGGCACACATTGCGGAAAATGATGTCATCGCTTGCTCACCGGTTCCCCAGTTCAGATGCAACTGAATTTCAACTTCTGCGAGATCAGTCGTCCGTTCCATTGGCACCATATCATATATTTAGGCCGAATGAAATCAGTTAGATTTGACGCTATAAGCCATTTCTGGGGGTGCTCTATACATCCCACTCAGGTACCCATATGGTGGGCTAATATTAAAGCTAATGTTAAAGCTAATATTAAAGCTAATTTAAGTGTTTTCATAGAATGTTGAGTTGGACGATCCAGCCAAGGTTCCTCGCTGAGATGACAGTAACCATCCAAATACGTTCTACTGAAATTATTATTATTGTTCATCGAATTTATATAGCGCCATCCTATTCCACAGTGCCGTACAATGCCTAACCAGAAGAAGTGGTTAATACAATTAATTAGGCAAACACAGACTTCGATTTGAGCCGGGATAAGAAACATTTTGTCCTCTCATCTTCTGTGAAAGTCTTCATTCTCAACTTTAGATTCCAAAATCTTATTTCAAATTGTTTTGGGTACCACACAGAAAGGGCCTTCCATGCGTCCCCCAGCTCCTTCTAGAAAAATGTGTTCCCTAATGTCTTTTTTTTTCACGGGATAGATAGAATTGTATTTTTTAATTTTTATTTGATGTCACTTTATCACTTTTTCCAGACAGTGTGTTATTTTTTTCTCTTATTTGTAGTGTTTTTGCCTGGTGCCGGCCGGTTGTCAGACTGCTTTCATGGCCAGCGGCCGATTTTAATTTTTTTTCTAAGATAGCGTGCCAAAAATGCTCCTGTTTTTAACAGCGAGGCTCCGCCTGGCCAATTGCCGTAGATTAAGATCTTAACTCCTGAAATTAGCTTTTAATGGAACATCATATTTTTGAAAAGCACTTCTTTGGGTGTTGAATATCAGTTGAAAAGAATGTAGCAGATGTTTGCATTTAATTACATACCTATTCATTCAGAGAAAAAAAAACATATGATACTAATACGTAAATTAATATACTCGTATCTTATGCCAGAGTTACGGAGCCCCGGTTATCCACATATAAAAACGTTCAATCACGGGCCGAGACCTGTTCTAAGGGAATTTGCTAGTGTTACATTTTAGATCAAATTCATATTTTATTGTGAGATTTTGAAATAACTTGAGTAAATTGCAAGTTACAGAAAATGTTATTATACTATAGTATAGCCTCCAATGCATAGAGAATTTTGATAGGAGGTTAACTTAGTGAGGGGGGTTATTTTTGGAGATTTGTACAAATTGACAAAATTAGCAAAATTTTGTGAAATTTGAAATTTGTATGAATCTGAATATGGTTCCCATCCCGGAGTTACCAATGACTTAAAGGTGAATTACAAACCTTGACTAATTTCCAAAGGAATCTAACATTCTATCACCATCACCATCACCATTCTATCACCATCAGACATTTCTTTCCCAATGTTCTAATGTAAAACAAAGGAAATATATAAAAACTCAACGAGACCCGTGCCGGAGAAGCTAGAGGTTAGCGATAGCCCATGTAAGGGCATGCGAGGGATCCGATTGCATTAACAGATGACTCACGCAAAGCAGCCTTAAAAGACGGCGCGGAGCAGCCGGGGACAAGAGAAGAAAGTTTCGAGAAAACAAAACACTTTAGGTTTTTCGAGGCCAGGGGGACAACTACCTTCAGCAGACATATGGTTATAATTTCAAACATTTTAAAGAATTTGAAACCGCGCGCCTACCAGGAGGGGAGAACTTTTTGCGTACTGTGCATGGGGATTCCCTCTGTGCAGTGGAAGGGTTAACGTATGGTTGGGCTATCCTTGGGCGCTTTGTTTGCTGAGGGTCCAAGGGGTTGCAGTCTAGCATCCAAAATGTAATGGTTCCTGCCAATACTGATTGGAGTTGCAGTGAAACTACCAAGAGAGAGGGCCATCGGTTAACCCAACCAATTTACTCTACGTACACGGTTTGGTATGGGAGGGCATGAGTGAGAGCACGAGAGAGTGAATAAAGGTAACAACAAATTTATTTTCAGAATGGAAAAAGCTCTCTGAATTTGACTCAAACCAAAAGAGCAGGAAGTGAAATTCACTATCTGGAACAAAAGGAAAAATGTGTCTGAATCATTTTTGGCCCATGTCTAATAGCTGCATGGCCATTTTATATTTTCATGGTATCCCAATTGCAAATGCATGTGGGATTCGGCTGAATACCCTATATTTATTAGCCCCTATCTCTGCCTCGGCTATAACACATCTCCACATGGCTTCTCCATTTTGGCTTTATTTTTGTTGAATAAATTCTGACACGGTGTGATATGCCATGTCATCTGAGGTTGTATTTATCTAATTTCTAGACCTAATTTCTAACAAACAGATGATTGTTATTATGCCCTGATATGTAGAATTCAAAGAGGGTGTACTTTCCTTTTCACAAGTCAGCTCCAGCTTTGTCTCACCCACGTGCGCATGCACACCAAGCACTCGCATTGATTTTAGTGGAAATTCTTCAAGCAGCCAATCAGTGGCAAGATTCATCAGACCACAGAAGAAGGAGGGCAGCTGCAGTTTCTACCTCTGTCAAGTGGTTTATTTAAAGTACTTTAATATGCATTCTTATTTAATGAGGCTGCCGAGGACATTAAACTGCCCCTTTAACATCACATCGATGTCATTGCTTTCTCTCATACATTTTCACCTAAATGAATCCGTGGAGCAGATGATGTCATATCCATTAGTTCGGGTGGTATGCATAATAATTGGGACATTCATTTGTAACTCGACACTTCAGATAACTCAAAGCAGCTATGGAGAGCACTGAATTCCCAGACACCATTTATACCTTGTATGAAAGGATGACAGAGAAATACACTAACGCCAGCGTCAGCTCAGAAATCACTCTTGCGCAAGTTTGCCCGTTTGTGCAAAAACATGCTCTTTCTCAATTATTTATAATGGAGTAACCATTTTTTTTGTTTTAAAAAATGAATTTTATCCTTTTGTTATAACCTTATAGCACTTCCTCAAACTTTTTTCTTCTTCTAGTTAGTCTGGGGGAAGGGTTACTGGGGAGGGAATGAGATATTTGGAATGTTTCTTATACACTTCTACATGATGAACAATTTAAGATCTGACCATCATATACACTTTATTGCAAATGATAGCTGACGGGTCCTTTTAAATGTACATTGTGTCCCCTTTTTGCAAATTCTTGGGGTGGGGGGAGTCGTCAAACCCCTCCCGTATTTATTTGCCCCCTTTTTTGCCAGCCCCTCGACTATTTTCGATGTAAGAGATACATTTGTCAGGACGTATCTTCACGTGGCAGTCTGTTGCAGCGCTGGAGTACTTCATTATGAATTCTCCTTTTGGAGGGGGGCTATCAGACACATTAAACTGTCCCTTTAATGAAAATAAAGATGGATTTATGTGATTAACCCCTTCAGTGCCAGAATGAAGTGCTCTGTCTGACCACCAAATGGTTCGTCTACCTGAGTATCTGAGCATTCTAAATACCTGGGGGGATGGGCAATACACAGTTCGCCCCCTTATGGAATTATGACGGATGAAAGCGGATATTAAAACAAAACGGTACCGCTTATCACTGTTGTATCAAATCCAAAATAACAGGACAGAGGGAATGTATCGGGCTGAGGGGGTTGATTTTAGGATGGGCTGGTTAGCAGGGCTGCCTTTAGGACAGTCTGGGAATACCATTATCTCTGCACGCTGGCAGAAGCTTCCCGTGTTTCGATGAACATCCTGGAAGCTCACATTAATGATGTGTCGAGCGTGGAAACAGTTACAGCCGTAATCTCAAATAAACTTCACAAACTTAACTACAGCAGGGATTCCTCGAAGTGCTGGCTCTCTTGAGTTGAATAGAATTTACAGTTTTTTTTGTTTCTTTTTTTGGCACTTCAGGCAGCCATCTGGAATTTGGAAGAAAGAGGGCAATGTACCCAAAAGGCAGATATGAGAATGGCAAAGCTTGTTTAATCTCAATTTCAGTGCATTAGGGGGGGTCTAACACATCAGTTCAATAAGAACTAGAGAATTTGTTTATCAACATACTTGGAGACTTCTCAATTATCCTGATCCAGCGGTCTCCCTCTCCTTCTGGAGCTGGGATGGGGGTCACAGCTGGGCCAGAGGAGGTATGGCGGATCACATGCAGGCACGGCTAGCTTGGAGATTTTGGGCAAACCCACCACTCCCACCCCAAAAGGGATACGTAGACAAATCTTCTTGGTCCAACTCCAAAGAGAGGAACCACTGGAGCCTTCAAAGGGACATTGGAGCCAAAACTTCAACCCCCATCCTCATCCAAAAAGTCTTCAGGGACTGTAGCATTTCCAGCGAATGAAATCCCTAAATAAAAAATGTCCAATATCATTTTACTCCTCTGAGATACTTGTTTATATAAGTATTTAAAAATACGGTTGGGGTTTATTCATTTCCATCCAATTAAAAATACTGTTAATTTTGTGTATTCCAAGGTAACGAGCGCGTTGTTTTTTTTACTAAACTGGGTTCTTCACTTCTAACTCTTAGCAGATGATGGTATGGAAAATGCATTATTTTTTTTTTGTATTTTTTTTGTATTTTTTTTTCTGAGGGCATGCGTGCTTCTCTGAAGTCAATACGTCACATGTGTCAATGATAAAAGTTTTTTTTTTCTTTCCTTGTAACACTGGGAACAATTTGTGTGTAAAGTTTTGAAAAGGAAAGTCAAATGTAAAACAGATGTGATCGAGCTGCGTGAACACTTGCCGGCTTGTTTTTCTTTATTTTGTTATTTTTTTTTTTTACCTTGGTTTGTGCCTTCTGCATAAAAACAAGTAGGGCACAATATAATTTCAAACATCTGGCTTTTGGGGCATTTAAATGAGGGTATGAAATGTTCAAAGCGGACCTTTCCCCTAAAAGTAAAAACTCCAAGAACATAGAAATCATTTACGAGATATAATTATCTGACTCGTCTTTAGAATATATTTCCCACTATTCACCTGACCGATTCCTGATTCAGTGATTATTGTGTATATTGTAAAATATGTTTCTAAAATGGTATAATTGGTGCCGCGATTCAGAGAGGAATGGGGACAATGAGAATCTTGGGGACACGGCTCTATCAAGACTTATGTGAATTTGTATCCTATTGATACCTACTTATGTACATACCTGGGAACTTCTTCACTCCGGCGACCCGGAGCCTTCCCTTGCGGCACGCGGCCAGGACTGCCCACTGACCCGGAGGATTCGAGTGTTGACCCGGAGAACCGGAGAAGCAGTGCTTCACCGGGAGATCTCCGGGTCAAACCCGGAGATGTAACTTTTCATGAAGAAGAATAATTTACTTTATACACAATTCTGTTCTGCTGTCTCTATAACCACTATTGTAACTTTTTTTGGTTGTAGAACCCTGTAGATACCCTCATACCCAGCAAACATTCTGAGCTCCTAGGAAAGAGGGGACATCAGGGTCGAAAGGGAGATATCGGTCCTATCCTCATTAGATAGGGACACTGTTGGTGGAAGCAATGTTTGGACCATGCCTAGTTCTATCGGTAGAATCTGGTCCACACGTAGATATCATCATGAGCACAGGGGTGCATAAGAGGCATCTTGTAAGCATGTGAGATAACACAGGCCTGGAACTTGCAATGGCGCAAGGAATCCGTTCACATTGTTCACTTGGTTCCATGTGATGTCATACTGACCAAGAAGCGATAAAATCCATGGAACTCTGATGTTTAGGATGTATCAGATACTGGTTGTATTCCCACACGATAGGATCGAGAAATCAAAACGTCATTAATTATTAATAATCATTATCTTTAGGATTCACCGGCCGTACGGCCCTCGGAAACCTGAGCATAAATCATATATATTTATATTTTTGCTCTTGGAGTAGTCTATAGCGTAGTTACATTAATGTGTACCGTCTAATGTACATGCTTTTTTTTCATTTATTTTAATGCTGCCTGGTTTTTTTTGGGAAATCCTGAAGTTTGGATGTCCAGTTTATGTGAGATTCCAAAGGCTGAACCGAAAGGTACATTATCGTGTGTGCTTCTAATCGAATCAGAGCTGTACTTCATTAACAGTAATATTTGACGGATTTGATTGATTTCAGTGTTTGCGGTGTCATTTATGTTTGTGCCGTGTGTTCTAGTTTTTAAGCTTAATTTCTGACTAACATGAAATGAGGAGGCTAATTTTGCACTCACGAACTAATGTATATGTTACTGATTTTGGGATTTCTGGCACAGCGCATGTTTTAATTTTTTTTATTTAATAATGTCAATCAGGTTTTGACAATATTGAGAACAATTTCTGGGGTTTGGTGCATCCCTGGCATTCACAGTTTTTCCCCTTCCAATTCTGTTGTAAACAATTGAATTAAGGATAAACGTGCATATTTATGTGCTATCAGTCAAAACTCCATGTGACATAATGGTAACAGAATTGCAACCAAATGTATGGATAAAATGTTTAATTTTTTCTCTCTCTCTCAAACCGTCCCCTATTTATTACACCACCATGAGGCGATGAGCTTCTGCAGTAGAAAATAGTCAGTGGTACCCGGCAGATTTATACATTGTCTCTTCTTGAGTTATACATTCTATTATTTGGTTCCGCTTGCAGCAATGTTTCTGTGCATCTAGAACGCCTTTAATGCACCATGCAACATTTTATTTTCTCCTATGCACTTGCTTGTAATGTAAGGTGGATTCTCCTATGGGGCAAGTGGGTGGCTGTATGTATGTATGTATGTATGTATGTATGTATATATGTAGATAGATAGATAGTGTGAATGTCCTGTGTGTGTTACTCTAGAATACCACCATACCACCTCTTTGTTTGCTAACGCTATAATAAATGATTACAGTTTTAATAACGTTTCTTTATTAAATAATAAATACATTTTCTGCATGGGTTTCTTGGGGGGGGGGGACATAAACCAGATGGATCATCTTGCCAAAAAACCCCTTGGCCTTTGTCTTCTATAGTATTTCTGAATCTATGTCCTTATAGGTGTGTAGTGGAGCAGGAGAACCTTCGGCCCCCTACTCTGTTGTTCTGCTATAGTAGTAGAGAGAGGGACAATGTAGTCTAAAGCTATCCCTCCCTAGCATTACCTTAACGTTTCCTAAACTTCCAAGGAAAGCACTCACAAAAAGCCAATTAGCTTAAGTACAAAAAAGCAATTGTACAAGTTGCCCCTGTTTAAGAAAGCTAATGGGCCATCGACAACCATGAGTGGTGGTGCGGCTCTCATAATAGGCACTCGGTTAGACGTCAACAGGATCTTTTTGGTCAATATCCAAGTCAACAGGACTTTTCCCTTTTTCTTTGCGTCAAAGCAGAGATTCTATCATCCCATTCAAAAGTTATAAAACATGCTACAGTAGCTAATTTCGTGTCCTACAAACAGGTTTATTAGAACCTTCAGGACAACATTCACATTACAACTGATTACGGGAGCATTTCCATTAATTTGACCAACATTCTACAGTTAAAGGGCTTCATTTTGTATTTTGTCAATTCATCCAAAACATGCAAAAATAAAAAAAAACTAGATTACATTTTTTAATGTTAGTTTCAGTAGGCTGATGTTATTTCCCATAGTGCTGTGTTTTGATATCCGGACTGTGAGGGGTTAATAGAGCAGTTGACGTTTACAAGAAAGAGCTGCTCCAGAATATGTCTTTAAAAAAAAAAAAATCCTCTTACAAAGAATCTGGCACTCGGATTTTACATCTTGTGCCTTGAAGTAAACAGTATCCAACACTCCTTTTTTTTCTCCTCCACTCCTCTTCCCCTCCTCCTTTACCCTCCCTCCTTCCTCACTCGGCGTCGGTCATGTGTTTCCAGTTAAGAACGGCAGTCCAGAGGAATATGATTGGCGTTCCTAGTCCCCGCTAGACTTCCAGCTGGATCCATGAGCGAGGAGAACGAGCTCTGCAGAGCGGGGCTGTTTACTTACTCCGCTCGTTTACACGAGGATTTAGTGACAAGTTGACACCTTTGTTTCGGCTAAAAAAAAGCGCTTTTTTATTATTTTTTCCTCCCCATTTCAGATGTACTGATTCCAAAGCCATGGGACAACCGGCCAAAGGAATGAGGCCGTTCGGTTAAATTCTTTTTCCTCCATTTTTCCTTTTTTTTCCCCTTTTTTCCCCCTTCTTCCTTCAAATGTTCTACGTTGCTCCCTTTTCGAGGGCCAGAAAGGAGCTTAGCTATATGGCCAGCCATTGGCAACTATGCTACGAGCCCAGATTGTCTTCTGATTGGCTAAGTTTCGTCGACAAGTTGGCCTATCATGAATCGGATGGACACATGTCGTTCACGGGGGGCGATGGCTGGAAGCTGGCTGACAGCTTGCTTTTTTCCCGCTCCAGGTGCTGATGGCAACTCCGAACCCATGATACTCGAGCAGTACGTCGTAGTGTCCAACTACGAGAAGCAGGAAAATTCCGAGATAAGTTTAAAGACCGGAGAAGTGGTGGACGTCATCGAGAAGAACGAAAGCGGTAAGCGCTCTTCTTTTGTCTTTCTATGAATTTGGTCCTTTGGTATACGGTGTTGTGTTCTATGCTCCCCTCCCAAGTCTGCACATTAGCTACATCTGGTCCTAAACTTGGCTGCGGAGGTTAAAGCTTCCCCCCCTCCCAGTTATTTAAGGCTCCGAGCCAAAAAATATTGCCTTGCACCATAAGAATGTTTCCTATGTATTATGTATAGATTATTAAAATGACATCATTGTTTAACGAAAGAAGTAACACTTGTTGTCAAAACGAATAACAAAACTCAAACGTTCTATTTGCGATACAAATTAGCGAATGACTCGTAAGAAGCTTTTACTGTACAAGCAAAGCGTTTCGTCAACGTGCATTGAATGGGATCGGTTTGCTTTTGGCCGGCGGGGTGTTTGTATCTGAGATACAGGACTATAGGACTCCAAATCACATTCCGACTCTGTCATACGATAGGAACAAAGCCTGTTCTGGGCTTCGGCTGCGCCTGGAACGCTTTGTAAATGTTCTACGGAGTTTGCGAGGCATTGTGTATTCCTCTTATGAACTTCTTAAGCAAACAAGAAGAAGCCCGGCTCCTCCTTCTAGATATAGAAAGTCCGTGTGTTTAAAGTAGCAACGCGTGATTTACTGCCCCGCGGCCGTACTGTACGCCATCTGAGCACACGCACCGTACACCCCTGCCCTGCTTTGTTTGGGAAAAGCCGCGCCGTCTGCTAGCGTTACGGATTTTTTTTATAGACTTCGTTCCAGAATCCCTGCGAATGTGGCAGGCTGTCCTGGATACACTGTTACGGGGAGATTTTCATTTTTTGCGGTTAGGGGGTAGAAGCAGTGGGTGGAGGGGGGGGGGGAACCTGAATTCAAATTTGTCCGCAAACGTCGGAACGGTCTGGCTTTCAAAACGCTAGCATGGGAGGAACGCGTTGGGAAATTACTAGTTTGTGCTAAGCAAGGCTGTCCAGCAATGGCTTAAAGTATTTCCCCTGGAAAGAAAAATCTGAATATCGAAAAAGAAAATGAGGATAAACGCCCTGATTTATTGTGTATTTTACGTTCGCTCATCGAGTAGTGCCCTGTGGGGATTACCCTAAAATAACCGAAGGGTTAAATTAACATCATCAGGTTTAACATAGAATTTGATGTCAGATCAGACCCATCAGGACCATCTAGTCTATAAAGAGTTAACCCTTAGTCGTTGGTCTTGTCTTAGATTCCTATCCCATGCATGTTTACATTGCCTCACAGTATAAACCTCTACCACCTCTGCTGGGAGGCTGTTGTAGTTAGGTAATATAGGTACACCGCATGTTCCTCCCCATAGTACATGTGCATGTTACATATACATAGTACCCGGTTTTAGGCAGTGGGTTTCCACATTTGCAAACAGTCCCCATAATCAGGACTGCAATCATATGCACTATGCCAACGGCATTACTTTATGGATATACCACTGGGGGCAGCTGTCTTCCTGTCCATATAATGTGGATGCTTATTCCTCCCCATTGAGTTGCTTCTGCCCTTTTGTTAAGTTATTGTTCTTATTCCATGGTTGTTGATTGGTTGAAAGAGCCTTTATAAGGGTTGGCAGGGGGAAAAGTCCAGTTAAAGCCCCCAACTCCATTTATTTCAGCACTCCGTAGGGTTGTAGACGCATTTGACATATCAGTCTAAACAAGCGGGAGAGCCGGCACAATCGTGGAATTTGTTCTTGCGCCGCTTATGAAAAGAAAATGCATTTTTATCTATATAATGAAACAAATAACGATTGTGAGGATCGGGCTGAACCGTGTCTCCGAAAGATTTATTATCTGGGAACGGCGAATACAAAATTCTGAAACCACTTCTTGGTATTTAACCAGCAGGGTATTGACATTCTAGAAATGACTACATTTAGAGAAAAAAAAATGGAAGTTCAGAATGTCAGACTTTAAACAAAAATAATAATAAAGAACGGACCTGTGGTTATGAGATCCTTTTTAAGGGCATAAATCTAGAATGTTGGGGAAATTACAGACATTTTTATTAATAATGAAGCCAAGCATTCAAGAATTAATGTCAAGAAAACCGTCCCTTTCCAAAAATCCCCATTTTACGGTTCTTTATGCATAACAAACCCACTTTATGTATACGTTATGGGGGAAGCCTGTTCTCAGGATCTACATTACATTATTATTCCTCCCCATTGTGTTTCTCCTTTGGAACGTTAGAAGCCGGATTCTAGAGAGGGATATTGGATTCATGGCAATGAAGCAATATGCAAGTTTTTCCCCCCCAAAATACCACTCAGTGCTGATCATATCGCTTGGAGGTCACGATCCAAACGTCTTCAAAACAAATTCACTGATTGGGAAACAAAAAATATCGCAAACCATTCTATTTGTATTGGGAGAACGCTGTTGACATACTCCATCCGTGTCCGTGTTCCAGCGTTTTGCAATAGTCATGTGCCTAACTGCATTTTTTTGCCTAATCCAAACAAGAGTGGTATAAATTAAGAACATGTTTCCTCTTTTACTGAAAAGAACTTTAAAAAAAACCCTAAATAAATAAATTAAATGTTCTCATTAATGGACTTTCAGCCCGTAAGCTGTCAGAGAAGCACTATCGGGGACTATGTTTAGTGAATGATTAGTGTACCTTTAACATGTCATTCTAGGGCCCACGAGTCAAGGAGATCTGGTCCAGTGGTCCTCCACACACCATGTACTAAATGACTTAAAGTCCCAAAGCACCCTTCTTCCCTAAGAAGCTGTTGGGATTGGAAATTGCCCAATTCACATAATCCACAATCGTTGATCGCATTCTAACAGGGGAGGGGGTAATTAAAGTCAGCTTTACTGATTGGGACCTTCTCCAGTGGCCATCTTCCATGGTCCACAAGCTCCTCCATGCTCCATGTGACCTCACCGTTGGAGAACTCAAAGTGTTACATTTAGGAACAACGTTCCAGTAGGACTCCGAGCTGGCGCAATGTTCTTGGTGGATGTTCCAAGATTAAGAATCCCGCTCTAAGTGTTATTTTCAAGGGCTTTACGTAGCGCCTCCCCTAGGGTCCCTCTGCAGAATATTAGAATTGTGCCTCTGACGCATTTCTTTCCTTAGCTAGAGACTGCTTCACTTATCCACATTTGGTTCCATGGATATCACACTCTCTGCATCACCTACCACTAGAATAGCCACCACCCCACCCAATATTTCCCATTCTCCCCGAAGGGACAGGTTTGGCGGCATCTACCGCGTCTCGTTATAGCATCATAACGGTTATTCTAGGACTGCCAGTTTTAAAAGATGTTGGCAATGGAAACACTTCGGTTAAGTGCCATACAGAGATGTTAAGACAAAGAAGACAGTCACTGGAAGGTTTAGCAGAACTCGCTAATTCCACACCCGTTATTACATCTTGTAAAACATAATTAACACGGTTATTGAAAATACACTTTGAAAGGAAGTGCATGAAAACAATTGTAGCTTTATCCGTGGAACATGTTTGGCAGTGTTTGTACCAGCAACAGTTTCCCTGGAATGATAACCCCGCGAAGGAGTTTTAATTTTAATTTACCACTAGACGTCGAAAAATCCCCACCGAGCGGGAATGACTCAGGCTTCCATATTATGCTTTGGTTCCACTTCCAGCTGTGAGACGTTGAGTCCTTCACCTGCAGCTGGACTTTCAGGCCAGATGTCCTTACGCGCAAATTATATCTGGCAATTTCCTTAAAGCGTGGAAAAAAATAAACATTTGGTCGGTGGGGTGTGTGGGTATCACTCGGCATTTAATAATACTGACAATTGCTGCATATATTGAATTTTTCCATGATGCCCTAAACAGTGGGGATTCAGGCAAATACTCAACTCAGTCTCTACCATAATGGCTATTCGCAGGCCGTATATAGATCTTTTGGGAAAGTATTCATAAGAATGTTTTTCTATAAAACCATTGCATTGATTGCACATGTACAGCGAGGGTCAAGCCATCCATTTTCTGTAGGACCTCTAATTAGTTTGAGATAGAAGATGTAGCTTTTGCTGGTAGGACCCTGATTTTCTGTGTTGATTGTTTTAGAAAGCTATGTCTACAGGGCTGGTGGCATTATCTGAGGGCAAGTCCGGCCAAGTGGCCCAGTAATGAAGCAGAGAACTCTCGAGTTGTATTATCTAATATGGCCTAAAACATACTTACAGATAAGGAATACATAGAAAGCCAGTGGAAGGAGCACAGAATGTATACAGTCCGGTACCCCGGTGGCTATTGCTGTGTTCCTTGCCAGTCCCCTTTTGAACGTGTATGGGCGCTTAATTAAGGGGAATGAAAGGCCTTAGACTGGAATCGATATGATTAAACAGAGGAAGGAAGAGCTCTTCTTAAAGAAGATCCATCATATTTGAGATTCCATTGTACTGATGGCGGTGTATGATAGCTGAGGGTCTAGACTGGATCATGGAACCCCATTGACATGTAACACATGGTGGGTTTTGCAATGCTCTGGGAAGTTTTCTTCAGAACTATAATAGTGTAGTTAGTTTTGCACAATTATTGTCTTTTAGTTGCTTTTTCCTTTACACTTCCGCTGATGGTAAATATTACTAAATCCTCGATTGATCTTGATCATTGGTTTTCTTTGAGTATGTAAACAGGAGAAGGCATAGCGTTGGCCGAGCCTTGAGTTGCCAAACCACTGTCCTTTAAAAGCCGAACTCTTCCTTTCTTAATATTTCTGTATTAACCCCTTAATGACAAAGCTCATGACGGGCTCAAAATGCATTGTTTTCAATGGGTTTAGGTACCGCCCACTTTCCTTAAGGGGTTAAGTCCTTGTTAACCTACAGGAGTCAACTAAACTCTGTAGGAATGAGTAACTATGCTTCTGCTTCTGAGTTCATCGGAGGTCCATGTCAATTGACCCTTGCCGATCTTTACCAGTTGGCATCAAGCGGTGATAAGTTCACTTATACTATTTCCTGATATATACCTGATGGACCACGACTACCTCCAAAACCGGTAGGTTCTAATAGGACTGCAAGCCAAAGCTGCTGGATAACATTGATGGAGGGCATAGTCCAAGAACAGCTTGTTGTGACGTGGCACAAGTTGATCTACAAGCCAGTTGTTGGTAAATGAAAAAGAAAAATCTCTGTAAAATTGCAGGGTGGACTTAAGTTGAAACTATGCTGTGTGTTGTGTCAAACGAGGACAGTATTAATAGCACGCCGAGACAAGAGCTTTCCCCGAGCTGCTCAGAAAATAAGCAGTTCCAGTGATTTTTGGCTTATTTTCAGAAACGTTACAGCAAATAAAATGCCGGATTTTTTTCATTTTGCGTCATTTTAAAGTCGCAGTGGGGCCCTGATCAGCTGTCTGCTGGATACGTGCTTCCCGCACAATACCTTAATATAAGCCAGCGAACGGCCACAAACAGCATTGCATCGCTGGCCTGAGTGGCCATCATGGTGGATGGGAAGGCTGTTTGGCCACCGGCTCATGGGGCATTTGCCTGGTGTGCCCGATGGCACATTTGGGTGTAGATTTGGATCTACACGGCTTGAAGATCTTCTGCTTCCTCAAAACAATCCTAGAATAAGTTTTATTGTAAAATGCTTGAATGTAACATCGAAGGTAAAAAATGAGGTTCATTGTATTTAGATATTTAGTTCTTATTTTGCTTATACAGGACAGTCTAGTCCCCAACATATATTTTTCTTCATCATATTGGACTTCATTTTGGCGCTGGAATGGCCCATTAATGGCTGGCTTTCTTGACATTGTACACATGGTCTGTGTAATTCATCACCAGGAAGTCACCTGCTTATTTTTGTAATGTCTCGTGGCCGATCGAGTTCTCAGCACAGGAGTGTCCAATTACGGCCATAAAAAATGTGAATTCTAGCCGAGGATTCATTTTCTTAACTTATTTTCAGCCAAAACGTCTGTATATGGACGATCAGGTTTTTGACCGGTCTGCGTGGACCTTTCTCGATGACAAGCGTTTTCCTAAACACTTACTGACCGTCGTTACCTCATACAGAACCCAGTCAATTTTCCTTCTTGCGTTTCATCCTTGGGGACAATTTTCCTGTTGCAGACGTTCATTTGGTAACCGTATCTCTCTTAGATGCACATACTTCATTTAAAAATGTCAGCAGACTGAACACTTGTAAAAGACCAGGATTGGAACATATTGACTGAAGTTGGCCATATCGTCTGTAATAATCATCATAGATCTGCGTAATTTCAGAAGTAAACACAGACCTTCTCTTTTTTGTATAATATATCTGCCACCATTGAGATATCGGTCTCATTAAGATTCAGAAGACGTCTATTCACTTGAGAGGTGGTTTGGTAGAAGACCATCACCATAATGACATTCATTTTATCAAGGGATAGCCACTAGGAGAACCCTTCTTGACCATTTGCCCATGAGTTTTGTGGGGATCCCCTGTAGTCCATGCATGGGATATGCACTTTATTGCCCTTTCTGCTTTAACAGGATCATACAAGGTAGGGCATCTTTTTTTCTAACTCCAAAAAACCAAACATGTCCTGTACCCTGACTCCTCATCATAATTCTGTGATCAATAATGGAATGTCTCAGTCTCAATTTCCCAGCCTGACTATCTGACATAGGAAAGTCTGTTGAGGAACAGACTACATTTGCATTGCCATAAAGCATCAGCAGGGAAAGTCACCCAAAATATCACTCAACTGACAACAATGGCGGCCTCCAGGTCTGCAGATAAAGGGAGTTGATTGGAACAAAATGAGAAATAAAACCAGGTTTTTGTCAACACCGACCGAAATGACTGGGTTTATGCTGAAGGAGAAAAATGTTTTCCATCCCAGGACTTCCCCTTTAAGGTCTAAGATTTTGGTGTCAGCGCTGAACTGAAATCCAAACAGCCCCGATGCTGCAATACTCATTAAGATGATGACCTCATGTAGGCTGAGTTCCTGACGGAGCCATATTCCGCTAAATGCCAAAAAGTTCTAGAAAGATTGACGTTCCACAAACCGGCTGCTTACTAGCCAGAATTCTGCTGCCAGAACCGGGAATAGAGTTTGCCAGATTTAATAAACATTAACTGTTTCTTTTAGAATTCCAAACAATGTTATTACATTTTACTTTTTTTTTACAAGCAACTGTGTCCATTTAAAGTAATATTCTGTCTAGAAAAAAAAATGTAAACCAACCTCACAAGTTCTCTTAGTCCTCTAGGAAAACCCAAGAAAGGCAAACAAAACAATATATATCTGATTTTGGCTGGGTGTCCGATGATGTCAGATGTGTCATAGTGAGCGAGTCCTTGTGGATACATTGTAACCGGTCTGACCATACACAGGAGAGTGCTGTTTGATTTTTGTAGTTGGGGTAGCTATTTGGCCCAGGGTAGAGCAGGCAGGTGGGGCATGGGGGGTAGATTTCATTTAAACAGTTTAGGCTACTAGATTAAGCTTTCTTGTGTGGCTTTTACTCGTGATATCACTAATTACCACCGGGGTGTAGTCTAGAGCGGCAAAGATTTTAGAAAGCGTTTACACCCCAATTAGGTCCTTTCTGTGCTCCTTATACTGTCATTGAGCTTTGGACAGGACTGCACAGTGCACACTGCCTTTAATACTAGATAGCTGGTACAGATTGTACCCCCGGCGGACCGTTGCCTGGCCATTTCAACACATGACTTCATGTTCTGAAGACCAGTATATGGCAATGGGCCTCCATTTGTAGAATCGAGGGGATTTATTGCGCAGATGACCATCTTAGTCCTGTTTATGAGCCCCGCTTACTCCATGCTTGTAGAAAGAAAGTGATTATTGTTTTAAATGGTCCGTGATACCATTATATGTTTGATTTACCATCACTAGATGCAGTCTAGGCTGCTATTTGTTTTCCTGGAAACTGCAGAAGTAGCTTTTAAAATTCTATTAAAAGAATGATCTTATTGAAAACTTTCTTTTGGCCAATTATCCAATTTGCTTTAATAGATCTGTCCAAACAGACTCTGTGAAACTCTCTGCAGGGAGCTTAAGCCCCATACCTAGCATACCCCTTTTTCCAGACAGAATGGGGGGGGGGGGCATGAATGCACCATCTAAATGCCATCGCACATGGATATAATTTTAAATTAACCTTTTACCTGATTAGATGCACTCTGGTCAGCCTCACAGAATAAAATTACGATGACATCACGTATAATCATCACAGCGGAATGCGTTGGCAAAACATACATTTTTAATTCCTCTGCTCTCAAAGGGTTAATGAATAAACGTGACTATTGGTGATTATGAAGTGGGTTTATGGGCAGACCCTTAGTTCTACAGAATGCACGGCTTGCGATGGCGGAGAATGCCCGTAGTTGATACCATATGTAAAATAAGAATGGCAGACTAAAGCTTTTCTGCTAATAGTAATACTTCCATGATCGGAAGATTGTAAAAGCTGGCTTTTGCTGAGCTGTTACTAGACACTGGCACGGATGAAACTTTCCTCTCCAAGTTTCGAGTAAGAGGTCCATGCTAACTGAAGTCATATGTTATGAAATCGTAAATCTCATTCCAGCATTCAAAAGGAATATACTTTATGGTCTTCGGCTGGCTGGAGAGCTGGGCATTGTGAGGGCTTCTAGGGTGGATAGTTTTTGGGTTTAGTAAAATTGGTGACGTTTCATGATAAATATTGTGAGATCTCATTAATTGGTAAATATTGTCAGATGGTTTATGGGCTACGCTGAGAGTTTTCTTCTTGTTAAAAGATTGGGGTCTGTATTCTAGAAGTCAGTGTTTCCATCTCGTATCCAGAAGATCTTCTAGAACGCCTTGTGTGGTCATCAACGCTTGGATTGTCCATCCAGGGCCTGCAGTGTTTCAGTCCAACCCTAAAATAATACAGGCGTGTTTTGATTTAAAACAATCTGAAACTTTTCTGAAGTATGTGTTGGGGTGGGGTGTTGTATGTTGACATATCGGGCTTAACGGTTTTTTACGCCTCCTTGAACGCTGGCAGGTAGAGAAGTTTATTCACGGAACAGAGAGTTGTTTTGAGATAAAGGACCAGCGTTAAGAAAATGTTTTTCAAGTTAACCCTACATTACGCAATGAGATGGTTTTTCAACACACTGACTGAAGTACAACGGGATCTCCGTTAAGCGTTCCTCCTGTATCCTGCCAAAAAACAATACTTCTACTTCTACTTTTCTTTCATATAGATGTCTGCAAACATACTCTTTTTTCCTGGCTGCTAAATATATATGTCTGGGCTCTAAATATAGCTGTCTGGCTCCTAAATCCTCCACAAATTTGGGAACCCCTGCCGTAGAGCATTTGTTTTTTTTCATCTTCTCCTAACCTGGAGGACGGAATACTTTAGGGATGTAGTCAGGTCACAGACATAGGGCGAGTGGATTGGCATGGAGTGCATGGTTTATAATGTAGGGGCTCCGTTCCTGGAGGTGCGAGGGCAGATGCGGAGGGCACTTTTCCACTGCAAGCCCATTTCAGATTTTAGCATTTAATCTACAAGTAAATAATGTTTTGGGCCAAACTCTGGCCGGCCGCAAGTCCGGCCGAAAAGGTTTTATTAATACAACAGCTGGAGGGCTGCAGCTATCACGCTTAATTGTTTAGCCTTTTTTCATCACCGCTATAGAAGGTTTGGGTATAGACTTTCCATTTTGAATGAACGTCTGCTGGACCCTTGTCTGCATTTTATCAAACCTGTCGGCTGACATTTTCCTTCAGGCAGCTCTTCTCAGAAGATATTTGCCCCATCGTGCCTAAACTTTAGGTGACTCTGGTCCTTCTCTGTTTAAACTCGGTGCCTTCAGCCATTAACCGTTGAAGTGCAACGGGAGAGGCTACCACATTGCGTTACAGTGCTTTATCCAGTACTCAAAAGGGTTAAAACTCGGTTCCCTTCATTAGTCAAATAGATGTGATTTATAGCTGTTTAATCTCTTCCTCTGGTTATGTGAAGAGGTCAGCAGACTTCATATTAAATCAAAGTAAAAATATGATCAAAAGTAAAATGTGATACATTGTCCATAGTGAGATATTTTTGTAAAAAGTTCATTTTCATAAACAAACAAAAAAATGAAGAATGTCACGGGTTTTATACTTTTAAATGGCAACATTGATTGAGTGAAAGATACTTGGTAGAATGGAAAGATCTTGAGACTTTCCCCTTCTTTCTAGCACCTATGTCATTTTCCGTGGCCAGCCTGCTAGTGTTGAACAGAAAGTGACAATTTTACTACTTACTGGAGCGTTCATGAATACTTTTTGGCCGCACCAGCCTTCGGAATGTCAGTGGCTGCGAACGCGGCACAGAAACCGGTTGTGGTGGGAACTTTTGCAAATTATCCGCATGCTGACATCACAATGCATGATTACCACTTCCTGAAATGTCAACCCGTATCGCTATGTAAACGTTATGATAAACCTTACCTGACGTCACCTACGTTTTCTTTCGGACAACAGTTGGATAAAAGTTTTTACCCATCTTTTAAGTGCCAGCCCATATTCATCACTAATATCTGGATCAAGTCACCAACGTTCACGATGACATAAATGACACTCGTTTATCTCGTTACCGTTATCAGGGTGTGTAGCTGAAGACAGTCCAAGAGCTTTGTGGCCCTGTGTTCTCTAACGCATTGTGTCTAGAGAAGGATAAACCAAAATCCTGAGGTGATGCAGTACATCTCTGCTCCGGGCGATAACTAAAGGTCCCAGAGTCCCCGTAGGGATGTGTCTCTAAAATAAAAAAGGGTGGAGGAAAAACATCTTGCAGTCCAGCTTATCGGTCTCCGTGAATGTTGATAGAATAGTCTTGAGCTTGTCCTAATCCTCCTTCTCCCCTTGATGATTAAATGAATGTAACTAGGAGGTTGAGTACTTTGGCAGGGATTTAGTTGTGATAAGAACATTGGAAGTAGTAGGTAGAACTTTGTATGTGTGGAGGATCTACACCCAAGTTCTAACCCACTCCTCATTCGGCTGTGAAACCCAAGGGTTTGATCTCAAAGCCTTCATTCAGAGTAGGATGTTACATGGATACTCTGTTTCCCAAGCAGATACATCTTCATAGAACAAGATGTGAATATGCAACAGCTTTCAGAATCTCAGAGGTCCCAAGGAGACCTCTGCATCTCGTCCCATGAAAGTGGTGGCCAACTAAAAGGTTTCACAAACAATATCCTCTCATAGAGAAGAACAGTACAAAATCAGAATGAAGAGGTGGTTTGCTTAATGTACATGATGTTTACATTCATTTAAGACTTTCATGTCCTTCAATGTCATTGGCTGCACACAACGCAATCAAAAGGATTAACAGTGGACAGCATGTGCGGGTAACACTATAATACATGTGTGTGTGTGTGCGTGATTGTGACATATGCACAATGCCTCTGGCCACGGTTATTACTCGCATACTGTGGGTCCTTAGAATGTCCTTAAGACGTCAGAAGTTGAAGTTTCCAATTTGGTTGTGATGGTCTGGCTCACCTAAACGTAGGCTAAAAGGAAATAATATCAGGGAAGCCAAGAAATGATGTTGTAACATCTGCCTGCCTCTTGCTTTCAAGATGCAACAGTTGCGTAGTTTGGTTTCTTATTATTGTCCCGTGACTCTTGTGCAGACCTCGTAACAAAGTAATACTTCGCGTTAGCAGCAGTACAATAAGCATTAATTAGATAATTCCGTCCGCAGATCAAAGGAAGCAGATGTTCTACAGAGGAGTACTTGATTTATTACGGCAGCTAATGTTCTGTGTCCTTCGGAAAAAAAATTAAACCCAACTATCCGTCACTCAAAATATAGAAAAATAAATATAGCGATAAATAGGCCTGGAGATGGCCAATAGGAGTTTAGGCCACTATTTAGGAGTTTATATCATAGATAAATAATTAATGAGATTGACAGAGAATGGTAAATCGATCCGTTTTAGGAAGTTATGTTCTACTGGGAGCAGATTTATTATATTATCATTTTATTAATTGTAACGGCTGATTTTTATTATTTGAGGTCAGTGAAAAACGTTTTTTTCCACGCTTTCTGTCCAAAGGTCTCCAATTCACAGGCGTAATTTATTCGATTTAACATTAAAGGAAATATAGATAAAAATACCTGTTTCCTGCCCAATCTTTACATGTCCCCGAGGTGGGCTAGCAAAGGTGATGGTAATAACAGACTATTGAGGGTTGTTTATTTATTTATTTTTTGTGTGCAGAAAAATATATAAACCATTCTTAAATTATCAGGATGTATTTTCTGTCCTTTCTTTTTTTATAGTTATGTAATGCTGGATATAACTATAGATATGCAGTTAAATATTTTACGTTAAAATAACTCACTTGAACATATGTGTGGATATATATATATATATATATATATATACATATATATATATACAGTGCTTGGACCATGGAGGACCAATGGTTACCCCAAAATTTGGGCTCATTCGTTATTTTTGTCGGGAACACATAAGTTGTCATGTGACACCAAAAGCAGGTACTAACAGGACACCACAGAAACTGAAAAAACCTTCTTTAACGCTCCTGCGTAGGAATTAGCCGGCTAAATGAAGAAGAAATTAAATTAGTCTTTAGAGCAATAAATGTCCTAAATGGAACAAAACCTTTAAAGCGGATTTCAGTAAGCATCATATATCCATTAAATCAATCTAATGTGATAGAGAATGGCATCTTACCTTCCTGTTCTCAGGATCGGGATGATTATTCCTCCCCGTTTAGGTGCCCCGGCCCTGTTGTTAAGTTGATGGTTGGCATAGATGTGCGCACATGGATACAAGGTCCTTAATTCCTCCCCCATTGTTTTATACATGGAATTGATATCTTTCTCTATGCGGACACACTGGATGTATCCCCATCCAAAACTAAATGTTTTAGCCCTTGCGTCAATCCCTCTGCCGGTTCCCGGAGTGCTGCAGGAGCGCTCGGTTCTGTACAGTACTGGATGTTCAGCATCCTTCCAAACTGAGCCAAGCCAGATCAATATGATTTCATCACTTGGCCAATTTTTTTTTCCTAGCCATCCAGCAGAAAATATTACATTGTAAACGACTTAAGTCATCGGAATTCTGACAGTGAGAAAAAACACGGGAAACGGCCTTGCTCTGGAACAGCCTCCCAGCAGAAGTGGTAGAGGGTAATAAGGAGTTTAAACACACATGGGATAGACATAAACCCATCCTGAATCTAAGACGAGACCAACGACTGATTAAGGCTTGAAGTAGGCTTGAAGTAGGATACCTCTAGTATTTGCATGTACAGTATTAAGCGATGTAAACGTGGCTCTGAGCTATAGAATCGAATATTCAAATTTCTTCTTTCTTATTTACAAAAATCCCCTTTTTTTTTAAATAAGCCTCGCTGCTCAAGAACTGCATCCAGTTCTTGCTGGTAGTGAAAGGGTGCGAAAGAGCAGCCAATGGAGGAGATCTGTCTTCAATCCCCTACTACAAGCATCTTTACAAACAAACAGAGATAGTGATACAATGTAACCAATGTAGCCATAAAACCCATTGGTATTTACATTTCTGGTTAACCCTTTGTGTCGTGCACCTGATTGATCAGTTTGAATTGCTGGCGGAAGCATTTATTTGTCTCTGAAACCGTTGTCCCCTCAAGTTATATTTCTTGATATCTTGCTGGTTAACATAATTGCAGACATAAGCTTGCAAAAAATGGTATTAGGTCTTGTTTTAAGAATAATTGCGTACACAGGATGCAGTTACCATAGTAACATAGGAATGGTAAAGTGAAATGCACCATTTTTGCCGCTGCACCAGACATATGGTGTAAATATTTAATATGCAGCAAATAATATTTTAATGCGGTAAATATTAAAGTTTTGCCTCGTTTTGTTTCGTTCTCAGGGTGGTGGTTTGTCAGCACAGCAGAGGAGCAAGGCTGGGTACCGGCTACCTACCTAGATTCTCATAGTGGAACCAAAGACGATTCAGAAATTAATACTTCCAAAATAGGGGATGGTAAGTTTACTATAAAAGAGTTTTTTATTATTACTCTCCACTGTCTATATATGCAGCCTATCAGTGTTCCATACCTGCAGTTCCACGTACGTCCTCAGGGGGCACCGTTCATATAATGCAATTTCTTTGACTGGGCCCTTTTTGTGGTCCAAGCCAACCAGCCATTAGTTTACACTTAAGCTGAAACTTAAAACGTATCTCCCAACTGTAGCCCTTTTTGAGGTTCCGTCTTCTTTTAGTAGGTTTGAATGTACGTATGAGTTTGCCCAATAAGTGTTCTGGCGCCCTGTGCGGACTACTCCTCTGGCGCCCCCCCATCCCCTTCTCTCTGCCCCCCCCACTCTGCCCCTTCTCTTTGCCCCCCCCACTCTGCCCCTTCTCTCTGCCCCCCCCACTCTGCCCCTTCTCACTGCCTCCCCTGCCCCTTCTCTTAATATGGAGGATGTTAAATAAAGTTTTAAAAAAAAAACAAAAAAAACCCCGATGCTTTAATTTAAGTCCCGGGCAGGCGCCCCTGTTGCCATGGCGCCTTGTGCGGCTGCACAGGTCGCACACCCCTAAGGCCGGCCCTATGCCCAATAAATCGTACCTTAATACTAAGGTACTAAGGTTCCTGTTACTAAAACCCAGTGGAAAGAACAAAACCAAGTATGATTGTCCCTTTAACTCCGCGGCAAAGCGGAATTCTCCGGCGGACCCCCACAAACGCCGGTTAGATTTCCCTCATGCACCTTTTGTCCCCGCGCTGCATTCCTGCATAATGAAAGGAGCTTCCTGTGGATTTCTTACCTCGCAAAATCTGCACAACATCTGAAAACGTTTGATGTCCGAAGACAAGAAATGCAAGAAAATCCATTTCGAAGGCATTAATCGTTAAAAACATAAGCAGTGTTTACATTTAGATACAAAGTGATTTCTGGAGACCTGCAGGGTTTATACTTCATGTTGACGTACTTTAGATTGATTCCATGTGTGCCCCGTCGAGAGCCAGATGAACAAAACCAAAAAAAAAAGCCCCAAAACTCTGTATTTTCATTATAATTCCGCTTAATTTTCATAACTGGAAAATTGTTAAACACGCGTCGTTTTACATTTCTTTTGATGTTACAGGGAGGGAGCGGCTTAACATCCGCAAACAAATACTCGGCTGAGGGAGTATTTTCAGATATAGCGGCTGTATTCGGAACGTGTTGCTTTAGAACTTTGGATTTTAGTTAATTTTAGATGATTTCGATGTTACATTTTGTTGTGTTTCTTAAAAAAAAAGCACACAAAAAAGCAGTTTCAAATAACACAACATTGAGTGTGTAGGTTCTGCCCACATTGGAAAGGGTTTTATGAAAACAAATTTGTTATTTAGAAGCGGAGCTTAAAAGTTGGATTTAAGACTTTTTTTTTTATAAACCAAGCAATCGACTTATCCAGGCTGGGTGAAAGGACTCCGACATTGGCCCATTGTGTTCGCTATCGAGTTGTGATATGATATTAGAGAACAGGCCAAGTTTTGTAAATCTCGTAAATCTTTAAGGTTGGCTTTTTTTCCTCATAAAAAAAGAGTAATTTCTGTGAAGAAATATTACGTTTCCTGGTGTCTTGTCAAGAAAAGATCATTTTTTTTCCCATTGTAAAATTCAGCCATTTCATTCATATTTATTATTTATTTTCTTCTTCTTTTATTTATATATTAATCATGCAGTATATCAGATAATATAATACTAATACCGAAATAGAGGATATTTAACAAATAATAATAAATATTTTAAATAATAATATCATATAATAAAGAATAATATAATAATAATAACACTCAAACACAGGGAACTTATTGGGGGGGAGTTATTCTGCTGTCAAGTTTGCAAAGTGGTCTTATCACCATAGCAACCAAAAGTATTGCCCTATCAACCAGAAATAGCTCTTTAATGTTCGGAATATGAATGTTGTAAAGAATGAACATAATGTCAATATTATATAGAAAATATTATGTCATATCTATACATCACAGTCTCGGTGTCGTTCTCGTAGCTTTTTTTCTTGCCATGATCATACCGACAGATTAACCTGACCCCACCGACTTCTCAAAGTGTCTAATATTTTACATATTTAACATTGTCATTTTTTTCCATGTACTTCACTTTACATATTTTAATTTTATTCACATCCTCCTGTCGTGTTTTTCTTTCCGTTTTGTCTCTTCGTTTCCATCCCTTTTTCCCGGTACTAGTAACTAAGAGACGCAAGGCGCATCTACGGCGACTGGACCGGCGATGGACGCTGGGTGGCATAGTCAACAGGCAACAGAGCCGAGGTGAATAGAGATGTGCTGATAAAATAATAAAATATACGGTTCTTATTCCGGCCGTCACACGTTATGTTGTGTACACTGAAAAACCTGAGTGGGTTTGACCATATAATGGGTCAGCTAGTTGTAAGAAACACATGGGTTTCTAGGTCATTGAATGCGTTTTCAGGAACATTAAACATCTTCATAGAAATTCTGATTTCTGAACACGCAGAACCAAAAAATAGCTTTTTTTGTCTATCCCTCCAGTACCACATTCATCATTTCTTGCATGCTTCTTCTTGCATGGCTGGTGGCGCCTTTCAGGCTATTGCGTCATTGTTGACCCTATCGCTATGTATATCTTTGCACGAATATATGCTTTAAAATAGATTAAAAGTCCTATTTTTTATAAACATAGGATCATGTATTTTTGTATGTATATTTTTAGTTTATGAAGTTGTAATAAGTGAGTTATAGTTTAATGACATGCACTGTACTCGCGTACATTCGGAAAAGAAGTTCCTTGCCGATAGAGCTTACAATTGGATTTAAAAAGAAAGCACCTCTAAGTGAACACATTAACCAGGCAGTGGCAGAATAACAATTAACTGGCCCAAAAATGGGGCAAAACAAGGCTGGGTAATTGGTCTTTGACATTGACATAACATTTTTCAGCAGTGAATTTTGATATGTTATAGAACAATTTCCAAACTCCTGTGAAATCTTAAAGTTTCTATACCTGCGACAAGAAAAAAACGAGGGATTTTTATAATTAATAAAGAAGCATGGAGTCCTCTTAAGTCCCTAGAAAATCATTTTGCCATTTGGTTTCTATAATTTTCTAAATTAGACTAAAATACATCTTTTATCCAGAAAAGCTCCTCATTGTTGTTTGGTTTCTTGTGGTTCCAAGTGATAACCAGTTTGAAAACTCAAAAAAAAACTTTTTTTCCCTAGCTTTTTCCATTTGTCCCTGTGCACCCAAATACCTGCCCGTAGAATAAGCGCAGTGTATCCTCGTATATCAAATCTCTGTTCAGGTTCATTTTTAATTCTAAAGGAGCAAAAGACCTCCAAAAACCACAACTTTCCAACGCCGCCGTGCATATCGATTTCCCTCTGGAGTGTAGAAATATTTTCCAAAAAATAAGAGAGAGATAGACAGAGCGAGAAAGTAAAGAGACCGAGGGAGAGCGCTGACATAAAGGGAAACTTTAAAAAAAAACTGCCACGATCTGGGGAAAAAAAGGGCTTTACTGAGTGCATTAAGAGATCTACGTTCATATTTGAGAATATGCGGCATCTTACAGAAAAAGCTGACTCTAAAAGCAGGAATTTCCTGGATTTTATATGCAATTGGATGTCATGCTTGAGTGTGTATGGACTCACTATATAACTATATGTTAACCAGTGCATGTGACTTTAAATATACGTGTCTCCTCCGTCACCCTCAATCTGTCCCCAACACGAATACCCCCCCACACCCCCGATTTTGCTCCTGCACAGGGCTCTTCTCCCACATCATAGATCTCTCCTTACACACGGCTTTCCTCTTACGCTCCTTATCTCTCCCTGACGCTGCTCTCCTTCCTCTTCCCAATCTCTCTCTGACTCCTCAGATCTCTCCGTCAACGCTGCTGTCCTTCTACATCCCCAATGATTCCCCAACATTCTTCTCATTCTATCCAACACTGCTCTCCAACTGTGCCCCCAATCTCTTCTTATACCCCAATTTCTCCCCTACAGTGCTCTCCTTCTATGCCCCAATCTCTCCCTGACATTGATTTCATTATCTGCCCACAATCTCTTTCTGACACTGCTTTCCTGCTATGCCCCGATCTCACACCTACACCGCTCTCCTTCTATGCCTCCAATTTCCAAGGCTCAAATTTCTCCCTGACACAGCTCTCCTTCGATCCCTTGATCTTTCCCCAATGCTGCTCTCTTTCTATGCCCCTGATCTCTCACCGACACTGCTCTCCTTCTATGCCTTCAATTTCTTCCCAACCCTGTTCTTCTTCTAAGGCTCCAATTTCTCCCCGACACAGCTCTCCTTCTATGCCTCAATCTCTCCCAAATGCTGCTCTCCTTCTATGCCTCTGATCTCTCCCTGACACCGCTCTCCTTCTATGCCTCTGATCTCTCCCTGACACCGCTCTCCTTCTATGCCTCTGATCTCTCCCTGACACCGCTCTCCTTCTATGCCTCTGATCTCTCCCTGACACCGCTCTCCTTCTATGCCCCTGATTTCTCCCCAAGCACGGCTCTCCCCACACAATTGTAGTCACATGATATCATGTCTTCTATTATCTAAGTCAGCGGTAGGCAATCTTCGGCACTCTAGATGTTGTGGACTACATTTCCCTTGATGCTTTGGCAGCATCATGACTGTAAGAGCATTATGGGAGATGTAGTCCACAACATCAGGAGTGCCGAAGGCTGCCTACCCCTGATCTAAGTTAACGACCCCCTAAAAATATCATTATTTGAGTATTATGTGCGTGTACAGATAGTATATTTATGTCCGAATGTGTTTTTGTAGTTGCCTCCATGGTGTTGTGTGCCATACACACCAATGCAGCTTTTGCCTTTAGCTGTATTTTTTGCTGAAAAAACACACAGTTTGATTTGTGTGGTTTAAAAAAAGACCACTGAAAATATGATGAGCCGCTTTAGTTTTCATGATTATAATAATTTAGGCGTCTCTTAACACTGTATTCCAATTTCACAATAAAAATAGCATTCAGACAACAAAAGTATGTGAGTGGAGGCCAATTTCATAAGTGCTGCTTCATGACAAAGACCACATTGTGTTTATATATAAAGATATGGGTTTCTATGTTCCCCCTGCTTGGCTTCCATTAATTTTAATGAATTTTAATGCAGATGCAGGCATATTTCCGTATTTCTTATTAAGATATGCTATTTTTGAAAACAAATAATAACTGTGAATATTCTTGCCACATGTTGAACTTTCCAAATATGTCCTTGATCCTGTTCCATACCAATAATGACATGGTGTGGTTGATATACCAGGAACGAACAATCGTTCTCGTCCATAAATCACGGTAAATGCTAACTTTTATGACAGGTGTGGGCAGAGAATTAACTTTCAGCTGTTGCTGCACTAAAATCCTTACAATCCTTCGCCAGACGTAATGTACGGCCCACAAGTCAAACCTTTTGAAGTTTGCCCTTGATGCTGTTCCATACCACGTCCGTCCATGCATTCTGGACCACAAGCAAACTGCGACCCACGTTTATTAAATGGCTTCATGGATTTTACCAAACTTGGGAGTTCTATCAGAACAAAAACAGATGGGTCAGCGCAAAATCCCTAACTGGAGAAGTGGTTAAATGGGCTAGAACCCGCGGATACTCTTGGATTCATGCTGGCCAAAGCTCATGTGTAAAATAAGTAGCCTCGAAGTTCTTCATTAATCCCACCAATCAGAAATAACACATAAAATAGAATATTCTGTACTCTGGGGATCTACTGGCTGATGGGACTTCTTGGCGATGTTCTCCACAAACCTAGACTACGTCTACATGGCTTAACAGATCCCATATAACCACCACGTATTCTGGACGGACAGATAGCTTCTTGTGAAGGAGTGATGTATTCGGTCTTGGGCATGCGTATGGATTTCTGTCTGTGCTCCAATAACGTGAGCTGCATCCATTCAATCCTTGACATTGAGAGGACTTCCCAGCTTGAGGTGCGCAGGCCAGATGTAGCCCTCGAGGGCCTTTTCTGCTATGTCCCCCACCCCGGCCAAGAACTTGATGCGCTTTATTATATCACGTTTTATAAGAGTCCCACCCATTCGCTCATTAATGCTTTAAAATATCTACATTCCACCCATAAAAAAATGAAATTGGATAACACTGATTAATACGCTGTTTATCAGGATTACGCCAAGTCTTTCCAATGCCAACCGTGAATTTGCAGCACCAGATGTGTTCAAAGCTGACATTGGCATCCTCATTTGTTCTCCGAGTTAGAGGAGCTGTTACTCTCATGACCCTCAGCCAGCTCACAAACAAGTCATGCTATAGAAAAGGGTTAATTTATTGAATAAAATCCCTGTACCGTCCAGTTCTATTGGCCCCATTGTTCTACATGCCTTATAGAATGTTTCTTTAGAACGCTGTGTTTGTCACACTGTGACTTGTTGCTTCTCTTCTGCTTTTAAATAGGAACCAGCTGGGGGGATTTCAGCCTAGAAAGCCCTGGTATATTTGCTTTTTTGTGTGCCATAACATATCATTCAGGAAATATCCGTATGTAAATAACAAGCCAATCCACCTATAGCGAGGCATATGCTATCCATTAATATGCTTGGTCTTTATGTTAATATCCAGAGAGCAAAATGTTTAAAGTGTTATACAACAGAATGGATACGACTTGTTACGCTAGCACCGTATGTGTGCACGTTATTGGGCCAAAGATACAACAAATTCTGTACATCTCGTCATGGCCGTGGTCGGGGTTATATATTGTCCAGTTCCAGCAGGGACAGGGTTAAATAAACAGATACAACCATTTACTATTTATGTAGCATTCTTAGGAAAAGAGCAATTTTTGACAGCTGTTCTTTCGCCTATAAGACCCTTGCCGTCGTCACATGACCTGCAGAGCATTTCCATGAAAAACCCTCTGCAGAGCGATTTGCCCTTTGCGGGTTGATTGCGTCTATAATTATTAGTCCTTTGTGAATGGTTTTATCGCCAACAACAGATGGATCTAACGTGTTATTGAGCTTTTCCCCCTTTTTTGCAACATTAAGGGTTGTGAAAATAAGCCGAGAATATTAAGTGATAAACCCGGCGATATTGAACAAATGCGTTCAAACTTCAGAATTCTGTTTAAAGGGGAAATCGTTCAGTTCATAAAAGAAGATATTTAGGACCAGCCAATCCAAAGAGGATCCTGAATGTAACTTTAAAACGTTAAAAGTTTGAAGTGGATCCCCAAATGCGACCAAAAGGAACCACTTGAGCTTGGGATGATTTTGGCTTTTTTTTGGAGGCCTCGTTGCTTAGATGAATCATTTATGGTTTGCAAGTAATTTCCCCATCTTTTGTACTATTTTTGTATTGAGTTAAAATATGGACGGAATAATCATTCGGTATTCACCAAAGTCATTTGAAATTTGGCAAGATTTATCGGGTGCGATGTGGCCTTTTTATGATTAATGCCGTATTTGTTATGAGCTGCCTGTAACCGTCCAGCCAAATAAAATTCCAGAGGAATCTAGAAATCAGGTATTTGTAAAACGGCCAAATTCTGGTGATAAATCTTTACCCAATCATGACAGATCTCTGTAATTTTAGGATTTTAGCTGAATAACTTTTTCTAACTTTTGCCATTCAGTGCTTCATTTAGTGTCTTTCTGCAAGTAACATAAAGCAGCTTCTTCTAACCCTACAAGCAATAATATTCTGAGTTTCACCTCTGCTTCCGCTAGGCACCAGGCCCCACTTGGTTATCGGGCACTCGGGGCGAATGCCCGACCGCTTACTGACGCGTCATAAAAACTCAGCTGGTAGCTACCCCATGGAAAACACAATCAGGGGTTAGGGTGATTGCTGGGATGAAATGGTATAAGTGAAGCATGACCGCCATGGCGACCGCATGGTCATCAATAATTCTGCACCAGGATTGGGATACAAAACCCAAAAAGTGTCACTTTAACAGTTGATACATTGTCTCTATGTGTGGTTTTTTCATTGTGAGATTGATGTGCCGATATTGTGGCGAGTATAGATTTGTCTAACTGCAAGATTTGGTGAGTAACTCAATAAACAGAATGCGGGAACATTAATAATTTATCCTGTTACAACCAGAAGAGAAATACGTCACCATCCAACCGTACACCAGCCAGGGAAAAGATGAAATCGGGTTCGAGAAAGATGTCACCGTGGAGGTCATCCAGAAGAATTTAGAAGGATGGTGGTATATCAGGTGAGACTTTTAAATTCTAAATCCAGCTCTTTATCATGAGTTTTTAGCTGTGTGTTAACATCAAGAGCTCAGAGCTTCCGATGGGAATAGGGGTGCCCAGTGTGCCGATTTCCAGATATTCCCGTGATTCTAAATGATATTTTGGAAACGTTTGCCGCATCTCGGAATTTTCCTGCTGATAAATGGGGAAAATCGTGGCCGCAATTGCAAAAACTGCAAGTCGGGTTGTAATATTAGAATTCTGGAACTGTTCTCCCTTATTCCTTCGTTCTATATTCCTACACGTCGTTCCAGTCAAAACAAGGAAAATTTAACTCTATGAGTGCTGATCATCAGCCATATGTGCAAGATGGTATGGTCCGCAGTGTTTTTGTCAAGGTGCAAGCGAATGGATAAATCGAGAGTCTAGTTTTCAATTTGATGGCAAGAGTTAATTATTTATGATGTCATACGGATAGTTAAGCTGTAGTTTTACTTGGTCTATACATATGCAAGCCCATTGGCTTTCGTCGGTAATGCTTTCCACATTTCTCATTGATATACAATTTGAATTGTTTGATTACATGTCACTTACGGTGCAATCATTGCCTTTCAGAATGGAGTATAACATCTGTTTTTAGAGTTTTAATGGACTTAAAAAAATCTCTTTGGTTATTTTCTGAAATGAGGCAAAGTTATGCACCGGCAAAATAATCTCTAAGAAATTCTTCCTCTTGGTATCCCATATCTCCGTCATGTAGTGATAATTGATTGTATTTAATAAATTACAGCTTTGTAAACTGAATTTAATTATTTACGTGCCATGTTCCCTTTGTCAGTAAGCCAAAGGTGGACTTTAACCCCTTAAGGACAATGGGCGGTCCTTAAACCAAAAAACAAGGCATATTTCCCCCGATCAAGGGAACCAATGACCCCAGATGTACTTGTTGGTCTTCATGGACCTTGCCCCTGTGATTGGCATCTCTCTAGGTACCAAGTAGCAAGGAGGTCCACATCTGGAATCACCTGAAAGGTGCAATAACACCGAAAACCTGAGACGCTCCTGAGCAGGAACGCGCTGTAACACAGACTTTAAGGCGGTTGTCCATCTTCAGTTGAGTTGTTCTCGAAACCTTTTTTGTTTATTTCACCCCTCTGGGATTTTTTGGGGTCCCCTTTATAGGTAAAGGTCAGTCCAAACATAGGCCTCCGTGAATGGTTCATGTCTGGTTTCCATTATATGCTCCACACTGAATCGTTACCCCAATGGGAATTGGCTTCCCTCGGTGCTGAAACCAGTTTGCCTCTCAAATAACATTAATATAATAATTTACTCTGTTTAATAATATTAATGCATTCTAAACTGGAAACCTGTTCAGAAACATGATTTTATTATTCAGTCTGTAGCTTTTTTGTGGATTTTATTACTTTTTTCATCATACATTTTTTAAATCTAAATTAGAACGATGCAAAAAATCCTGGCCAAGCAAAAACAATCTGGAAATAGCGGAGGAGTCATTGCCCCTTTCTACTTATTCTTTCTGCTTTTGATCCTAAATTAAGCTATTTTTAGTTTTTTGCCACTTAGGGGAAAAGAAAGTTCCTTTTTGACTCCAAAAGGCAAGCAGATCAAGAAGCTCAAAAATATTAATGATCTATCAAATGTTCTATCATTTCTAGCCCTTCAAGCAAAGTTATAAGAGTGAGGGGGGCTTCCACAACTCACCAATACACATAAAATATTATTAAAATGGGCTAAAAAACACCCACTGTGTTCCGGATGAGGTTGAGTTAGTTTGGGAGACTCAGGTCGGAAATCTGCTTGACCCACAGAGCCCCCATGCGAGGCTGCCCACCGAAACACACAGGGCTTCAGCCCCCTTGGCGCCCTCTAGCGACATCCCTTGTTATTGCAGAACTCCAAGGCATTTAACCATCAGACAAAACATTTCCATATTTAGGTGCCGATGCCCGAGGCCAGTCCATCCCAGCCGTGCCTTCACCTGTATGCTCCAGTTTGTCAGTAACAAAGCACTCTGTGTGTTTCCGTTGGGTCATACATTACCCGTGCCCCCCTGCATTCAGAAGAGCCAACCTCCTTCAAGAATGCCCTGCTTAATGTATAATTAAACCAGTGAGATAATGTATTTAGCTATGTGCACCAGTTCAGTCTTGCAGGAGATGCTTACTGGGATCGGCCCATTAACGATATACAAGTTAAAATCCTATTCCTCCCACGCTCTCTCACTTTGAGTGAATAAACACTAATGTTTCATTTTTTTCCCATGATCAGTGGATATTATCACAAAAATAGTGGATATTATCAATAGTGTATATTATCAAAGTAATTGCACATAAATCTATGTTTGCAAAGCATACATTTCTCACTTTTCTTTCCTTTTTTTGCTTTGTCAGTCCGTAGAGTCCACTTTTTTTCCAAAACTTTCGTATAAAAAGTTGTTCCAACTACTTAAGAGGAGCTAGCGATCTTATTATAAGCCCATAATCCACCTTAAATATTATGACAGGCTCCACCTTAAACGTGCATTATCATAACATTCCTGTACATGTGTTGATCATCATTTCTTGTCTTTTTTTCTCATTACTTTCCTCTGGAATTATACCCAAAGCAGCCAAGCTGGAAAGCAGATGTTGGAAGCTGCTGCAAAGATACACTTACACTGATTCTTGGAGTTTGCGTTTTGCGTCATATACACCAAAGCATCTTAAATAATGCAGCGTGTGGTGTAGTTATCATTATATGCAATTAAAATTAGATGTAATTATTGATTACTTCGTCCAGTACGGGAGAACCCCATCTGTACTGTGAGTATATGGATATTCTGGAGGACTTCCAAAGAAGGGCCGCTAAAACGGTGCATGGTCTACGGGGTAAAAGTTATCAGAAAACACTAAAGGATCGCAACAAAAAGATGAGAGAGATGGGATATGATGAAAACACTTAAATATATACAAAAGTTTAACAAAGTACAGGCATATAAGAATATTTGAAGGATGTTGATCTTCTAGGATAAGGAGTCATGTTCTAAAATAAGAGGGCCAAAGGGTTAGATGTAAGAAAGTATTTATTCATTGATAGGGTGGTAGATAAGTGAACCAGGCTCCAGGCAGAAGGAATTTAACCCCTTAATGACAAAGGCCGTATATGTACAGGCTCAAAATGCATTGTTTTCAATGGGTTTAGGGACCGCCCATTGTCCTTAAGGGGTTAAAAATGTATGGGATAGGCACAGGTTTCGAGATCTCCGAGGAGGAAGAAAGTGTGGAGGGGAGAAAGTGGTCGGTTGATATTAATGTCATGGACGTTAATGGCGCGCTAAGAAGTTATGGCTTATTAGGATCTGGAAGAGGTGTAATGGAGGCATCCAGTGGGTGTTTGGAGTCTTACAATGATAAAGATCTCGTATCGGAGTTTTCATAACATGAGTATACCGTTTTAAGAAGCTCCAGCCTATAATAATCCTTGGGGCTCCATGATGCATTTGCTGAGATGTTGCAACGTTGTTATTGCAGGTATCAAGGTAACGAGGGCTGGGCTCCCGCATCCTACCTGAAAAAAGCCAAAGATGACCTCCCGTGCAGGAAGAAGAATTTGGCCGGCCCCGTGGAAATCATAGGAAACATTATGGAGATCAGTAACTTGCTGAACAAAAAGCAGTCGAACGAAAAAGAGGGTCAAGGAGGAAATGAGGGCGAGGAGCCCCCAATAACCAAAAAGGAAATCAGCTTGCCCATACTTTGTAATGACTCTAATGGAAATTCCATGATGACGTCGGAGAAGCAACCCTGCAAGGTGACCCCGGGATCTCCGGCCGTGGCCAGGATCGCTCCCCAAAGATCAGAAATAAGTACGTTAACGCGAGCTTGTAGTGTGTTTGTAGGAGACCAGGTCATGATATTGTAGAAGCTACAATTGCGTTGCGATAAATTGCAACCGGCCCGAGTGGATTTTGACGAGTTAATATATATTTTTTTATATTGGAGTAGTAGGAACTGACTCATTGGGGGGGTAATTGCAGCATAAGGCGCATTTCTGGAGCATAATAGGTGCAGCTACCATGGAAACCGATGCTTCATATACCCCCGTCTTTCTATATAACCCCCAACTTGCCACTTATGACTCTACAAATGTTAAATGAAGACAGCAGCGACAAAAACATCAGCCCCCAGTAGGCCTTTGCTTGCTTGCACAGTTCATATATTATTCCTTTTGTAGTTGAGTTAAGGAGCTGCTTAAACCCCGTAGGGTCTCTCTCACTCAGCTGTTTCTTGTTAACTCCGGAATGCTGCTTTTTCATAACATTCTGATTCAAATAATCCTGCAGAAAACGTGAAAATGTCACACTATACTCTATCTCTCAAGAATAACCTGCGGCAGGTGCTGCCGAAATCATATCACAGGTGGTACAAGTAAAACCACCCCTTGTTTTATTCTACCTACCAGGTGGTTGGAAAGCAAACTGCCCTGGGGGGAGCCCGTGTCCCACTATCTAAACATTTATTTCTGAAACAAACGGTTCTCCTGCCATCAATCTTGCATCACATGACACGTTACAGTAGCGATCTCCGCTGTTGTATTGCATCACTGATCACTCTCAAGATGGTCATCACTTACATCATACATACGTTTTCAGACTATTCATTATTGGAGATTTTATAAGGTTTTAGACCCCTAAAACCTGACTTTTCCCAATAATTTTTGATGTTCATTCTACAAAAATACAGACTTTTTTTTCCTCCCTTTTCATCCAGGTTCTCCGAATTTAAGAACGAAACCTCCACCTCGTAGAGAGTCCAGTCTGGTTTGTAGTTTTTTTTATATTTTTTTTTCTGGTCTTTTGGGACCCCCCACCCCCTTTGTGTTTCCTCTAATTAGTTAGGCATGTGAACAATTCCGTAATTAGTAAAATTGGATTGGCATCCATATGTATAATTTACAGAATCCTTACTCATTATAGTTAATGCGGCTGTTTACGGACATTTAGCATGAAAACGCACACATAGGAAGTTTAAAAGTTCACGAGAAGAGAGTTATAAAAACAACAAAAGAAGGTTGGGGCACCTTTAAAATAATGGCTAAAGGAATTGTAAATTCGGCATAACATTTAAACCGCTCAGAAAAAAAAACTTCTATGCAAATCTATCGCATAGATGCAAATCTATGTTTTCTGCAAATGCAATATTAGTTAACTTTGACATTTTTTTTGTCAGTTTATGAAATATTAGCCAAAGTTTGATAATTACAGAATATCCTGATTACAGTTTGTTCTTTGTACACGTCGGACTCGACATATTACATATGCTGTTATATTGTGTTGCAGGGATTCCAGTTACCAAAACCCCCGGAGCCTCCATCAGTGGAAGTTGAATATTACACGATTGCCGAGTTCCAATCCTGTATATCGGATGGAATCAGTTTCCGAGGAGGTCAAAAAGCAGATGTAAGCAAACTTTTTTTTTTTGGTTTCTCCCAGACAAAAATACTAAGTTTTACTGAAAGAGAGGTTTTTTTTTACCTCCCAATGCAGGAGCTTAAATTCACTAAAATATTTAAGTCCCAGGATCACCACTGCACCCCCAGTCGGCGATGCCTATATTATTAAAATGATCTAAACTGCTAAGACCACTCAGTATACAAAATCCATTTTATTATTATTATAGTACTCGCTGTCCGCAGATTCTTTTGTCTGCGTTGTCCAATTAAAACAAAAAAAGAACGATTCTAGAACACTTTGAAATATAGAATTATATGAATTTGCAAACTTAACATTTAACTAAGTAAAAAAAGCAAACTAAAAAACATGAGGATATTGTCCTTCTAAGAAGCGATTTTGTCTAAAATTTTTAATATTGAATATATTTCATTTTCAGGTGATTGATAAGAATTCAGGTGGTTGGTGGTACGTTCAAATAGGTGAAAAGGAGGGATGGGCACCTTCTTCTTACATCGACAAAAGAAAGAAACCAAATTTAAGTAGAAGGTCAAGTACCTTAACGAGACCTAAAGTTCCTCCTCCCGCACCACCCATCAAACCAAAAGATGTAGAGGAAAGAGCTGCTCATGGAACCAGCTGCTCGGAAGAATCCAAAGATTCTCCTATAAAGCAAAAATACGAAGAGCCAGAATATGATGTTCCTGCGTTTGGGTTTGAATTAGAAGCAGAGATAAACGAGTGCTCGTCCCAAAGTCACATTGATGACGTCATCGTAGAAAGTATGTTCCAACCCTCCAAGCCTTCGCCTGTTTCTACTCTCCAAAGAGCGAAATTTAAGCTTGGTGAATCTACTGAAGACGTCACAAACGAAGAAGAGACCATTTATGAAAATGAAGGTTTCCGACCTTACGGGGAAGATTCTGTTTCGAACAAAGAATTCCGTGGAGATTCAGGCTCGCAAAAAGGGTCTTCGGTAATACAGAGAAATTCTCCTACTGCAGCCACATCAAAACCACCTCTCTTGAAATATAAATCAGAAAAAAATATTCAGCAGGAAACAGGTAAAAGCGTCTCATTCTCAACTGTTGAAGAGAAAAAGCCAAGGTCAGCTTCAGATGTTGGTTCGAGCGCATTGCAGAAGGCTGGTTCAAAGAATGATCTGGAGCAAAAAGCGGGAGTGATGTCTTCAACCAAAGCAAAGCCGTCGGTTAGACCAAAGCCCTTCTTAAATAAAGCGGACTCCCAAAAACAGGATAAGATGGACATTAGCAGCTTGAGGCGCCAGCTCAGACCAACAGGACAGCTCAGAAGTGGACTTAAAGGTTCTAAAAGTGAAGACTCAGAGCATCCACCAAGGACAGCTTCCGATGATGCTGAGAGCACTCCGAGAAGAAGCTCGGTGGATTTTCCAGGTTCCTCCCGCACTATCATTTGCACAAATAACAAGAATGAGGAAAGCAACGAGGAGCAGAGGATCATTTATAAAGCCACCAGCAGCTACCAAAAGGTTCAGGATTCGGAAATAAGCTTTCCGGCAGGAGCCACCGTAGAACTCATTGAAAAACAAGACAGCGGTTGGTGGTATATAAAATACAAGAACTTGGAGGGCTGGGCCCCCTCACATTTTCTAGAGCAGGTGGGCAATAAGCAATGTGAGACCTCCACTAGTGAGTCGGATTCAGTTAAATGTAAAAAAACTGAAAACAAGTCAAACAGCCTGGAGAAGATAGAAAGAAGAGTGCAAGCTTTAAATACTATCAACCAAAGCAAGAGAGCAACACCTCCAGTTCCTTCAAGGCCTCCGGGAGGATTCTCCAAGCCTCCAGGCCCAGCAAGCAATGTTGTAAAGTTGAGAAATGGGGTGAAACAATTAGCGGTCAGACCGCAATCCGTGTTTGTCTCCGCACCGCCAAAGGATAACAGCATTTCTTGTCACTTGCGAAGGAATGAATCCTTATCTGCTACCGACCACCTGAGAACAGTGCGTCGAAACTTGTCCTTCAATACTACCCGTTCCCAGGCCAACGGAACCAAGGCAAAGTCTCTCGATAAAACAGAAGCCGGCTCTTCCGAATCGGAGACGCCAGTTAGATCTCCGCAAAAGAATGGAATACCCGTGTCTACCGTCCGACCTAAACCCATCGAGAAATCCCAATTTATTCACAATAACCTGAAAGATATTTATGTCTCCATTGCAGACTACGAGGGAGATGACGAAACTGCGGGGTTTGAGGAAGGCGTTTCCATGGAAGTTTTGGAAAAAAACCCAAATGGCTGGTGGTACTGCCATATCCTCGATGGGGTCAAACCGTTTAAAGGATGGGTGCCCTCAAACTATTTAGAGAAAAAGAATTGATAGTGTCTGAATATATATATATATATATATATGAATAACACCAAGAACATTTTTAATGTAGGACTAGTGCTGAGTTTGGGATTATACAATACTTGGTGAGCCAGTTTTAGGCGGCCATCATGGAGGGACATTTATAGACAAGCTGTATATCCGTACGTAAGGATAAATCTGTACGGATATTAGCAGCACAGGGTACAACATCCCACCTTGATTGTTTTATCGTTCAAAAAATGCATATTTGTGCCTTCACTACAGCATCTAACCCTATACCAACTCTCCAAAATATCCAGGGAGCATTAAGGTGAAGCCCATTCACGAACCAGTGGCCCCTGTGGCAAGAAAATGGCGGCACTACAACACTAAGAAGATCTCTATGATCATTTTCTTTCTTTTTCTGTTTTGGGTTTACGTGGTATGTTTTTTAACATAATGCAAGCAGAATAATGTTTTGTTTTTTTTCCTGCTTTTTTTTTTATTGTTTTTTTTTTTGTCAAGTATTTGTTTAAAAAATGTACTTAAAAAAAACGGTTTAGTAGAATCCTGGAGTACCAACAGGCATGGAAGCTACCTGTGATTCTTATGATAATTAAATTACATTTTTTTTCCCATTCCCAAAATTTACAGATTAAGTCAAGCGCAGAAGTTTGATAACGGAAAAATATTTTGGTATTTAAGGTGTGCACTAACTTGCCGAATTCATACTGTTGTACTGAGTAAAAAGCCAGAGTTGCCATTGGAATAATCCAGTTGTTCATAATAATCATGTTGTTTACAAAAGAAGCCATGGATTCTACAGAATTTTAATTTGTATATATTGGGGTTTTTTTTACATTTATAAATGTATTTGGTTTATCAGGAAAGCGTGAATTAAAAATGGTTGGAAAAAAAAACAGAACAATGCAAACCAAATTTGAAGTGGGTTTCTTTGAGGAGGGTCTCGAGAGTTTCTTTTTTTCACAGCATATGCTGGATGAGGCTGTCGTAAGTTTAGAAGCCTTCACTTGGCGGTGGAATGCGTTGGCCCGTCTCGCTCCCTCCGGGGTTCTATAATTTACGTTTCTCCATAGCCCCCCCACCCAGCCTACTGTGGAAGGAGACCCCCGAGATATGTGTGTAGATATACATTATAACTCACACGTTCGGGCATTCTGCGGGTCTAACGTGTGCACTTGAAATGAAATATTAGGGCAAAAATGTCCTTGTTAGCGGGGTTACCATGTGGAACGTTCTCTTTAGGCAAAATGGTGATATTGGATCAAATACCATGATTTGAATGGCCTCGTCACAGGCTAAACATGGTGATAGGACTCCTTCCATGCTATGCCTTGACTTTTATGTATTTCAAGTTGTGACGTCATACATCATGTGGTCTTTCCCTTTCTTATTTTTTGGACGTAGATGGCAACCATTGGCGTTCTTGCCTCTGTGAAAGGTTATATGTTTAGAAACTGATCCTGAAAGTTTGGAAAGTGGTCCAAAAACACCGTTTTTCACACTTTCCTCTAGAACGTCTTTTAATTCATAACCTCCTACGAATTCCAAGGAGCAGCTAGGGGGCTAAAGCGCTTTTAACTGACATTTAAATAAGTCGAGCGTGTGGCCGACGAATCCTGCCATATTTTAATACACAGGCTACAAGTTATTTATTTCAATGACGGATTGTCAGCCATACTTAGATAAAATACTGATATTTTTAGGGTTAATCTTAACAGCGCTTCCTGAAGTTTTGGGGGTTTTTTTTCTCTTTTTTTAGTTTCCAAAACTTTTTGTTGATGATGTGCGAACAGAGAAGTTGTGCAGGCTTCCCTGGCAGCCAAAGGGTTAATCGCATGCTTGGTTTAACTACCTAGTTGCTGGTTCTGAGGATCTCAAAGTGTCTTTTCGAGGGCTGTTGTCGAAATTGTCTTAGGGAAGCACTAAATAGTTCTGCTGGACAGTATTAATTAATTAATAGAGTGATACATAGAATTATCTGCTAGACTGCAGTACTAACAGTAGCGAGTTAATGTTATTATTAATTATATATATATATATATGTGATTATTTTTTACCAATAATGATAAAGAAGTGGTTCATTATTTGAAAACGGATGCACTTTACTAATAACAAGTTACACTCAAGTGCATTATAAAAACAAAGTGCAGTGTATACCGTACATAAAGCGGGATCTATTTGTAAAAATTATATATTTATAATTATTTAACAAAAGTCATTTTTTTTTCATCGGAGGATGATACGCCGTAAATTTTTTTCTTAGCATGCTGAGCCTGAAATTGACCTGGAAATTGCTTGGTTTATTAACTGGATTAGTAAAAGCCAAAAAAAAAAAACCCCACAAAAACGATGCCCCCCTTTGAGGAGGGGGTTATCTTTTGAATTCTGCCATTTGAGTTATTTTCCATGATGCACCAGTCCAAGCAGGAAGTCGTCACGTGCTTCCTGTGCTCTCTGTTTGCCGCCGTGCAGTTCCACGCCGTTATTCCCCTGACTATATGGTCAGAAAATAAAATTTCGAATACACGCAAAAACCGAACACAAAATACAGATACTTCTTGTGAATCTTTAAGTAGAAAAAAAATATATGTAAGTTTGGGTGTAAATGGTCAAGCTTGGGGGATAATCTAAAATTTGACAATTCTCTATAAATTCTTGAATTTCTAAGATTTGCCTGACGCCTCAATGCTTAAACTGAGCCCGGTTAAATAAATTATTAAAGTTTTTTTGCTTTGTTACATCCAGAGAGATAAAACTTTTTAAAAAAGCCACGATACTTGAAATTAGGATGATAGGTAAAAGGATCGTGTTCAGGAAGAATGACCCAGATTGTTAAAACTGACACTGTGATAATAAAAATAATTTTGTGATTTTGATAATCAAAAAATAATAATTTAGCAAGAATTCCTGTTCGGAATAGTAGAAAAAAATGATTCTAAAGGGAATAAAAATACAGAAATGTGTGTTAAAGGAGAAGGCTGCCCCCATGTGGTTCATTCAGCTGAGATTATTTTACCATAGTCAAAATTCCCCAAAAAAAATCTTAATGGAAAAATGTTTTTTGATGTATACTGCAACTTTCTTAATAATGAGCACTTCCGAGTTCGTTATTGATGTTATACAATGCCTGAATATATATATTTTTAATATATGTTTTGTACTTTTTTGTATCTTTGTTTTTCCATTTGTAGCGATGTCACCGGTTGTTTGTTTCTAATTCTATCCTGTTTGATAAATTTGACTCTTTTAGTGCTAAATGATAAAGCAACAATTTGCAAGCTCCTTTTGCACTCAAAGAGACATAATAAAAAAGGGTAATTATACATACTGTTTTTTAAAGAGATTATGGGTTTATTTGCTAAATGGTGATTTGTAGGCAGGAGGTAGGGGCTGGCAAATTTGGCAAACTCCTGGAAGGCCAGTGACAGATAGCATGGGCTACTTACTTTTATTGACTCTCATGACGAGTCCAGCCGCACATACATCATGTAGCAATTGCTGGCCTTAATGTGCTTTTTGGCCCCCAGTCCGGCCCCGGTAAACAGGAATAGGCAATTTATCCATACAAAGACACTAGTGTGGGAAGTTGTGTGGTGCCTTTGGTACACTTGCGGAAATGTCCACCACTACGCTTGTTGCTTCTCACACCTGATAAAAGGTCTTAACTGTATTAACTGTACATTACAAAAGGCCAACCTCAGCCTGAGTCCCAAGCAACCATAGCTGATCTGGCCCTGTACCATGTATAATTAATACAGGGATATAAATATATATATATATATATATATATATATATTCATGTTAGGTTTTGGGGCTTTAATTCATATTACCCTCAGGTAGGCTGAGAGTGATGGGTGTTTCGCTTCCCAAGTCCTTTGACAAACATTCTATAATTACTCTTTCTTAGAACCGTAGGATTCAGAGCTGATAGATTCCCCCTTCCTTTGTATTAATTTACCGAGAACGTTGACTATCCAACTTACTTTTCACCTTTTCTCTCTATTATTTAGTAGACACAGTACCAAGACGATGGCATTATATAACATTTTACAATCACTCTTAGATTTTTTTTTAGCTGCGCGTTTTACTAAAATATATATGTATCTTTATAAATTAAAGGACTGCTATTGCTTTTTTTATATCAAGTATATATGAAACACAAGGGATTTTAATAGAGCATCAAGTAGCCATCTATGTATTTTTATTTACCGAATCAGCATAATAGACTTAGTAGTATTTAAATTGTAGATAGTTTTTTAGTAACAGTTTATGCCCGGTTCCCGTTTACGTTATTTTATAAACCGTATAAATTTTATTTGCATTGGAAAGAAAAAAATAATTAAAAAGTTCATTAATCGGATACGTGCAATAAGAAAATATTTAAAAAATACGAATACAGGCTCCTCATCCAGGACTTATAAGGAGGTTTGGATTAGTTAAGCCATGGTGGTGCCCATGGGATACTTGCGCTCCCTCAATAACATATATATATATCTTATACTGGAGCATAATAGGACAGCGTTTGACCTGGAGTAATATCTCCCAGGCTTATCACATCTTAGTACATCTCCCTATGGTATCCGTTTGAGCACCATCATGGTTTAACGAGACCCTCGGTGTGGTGTGCACAGTGTGAAAGTCAAATCTGATTAATGCACTCAGGAAACTTTTACGTTAATTTCTGGTGGGGAAAAATACCCCAGGATGGGGCATTCAGTGGTGAGAACTAAAGCTAGCATTTTTTGGCCTTATTTTTAATAAAACTATCATTATTTTCCATACAGCTCTATATGAAGCTGTTTTGAGCTCTATTTTTTATCCCAAGTAGATGTGATTTTTTTTTTATTGTAATTTTTTTAAGCAACTGGATTTTTGCTGCTAATGCCTGGATATTTTTGAAAACATTTTTGAAATTTTTTTAATATTATTATTATTTTTTTTACTTAGGCAGGTTAGTCTCGTATGTTTAGCCATACACCCCAAATGGGAGTTGTTACATATTGATCGAGTAACCTGTGCCCATCCTAGCAGCTGTTAAATTGCAATTCATATCACCCTCAGCCAACAACTGGTGTGCCACTGCTTTCCCTGTTGTTTGATACATTGTAGGTGCTACAATCTAGCATAATTAGCAAAGGTGATCCCTAATTTAGTTATAATTAACCAATTGGCTGTTATATTAACAGCCATTATTAACAAAAACTATTTTAAAGTAAAAATTTTTTAGCTGAATCTACACACAATCATAGTTTGATTATTTTTTTCAGGAAAAAAAACTGTTTTTTTGAGATCTTTAAGGGATAAAAATCCATTAAACTTATTTTTTTAACTTATTTTTTCCTTGGGATGGATTTATTAAGCAGTGAAATAAAATCTCTGCGTTCTGGACATAATGAATCTCCCCCGATAAACATAAACACTTTCCATACGATGGACTTTTTTATGTTTATTTTTAGATTCAGCACTGGGCTGGTCCCAAATTATTATTTTTTTTTTAAGTATTAATTATTGTGTTCCTGTTATTTAGCGGGTTCTAATGTAAGAGTGCAATTAATTCTTTTGTATAACTAGCTTCACACTGGTGTTTACAGATCTATCTTGAAAAATATTCCAGCCACCACCGTCCTGAGTTGAGACTGCTGTTCGTTTGTAAAGAATAAGTGATTTCTACCTGTGATTAACCTTTTCAGTGCCGCGTGACACTGGAGGGGTTAAATAGCATTAGCAACAACAGCAAAAAAAGTGTTTTTACATCGAATTACTATCTAGGGCAAGTAGGGGTTAATCTAATCGACTTGCCCAAAGGGTAAAACAGACAGGTAGCACTGCTCATTGGAACAAGACTTAGTAGGGAGTCTCAACATTTTAACGCTTTTTACCACCACAGGTAAATAAATTGTAACTGGAAATTAATAATTAGGTAATGGGAACTGTTACGAATAATTCCCATCATCCATAGATTACAGAGTGTATTATTTTCAATGTTGACCCTCCCCTTGTCCATTTTTTTATGAAACAGAAAATAAGACATCAGTAAGATCAGAATCCACTGAGGTTAAGGGGACTATAATTGTTTCCATTAGTTGCGATCAAGAATATGTTAATCTTTACAGCTGGGGGGGGGGAAAGATACAAAGTTCAATTTCGGGAGTAAAACAAATCTGCTTTACCCGACGAGGCAGCCTTCAGGGCAGAGGTACGAAGAGAACGGACGGGTTAAACAAAAACACTGTTTGGCTTCATTCTTGGCTCGCGTGGCTCTCAAACTGAACATGATCCACTACAGCCATGATCTGATAAAGGATCACACGAGTTGTAGTTCACCAACTGCTTCCAGGGTTCGGAGGTGGCTTTTCCATACAACTAGAACGTGACCTTCGCAAACCCGAGCACAGGTCTAGAATGAGCCACCTGCGTGGAGGCCACCGACATGAGCACAACAAAGCGGAATTTTAACACCGATGTTCCTGTTACATGAATGTGACGCGGAATTGTGATGTTTCAGCATTTGTCCTTAAAATTAATCTGTGGCATTTGTAGAATCGCATAGAAACCAGATTGGGGGGAAAAGTATGGCGTCCGTTGACAATGGTTCCATATTTTAGGGAGTTGCTGGTTAGTCTATAGATATAACGTCGGCGTCATCGCTTCGTGCGTCATCCAAGCCATAGGTTTTTAAAGTCTTGTATTTGTGTTAATTCCATTTATCCTTCACGGTCGGCCAGTTCAGGCTTTTCAGCTCTCAGCCAGTGGCTGAATGGGTAAAAGTTGAGATCAGTCAACTATTGATATTCACAAATTGTGGTTTTTTTTACACTGTGATATCCAGCTAACTGTAAGCCGCGTGTGCGTAAGGCGTGAAAAATATATTTTTCATGTACACTGTATCACATGCCTTGTAACAGTTCTCCATCACTAAAATATAATAATATGTGATGTATTTTCTAGCTGTATGTAAACGGATTTTTAGAGTTTAAAGCGATTACTAATTAATATTCCGAGATGAGTCAATAAGAAGAGGGTTAGAAGAAACAAGTCGAAGAGAGGATTTTTGTAAGTGAGTTGAGTGTCGGGTTGTCTATGTAGCATTTTATATTTGGATGGTTAGCAGAAATGTCTGTATGAGGGAATGCGAAATGTAGCGTGAGAAAGACGGACGAATTTTAGACAAATTGCTGGGTTATGAGAGCAGTTGTTTTTTTTTTGGTTTTTTTTTAATTAAACAAAAAAAAAATATGAAGAACATAGAAATTTGAAATAAAATCATCCGTAGCGTTCTAGAAAATATGAGTGTAAAGTTTGGTGGGGGAAAAAAAGGAATATTTTTAGAAAGTTGTGTTACTCTTGTGATTCTGCAGACAACTTTTATCAAATGCCAGTTTAGGTTTTTAACAGAAAGTTAATTTTTTGCAGGTTAAAAAATAGACTTCATACATGTTTTTATACAGATACATTCAAATGGAAAGTACGCTAGCACCAGATGTACCAACAAAATAATTATTTGGGATCTTTGTGTTTTATAGTGTATTAAATAAATTCCAAAAAAGATCGCCGATGAGGTCATAGGTCAATATAATTAAACAAAATAATACATTCGTGATGTAAGATAATAAATTGATGTTCTAATGTTTTACTGGTTATCATTATAATTTTATGATTATCAATGCTTTAACCACTTTAATGATTTTCGCCTCGCCCTATGGTATGGGAATGGTTTAATGATTTTTGCCTCGCCCTATGGTATGGGAATGTTTAATGATTTTCGCCTCGCCCTATGGTATGGGAATGGTTTAACCCAACCTCGTCAATAACCAATCATTGGGGAGTAGTTGGGCCGCTAGTGTACTTAGTCATGTGGCCTTTCTGGCAAAGCAAGCCAACAACAGCTGTAGCGCGAGATATGTTGCAATTTTTAACCCTTCGCCTCTCAAACAGCTGTAAACGTCAATTTTTGCTCTGTGAAAAATTGTGATCATCTCCCAGTTGATCCCAGCTGATTTCTTGGACCAAAGTGGTGCTAAATGATCTTATATGTCGTAATATTTATGTTTAGAAGAAAACATTTAATAAAAGCTTCCATTGTTCTGAAAAGTCAGTTTCCCCGTTCCTAAACTCTTCATACTCGTATTCGTCAGCCTGGCGGATGCGACGCCGCGTTTCAAGAGCTTGGAAAGGGGAATAAAACCAATCAAAGCTTGGAAACTGTAAGATACGATTTGTCATTTTTAAAAAAAAAATATTTTATGTTTACATTGGTTTTATCTTATACTTCTCTAAAACAATAAAGTTTTTGAGGTTTTTTTTTGACAATGGGCTCTGTTTATTCATCGTCGTTATTTCACTTCTTATAAACATAAATTGTATCATTTTGTACCACCCAACATAGCAAATGCCCAAAGAGGGGCACTTTTCTTTTAGGGGGTGTGGCTAGAGGAGTGGCTAGGGGTGGAGCTTTACCATGTGATGCCTGTGATACCCTCATACCCAGCAAACATTCTGAGCTCCTAGAAAAGAGGGGGGTGAGACAGGGACTCTCCTCCCCCAAACAGGGACACTTGGGTGCTATGTTTAGGTAAATACACAATTAGCTAAGTGTTAATATAAAACCCCACGGGTGCCATTAATAAGTGTTGAGATGATCACGCTTGTTGTGAGGGATGTGAGATTGGTTGACCCATTTGTCGACGTGTCCCATGATGCTCAGTCAACGTTAAGGCAGCCTGAGAATCATGCTTTTTAGTTCACAAAGATTTGCCCCAGTTTGAAGAGCAAACGACTGATAGATGGAAGATCATGCACTTCCAGGAACATTGTTCTTTAGTGACGGGTGACGTAACTCTGCGCCTATATGTTTCATATTGGCTTTCAATTCAGAGTCCAGCATGGCTTTGAATGCAGCATTTAATGTGTCTAGGGCTATAGTAAGAGGGGGTGCTTTATCGGAGGATCGCCGGCTCAGATCGGAAGTAATGATCGATAACAAGCAATAACCACTCAAACTCAACCTCCTCAAAGCAAAAGCTGTTTTAAATTAAAAATCCCCGCTTATCTATGCAGATCAAAGCAAACTTCTGGGCAGACAATTGAGATCAAAGTAACTGAAGAATTGGGTTCAATCAAGGTTAACCGGATTTAAAAAATGTGTCCAGATCCCCTTGATACAAACAAACAGAAATAAACCTTTACATACATATTTAAAACCCTACACATTATCATCATATTTTTGCTACAATGGTTTTGCATACATATGGAAGTAGTAATTAATTATGTATCTGTATATATTATTTAATGTAATGATTTACATGCAATGTATTATTTAATACTAACAATAAGAATAAATTACTAACTGCAAAAAAGACAATGTATTAAGTAAAACAATTGAGTTTAAGGGGAAAAATAAATGACTTAATATTACTTAATAAAGTAATGACATAATAGTATTATTATTATAATTAATAATAAATAATAATAATAATAATAAATAGTGCCTAGTGCTGGAAAAAGCAGATGCATTGCTAACTATTGACATTTGTTACGTAGTTTGGCCAAAGTCCAATAATCAATTACGACACTGCTGTTAACCATAGAAATGGGAGGAAATATTAAAAAACAGTCACAGTAAATAACTGGAAATAACAAATAACACTTGCAAAGTTAGTGCCTATCTGGCGTTATACCTACTTTTGCATGTGCTGTGGGCTTGTTTAACTTTTAACAGTGTGTTAAGTTTGTTTAGACCTCTCTACACATTCCTAATGTACCTACTGATTCCCATATACACAATTGGGCTAAAAACTAACCGGTTTACTACGTGCCAAAATTCTGTACACCCCACTGAATCGCCCACCGGAGGGTCGGTCATTTCATCAAATTATTGTAGCCTTTTTTTAGCAGCTTTTAATCATTTATTAAGTGCAAATAGTTCAGATACGTTGTGGAATCACAAGCCATGTTCTTTTTTTTTCAGTACCGTTAAAATCTATTAAAGTTTAGACAGGTCATTAAATCTGGCCCCAGGTGTCTTGAGAGTCCATACTCAATAATATTTATAATACAGCACAAAACAGGAAAAAAAAATATGTCAGCTGTCCAGCAGAGGTCCTCCCGGCCCCGTAAATCCACTCTGCATCTCAGATCTCAGATCTCAGCGGCTGCTGCTTCCCCCCCCCCTTAGGTTTCCGATAAAATGAATAGAAACATAGAATGTGACAGCAAAAAAGGAACCATTCAGCCCATCTAGTCTGCTCGTCTTTTCCAATCAGTCGTTGGCCCCGTCTTAGATTCAGATGATTCATATACCTTTCCCGTATGTGTTTACATTCTCTCACTGTATTAACCCCTACCACTTCTGCTGAAAGGCTGTTCCATGTATCTACCACCTTCTCAGTAAAGTAAACCTTCTTTACATTACATCTATTATTATTATTATTTATTGTTTTATATCGTGTATAAGCTATATATTTTAAAGCAATTCGCCGATCAGAGAGTTGGTTCATTTAGTAAAATGTTGTGCCGTTTCCAGTACTTCTGCCATTTTCTCCCCCGCCACCCAATGTCCTCTAAAGAGTGATTTCTTAAAACTATTAAAAAAAAGTAAAAAAAAAGTAATTTAACTATTAAAAGTCAGCCCAGCCGATCTCCAGCTTGCAGGTGGAAATCTCACTCTCTAAAAAAAAAACAACAGAGGGCAATAATTTATTTTAAGTCATTTTTTTTTATTCACAATCACGTTTTTTTAAAATCTAAATCCTTACAATGAAACCCTTACAATTGTCATTTTAAAAACAAAACCACAAAACAGTAATAAATAGATGGAACAAATTAAAAAATAGACATTAATATACATTTATTCAATGAAAAAAAAAAACAGAAAGGAAAAAAAGGGGGACCTTATTTATGGCTATTACCTGCACTTTATATCACAGCACGATAAAGTATCTTCAGCAAATAGAGGTCTGACCACCGAGTAATGGCTAGTGATTGGTCCACATCCAGAAACATGTATTTACACAAAATGAAATATTCAGAAAGTTCCCAAATTAAAGAAAAAAATCTTGTCCCGACATCACAATTTATCCTTATTACAAGTTTTTATTTTATTTTTATTACAGTACCATTCCTTACATAAAACCCGGGGGTTTGGCAAACGCTCTCCCGGAGTCCAACTCTCATTGCATGAGAGTGGCTGAGCATTGTGAGAGTTGAAGTCCAAGGCAGTAAGTGTGCTCGTTGTTAGTGCGCTCGAAAAATGCCGGCACATCAACTGCTGCGTGGACCTCATCGCCACGTAGGGCAGCTGAGCATGATGAGAGTTTTAGTCCTTGGGGTCTCAAGAATGAGGTCATTTAATTAATTTAAGACCAAATTCCTTATTTATTCGGAGAAAACAGTGTTGAGAACGAGCACAGTATGTGTATCTTATTAAGAGTTTACACGTTGATTTATCATACACTTCATTCATCATACCGGAAAAAAAACCCCGCGGTTGGCAAGAATTGTAGAGATCTTTTTTTTTTTTTCCGTTGTGCGGTTTGATTACAGTCAGAATTTCCGACGCTAACTTTATTCTAGTTTTCATCAGCACAGCACCAGGTTGTAGCAACGAAAGGCAAAATACAGGTAAAACAAACTGTAATATCAACCAAAATGGGGCATGGATTAAAAACGATAAAAGTCAATAAAAATATACTCAAAAAACCTCAAATTGTGTAAATTGCTTAATGATTAACTGGGTGTGAATACAATAAAACCACGAGAATGCGTGTCGGAGAAAAAACAAACCGCAGGCGCATGGGATGGAAAATAAATTTGATAAAGATAGTTTTTGTTTGCTTTTTTTAACATTTTCACTGAAAATTGCCCCTGCCATGCCTAGGAGAGTCAGCAATCAGAATAAAAAGGTGCCGATTCGGAACGGCTACCCACTGAGCCACTAATGGGACGAGGCTACAATCGACCCCTCTCCATGTCAATCGGTCACTAAGACCCTTTTTCTTCTTTCTTTTTTTAGTAAATAAACACAGTTTGGTTCCGATTTCTAGTTCAAAGAATGGTTTTCGGTTCTCTTACCCCGCGGCTGCCACCTGACGTCCCAGGTGGCAGCGCCCAGTTCCTAACGGCAGACAATGAATTCTGTGATAAATGACAACCACAGGAGGGAATTAATGTTTTTTTTCACATTAATAGGTGTAATAAAAATGAGATGTTATTTTTATTGACATTCCCACTTTTTGCGCTTATAGTTCCATGTTTTTGTCAAACACAATAATTCACCAACTTCTAGACTGCTCCAAGTCTGTACACATCTTACTCCCTCATTATACCTTCTCAACGTCCTCCAGCGCTCCGTCGCTCACCGATAGAACCGAAAGGGCACCTCTGTAATTTTTGTCCCCAGAATATTTGCCCCCAACTGCTCCACAATTATGATCAATTGCCTATAGATAGATATATATATATGTACCTGAATGCCCATTCTCCCCTAGGGCGCAACAACACATTGAGATAAACACCAGGGATATGTGTTATCTCCATTAAGAAAACCCAACCACCTTTTTTTCCACTGCAAGAATTTTCTGTTATCCAAACATTTTTTATAAATAACTTTTGGGGGGGGGGGTGAACATTATGGAAAATGTATGCTTCCAAGAGCAGTGGTATCCAAGATCTCCTTTCTCTGGGGTCAATAATATTCATTCTAAAGGATAACCACCAGCACCGTGTCATACACAGCAATACAACAAGTAGAAAATGTACAGTTAACCAATCCCAAGCACTTTAACCTCGAACACTAACTAGGAAATTCCGGTCTGATGAGTCCTGATTGTCTACATCTTTAAATTTACATTTTAATATTCTAAGCGCGTTAGTGAATTACAGAACGTGCAGAATGGCGCAGTCTGTGGGTTCCAGCGAGAGCTTGGTGAAAAATGCTTCCGCTTCCAAAGACAAGTCCGTGAGTAGAAGGAAACCGACAGTTTCCATCCACAGATGAGGCTTCTCGTGTTGTCCACAAGTGGCCAGAAAGACATTTTCTCTGCGCTGGACGAGATATGAAAGCCCCAGGCTGTCCATGCTCACTATGGACCTCGCTATTCTTTTAAGTGTTTTAACATAAACCATGGGATGCGCTAAATTGGAACCCTCGCGGAACCACAGCGGAATCTTTGTTGGGCTTAGGGTTACTACCTTTACTACGAGATGGAACATCAGAGACATCCTCAATGTGTTAACCCTTCGACTAACAATGGCGTTCAACCCATAAGCTTTCCCCCACCTTATTAAATGTATCTCAAATGTTCCTATAATGTGAGAAATATCTGCAGAAGCGGGAGCCGGCTGGCAATCTCCAGCTGTTGTGGAATATAACTCCAAGGAAGCACCTTCTCCATCCTAAGCGTGTTTGTGGCTTGTTGACCGTCTCCAAGACCTACTTCATACACCCCACCCACCGATTCCCAGAGTTTTTCTTCATTGAAGGTAGATTTGGGATTAAACATAGTAATGCCCATCATTAAAAGAGTAAAAGAAAAGACAAAAAAGTTACGGGTCTGCCCTTCCACGCAAGCACAGATATGTTCCTGAACCAAGGGGAAAATTCTAGAGCATCAAAAATAAATGTATCAAAGCCGAACCTTAAACGCATCAAGAGCATTTTGTTTTACAAATCCAAAAATGTGCTACAATTTAAAACACCCTGATTTTTTTTTTTTTATTTTTTTAATGTCCATTTTTTGGACATTAGTAAATTTACAGAGAATTTAAGGGATAATTTATTATGTTTTTTCTGTTTTTTTTTATGTGTACAGTTTAAATAGCTCTTTGCTGGTCGGATGGATTGTAGTTCATTCTTCACTCTGAATGCATTTCTGAAAATAATAACCAGTGATGTTTTGGGTTAAAAAAAAAAAAAAAAAGCTTAAAAGCTTTTTGGATGAAAAAAAAAGGCAGCATTATTTCTTCATGTCTAAACCTAGCTTAAGGCTACTGGCAGAATTTATTCCTTAGCAATTAAACAAAAGCAAAAGCAACACCACAAAATATCCAAGAACACAAAAAACATCCCGCTTTTTACACAAAGGATTTCATGTAAACATTTTAGAAATATGATTTACTGAATGTGCTATTCAAATCATTCTGCAAAAAAAAGGAATTATTTATAGAAAGGGTCTGCATTAGGTTAAAAAAATCGAATTTGTACCTATACACTGTGCTAGTGAGCAAATGTATAGGAAAAATGCACACATACCCTTGATTGTCATATAGCTGGTAAGCTGGCGTGGGCTCGAGTCCATAGTCTGGCTCATCAATAATGGAGAAATGGGAGCCTAAGCATACTTTGGTTCAAACGCCATCTTTCCTTTAGTAATTTGGTATTTCTGGTGTCCAGCTGGCCGGTCTGGATGAACCAAGCTCAGGGTCTATCATGTGGACCTCCAACTGCCATATCAGTAAAGCCGCTTCATAAGAATCCATATTCAACCAAAGGGGTCTATTCACTAAAGAGAGGGTTTACAGGAAAGTTGTGTTTCAGCTTCTTGACGTCACTATAGATTATGAAGGTCCAACCCCAGTGACCTTCTGCTGCTGGGAGAGCTTGGCATTGACTTATGCATTATACAGGGCCAGCTCAGTCCTTCTTGTTGGACAAACTTGATAGTGATAGCCTTTCATAATGTACAGTGAAGTAATGGAGCTAAAACCACAACTCTCCTGACAGCTCTCCCTTTACTGACTATATCCCACAATGGACTTCAAGCTCTATCATGGAAGGCATCAGCCAACTCACGCTAACACCTGTAACCTATGGGTTCCATCCTCAAGCTTGCTAGCAAACAGGCTAACATGCTGTATAGATACAATATTTATCTGTAAAGGGTCATCCCATGATATCTTTGGGCATTTGTGCCAATTTAAGGTGCCACAAATCTACAAAACAAATATCATTGCAGCGGCTGCTATTGGCCCATTTGTCAATACATTTCTCTGCAACCCGATTAAATCTGTTTAAGGTGAGTCCTATGAGAAGTCCTGTAGGAACATGAATACCTAGGCATGTAAATAACATGGAATTCTATAGGAGATCCCAGAAGATGAAGCCTCACCGTGGGTTTTAGTTATAAAATTTAAAAAAATGTGAAACTGAGCAATCTTTGCTAGAGATCAGTCCACTGAGGTTTGCTGAATTTACTAAAAACTCTGTTAATCGAACAGGGCCGATTAAACCGGGGCCGGACTGGTGTTCACGAGGCAGCCATGGCACTTTAAGGCGTAGTTTTAGTTATGCTCATGTAGAGTGTGGTCGGGCATATTCAGCCGTTGGAGCGGCAGATCGGGTGAGTTTGGGGCGACGATGGCCAACGGCCCGCCTTCATTTGCCCGGTGTGCCCGATGGCCAGTCCGGGCCGGATGAAACAGTAATGAATCAAAGTGCATGACTAAACGGTACAACAATAGAGCTAAGTAAAGTACTGTTGAAATCACCTGGAATGTATCAATGCCATTTAAAAGAAAAAAAATACAAAAAAAACTTTATGAAAAAACAATACAGTACCCGGTTACTAATTCTAATAAGCACATCCATACAAAAGCAGAACCCATCAGCGTGTGACCCTTTCACCCATTCTTAGAATTTAAATTATATTGAAACTGGAAAGTCCTTGCACTATTGGTGAGGTCTAATAAGCGAGTTTTTAGAGCCTATGACATAATACCCCTCCCAGTTTCTTGATGACATCACGGGTCCGGTTTTTCTCCGTAAAGTCTTGCGCTGGAAAATCCCTTCTGTCTCGCCAGCTACTAGGTGGGTGAGATTGTTTCTCTACAACAAGTTCTAGTTTCCTCTCATCTTAGACGCTTCAAACAGACTCCAACAGTTCAATATACACCGGCTTTCTACAAAACAAAGCCTGAGCTGGGGTGGAAATGCCTCCTAAACGTTACATCTATCAAAAAAAAAGACCTTCAACTCCATTCAAATCCTTCCCGATCATGTTATTGATGTCATGGAGAATACTTGGCCGTGCCCGCGGACGCCATGACACTTTGAGTATGGGAAAGACGCATTAAAGAGAGAAAGACAAACATGCGGAGGGATTAACATAATAATGTTGCTAATCATCATGTTAAACGTTCCTTATCACTGAATAATTCTACCCAAAATGCTTTTGAGTATTTGCGTTCACAAACCTATACTTCGTTAATCTAAAACAAATCTATTTCATGTATAATAAACTGGAAATAGTCTGCACCAGTATAACCAAAATAAGAAATCTTTAGGTATGACTTTAAACGTCGTCAATGATCCTTATGCACCAAAATGGCTAACTTTCCTATACCCAGAACCACATTTATATTTACTGTAAAAACTGGAGCAATCCTGGAACAAGGTGCTAAAATTGGTGCAATTAGCATAAAAGTTCCATTTGTTTCCACGTTTCGAACTCATTGAGAATTCTTACTATTTGCTCCAAACTGCCCTTGATACATTTGAACCTTTGAGTAAAAATCCACTCGATACACCTGGTATTTGAAGGGTTAAGTCCCGCGATGCTGAGAACGAAGTAAGCCTTGTCAAATATAAAACGTTTAAAGAAATTCCGTGAGTAATGCATACTGATCTTACGTAAAATGTAAAAAGGAACAGTAACTAATCACAAGACTATGCTTCCCTGATATCGTGTTGTCCGGAATTTTGGACGTTCAGAGCCGAAACATGGATGCTAATTTGAGAAAGGTGCTTCCTGACGTCACAAAAATCCCATAAAAGATACTGATTGATAGAAAGTATCCACATAGATAAGAGACCGGCCTCTCCTTCACGGGCTTGGCTTTAACTGCTACGGTAGGTTTTAATGATGTCTTTTATAGCCCTTCTGCAGATAGGGCAGCAGGCATTGTTCATCTTCTTCAGCTTCAAGCCGCACGTGTAACACAGGCACATGTGTCCGCAAGAATAGATCACCGTATCCACCAAGTTCTCGTAGCAGATCGTGCACTCGTCGCTCCACGAGCCGGACACTGAAGGTGACATGGGTGACTCCGGCAGGCTCACAGGTGAGTTCGGAGCGGTACCTGCGAGGAGGAAGGACAAACATCAACATCTCCGGAATTTTATCATAGCGCTAAGTTCTACGGAGACGCTAGATGAGAAGCACAGAATGTATTATATTTAGGAAAGCTTTGCATGTGAAGGACATTACTTCTCCCAGAGAGACACAATTTAAAGATAGTACCTATGTGGCCCAGCTATTGATCATTTAATCTACAGCAGAGCTTCATGATAGGCTCCTACTTGAGCCACCATATATTAGATTGTTGAGGATGGTTTGTCATGTGGTGTGAAGATCCACAAGGTGGGAAAGACAGATGGTTTCTTTCAGAATGCCGGTTGTGGGTATAAGAATGGGTGGTATGCTTCTCTGAATTGGTGGGTTTTATTAGGGAATTTAAGTTAGAATAAGTAGTCTGACAGAACAGGTAGGGAGATCTTGAGAAGAGGTACAGCACCGTTAAAACCATAGATTCATTAATGTGTAGAGAAATGATAACAGTTGAAGAGAGACACAAGACATGTGGGTGGTTAGGAGAGAATCCCATAACACATATAGTACCATAACACAATACCTAATGGGTCGGCTACAACAGCCACCCAGTACAGCCGTTAGAGGAGTAAAGGTGTCACAAACCCAATGTCAGCCTCCTTCAAAGAATATCATGCAAGGTTTCTATTCCTATAAGTCTGAAGGTTTTATCGCTTATCATTTAGGTGATGCCCGGTGATACATCCTCTTCAGTAACATAACTGAAGTCTGACACAGGGATCAATGGATTTCAGTGTTAACAGTACCAATGATCAGCGTCTCGGTTACAGTTTGTAATCTCCATAAACAATGGCAAAGTGGCTCTTCGTGGGGCAGTTTAGTTGACAAAAAGTCATTTTCATAACTAGACACAAAGATGAAATACATGAACATGCCCCGCGCGCTCTTCAACAACGCTCTCTACTTGCACTTCGTTCTGCGTTAGAAGCTCATGCATTGCGGGTGAACGTTAAACAAACCTCGGATACGGGGGGCTTGAGATGGCGTACTTACTGTTCATGGAATTACCCAGCGCTCCGTGCACGCATGAATTCAGTACGGGATCCGAGCTCCCGCTGCACAGAGCCGATGGGCTGTTTGGACCTGAGGTGGGGGAGCTTGGTGTGGACGGATCTCGGAGATCGGGTGATATGGTCGACCCTGCAAATCATGGAAGTAAATAAGATCAGCATATAATGTATAATACATTAAACACACAGACAGTTTAGTTTCACGGCTGTTTTAAAACAAGCATCTCAACACAGCCAATTTAAGGGCACTTTTAACCTTTTTAAGAAAAAAACAAATGCGTCCATCAGATTTTCAATAGAGGGCTGCTCTTTCATGGGTACCCATAATGTAGTCTTGGCCAGTGGCCCCAAAGGCTGAAAAGTATGTATTTAACAATATATTTAATGCCTGAATGGAAACTTCATACATAGATAAATAAACCCCTACATTCTGTAATTCTATACTAGTAACACTGATGTAACCATAAACTTATAGAAACCTAAAACAACGTTTTCATGATATATTATATCATGGCTTAGCACATAACGATATGTAACAGTCCGCGGTGGCCTCTAATAAAAGCTGAGCGTGGTGATCGCCATCCGAGTGAATATAAATCCTGCCATTCCCAGGGGCGCACACAACTAGAGATAAAAAACACATCCGAGGCAGACGGACTCTATTAAATGTGACTGCGCAGACAGCACGAGTCTCGTTCACATAATCAATTCCTATAAGGGGGGGAAAAAATAATAGTACAGGAACAGCTGATGCTTTATAACGGTTATGACAAGCACACCATGGATGAGTTCATGCTTGAATATGTAACCAAAAGTCAAATTCATTCTTTTTATACAAATATTCTCAGCGCTGACACAACGTATAAATACTGCAGTGAGTCAAGCCAGATGTGCGCTCAGTCTCGGGTCAACTGACTCTTATGTCTTTTAACCAATATTTTTTATTACGTTGACAATGGCCGTACGATGTAACAAAGAAGAGGGGGAAAAAAGCAAGTAGGTTGCTGGGTTCAGGGCCAGCCCGACAATGGAGCCGAGTGGGGCCACTGCTCCAGGTGGCACTTTTGAAGAGCCGCCCCAAGCCCTTTTTTTTTTTAAGCGGAAGAGAGAGAAAGGGGCGCTGAGTGGTTTTCCCTTACCAAGATGTCAGTACCTGCTCAGCGCCCCTCTCTCCCTCCTCTGCGGCTAGTCTCCCTGTTCGGTCTCGGTGCCGGTTTGTAATGTTGAGCACCGGAAGATGACCTCATTTCCGGCGCTCAGCATTACAAGCCGGCACCGAGAACCGAACAGGGAGACTCGCCCGCAGGACTGCTGAAAGGTAGGTCAAGGGGGGGGGGTGAGGGGAAGGCGTAGATAATGGGGGGGCGGCAGGGACGGAGGGAGAGGAAGGGTAGATAAGGGGGGGGGGCATCTTAAAATTCGCCCCAGGCGGCATTTTGCCTTGGGCCTGGCCCTGGCTGGGTTGTATAGCCAGAGGCATTAGTAGCCGACAGAGGGAGGTGGTTCCATTACAGATCTCCATCTCCAGAAGGATATTGATACTCTGGAGAGAGTTCAGAGAAGGGCTAACTGGCTACTAGCCGGCCAGAATTACCTTAATTTATTTGCCTGCTATATGGGCAACATTTTTACAATTCCTACGCCGCTCAGGCAGCATCCCATAAGACGTGCGCTCATAGCCGGTACCGCTGACATAGAAGACTCACAGTAGTATCTAGGGGTATATCTCAATATTGAAGCAAATTCTGTCCAGCCATAGACTTAATAGGTTGTATATAATGGACTACACCGATGGCCGCAAAAACGGAGCATTTTTCATGCAAATTGCTCATTTTTAAGCAGAAACATAGGACAATAGCTCCAGCTTTTCCAAGAGAATGTCGTCTTCGTGCATATGGCCCTTTGACTGGGTAGAGAAAAGAGACGTGGCAGTGAACATGGACACAGGACAGCTGGTCGACTAAGGGATAACTAGGAGCATGCGCTACTACAACCTCTATGAAAGGCTAAGGTAACTGTGACGGCGTTATCTTGGCCGGCGACATCATGTATTATACTGTGATAATGGAGCCAGATGCTACACATGGCTCGTCCCGACCGTCGGTGTGCAATTACTTTTACTCCGTAATGTTTTCTACCTTCCTGGATTATTCATGCCCTTTGATAAATGAGATGAATAAATTATAAAGCACTCCCTACATTATTAACGCTATGCTAGTTTTCACTGTTACCCAGTTAGAGGCATTTATCCAACATGTTCATGAGGAACGCATTCACCCACTCAAGCCTCATTGCCTATTTTACTTAAGTATGCTCCTTTCTTAGAGTTATTACGTATACCGGCACATTGTATAGAGCGCCATAACAACAAAACGTGTCATGATACATTAATATCCATGTCAAATGTTCAGCTCATTCTTGTAATGTAATAGTTTTCGTATTTTGACACATACCTAATATACGTATCTGCATGATGGCTCCGTGTAACCCAAAGAACATCCAAAGAGGCTGTGAACAGTCCACACACACCTGCATCCCAGCGCTGGCACCGTTGTGACTTAGATGTAGTTCCCCTTCAGCATTTATAACAAACCCTAGTATGTCTCCGCTCTGAAGCGGGACCAGCACCCTGCACACAGCCCAAAACTCCTTTCTGTCGACCAGCGATTCTGGATTATACGGAAGGTCACTGGGTCGTAACGTGCTGGGGTCACAGGTGGTCACTCCGTAGGACAGGGTCCCTGGCCGAGAAGAATTCGATTTGTTGATTTTGACAAAGATGGTCTCGTTTATTCTAAGTGGTCTGCTAGTGAACACCAAAGTCCTTTCTTCTCGGGCATGTTCCAGCCTGGCCACTGTTTGATCATCTAAAGTCTTGATATGGGCACCTCTGAGCTGATGGAAGCGGAGGTCGCTTTCCAGCTGCGATGGGAGTAAGTGGGAATGCTGTGAGTTTAGAGAGTTCTGCGGGATGGGACACATGGTCGTCATCGACTGGAAATTTTCATCCTGCAGGTTCAGATCACACAAGCTGACCGACAAGCGCGTCTCTTCTGTTTCTCTTCGTAGGGACGGTCGAGGGATGGCTGTGAAGGATCTTGGACGCACGCAGTCAGGGGGGATGATTTCGCTATCTGAAAGTACAAAACAGAATGTTATATTATATATATCTGTTTTATCGCTTTTCCCTGCGTTTGATTACTTTTGCCATGCATTTCTTTGGAAAGGAAGAATTAGCTGACCTAGGCAGAGAGTAGCCATGCGGACTTCTTTTATAGATGACCCCATCTTTTGTATCTTTTAAAAAACATGAAAACCCCTATTTTAGGGATATATTTTCTTTAATTTATGATAAAACTTGGGTTTTTCCAGTCAAGTAAGATTCTGTAGACCACATTGATTCCCTTCAGTGGCCAGCACGTTCACAAACTTTTTGAGGGGCCTCTAGGACCTGAAGAAGGGAACAGAAGCCTTGAAAGTTGATGAGACTGTACATCTTACGCTATGGATATGGAGAAGGCTGCCAGAATCGGGACAATAACATTACATGACTGAACTGCACGAATTACCGCAATATAATCACAACGTATTTGGTTCTTACAAGCACGTATATTTATTTAAAAAATGGAAAAATAAACCTAAAACATCATAAAGCATCATCTGTGGTCACAGCTTCCATGCGTTCTTGACATATATTTATGTATTCTGTGTAATTTTCGGTTTGAAAATGAGCTGCGACGGAAGAACCTATAAAAACATCGCTGAACATCTGGGACATGTGTTTATAAAAGTAAATGCAACTTTAAGGTAAATAATAAGTGTATCATATTGTAAAGTCCACCGCGGTCAACTACGACCATATCTCCTATCAGTCGATACAGAAGACGTCAAACAAAAAATCAGTGAAGCCATTTGATAATAAACAAAATCAACAGCGTTTACTATTATTATTTTTTTTAAAGGATTAAAAACAAAATAACTTTCCCGGAGAGTATGTTGAAGCAATGCCACAGAGAAACCGTCTGACCACAAAGCAAAACATATTTGTTTTCAGTTAATTTATCAATGTTGTGTTGCAATGTGAAACGCGTTAGGTAAAAGAAGTAGCAGTCAGGGGAACGCTACTTTATAAAGTAGGATGATTAGTAGTACCGTATTTGCTCGATTATAAGACGAGGTTTTTTTCAGAGCAAATGCTCTGACAAAGACCCCTCGTCTTACAATCGGGGTCGTCTTATAATCAGACCTCAAAATAGGTCTGAACTATGAGACTAAGGCCAATCCCACCTCAGCGCTGCAGGGAGAACTGGACTCCTGCCTGTCTATATGCTCTCCCCCCCCCCGACTTACCGGTGCTTCTGAGTCTTCTGAGTCGTCTTATAATCGAGCAAATACGGTATATTGTATTCATCTGCTTTGTTTTGTGTTCCATTTGGAGCTCTAATCCAGGAGACTGATGTCTAGAAAGATTCTGGTTAGAATTACCCAAAATTACCATGACTAGACTGGATCTAGCTATAGCGGTCCAGGAGAACATGGAGTCTTCAGTCGAAATTGATTCCTTATATTGGTTCAGCATAACACATATGTGATATTACATTAGCTTTAAGGACACCAGAAGTCGATTCCTCAGATGAAAACAGTTTTTTTTTTATGTTGGCCCAATACAAGGTATCAACTTAAACCAAAGATTCTATATACCTAGAATGGGTGTAGCTGTGTTGTCCCAGAAGAAGATGGAATCTATAGTCAAAGTTTTTAACAGTTATTTGTTCTCCGAACATCTGAAGTCTCTACCTGAGATGTAACCGTCTTTTTCTATGTTGGCCCATTTTAGGTATCAGACTCTCTATGCCTAGAAAGGCATCCCGGACTGAAAGTAGAAGGTAGAAGGTAGAAGGTCTTCCCAATATTCTGTATATTAACTACCTGAATTTTGGGTTTATTCGTACTAATGTTAAACACAAAGACAGCAATCTATATTATTTATTATACCATTACATTGTATATACTAAATACGACAATGATCTGCAACATTCGCTTTGGGAAGCCAATCACAAAAGTGTAAATCTGAAACTTTATTTTATTCCGTAACAATATCTGTATGAAATAAATTACACAATCAGTAATTATGATTGTAGCCAAGCTCCTAGAGATGTATTTTGGCACACAAACAGACGGAGCAAAACGCAAACCCCTTCTGGGAAGTATTCTCAAATAAATATCACATTTTATCTGATATTTGTGATAAAGTTTGCATATAAACAGCATTCCCATTTCCTATTAACTTCTATTTAAACAGACTGTAATTTGAAAGATGAATAACGATAACAATGATTTATGTAATCTGTAATTTACCGTAATACAATGCGTTAATAATAAAGTGCTAAAAAACATAACCTTATTTGAATACCTAAAAAGAATTCATGGTTAACACTAGAATTATGGTCATTTAAGCTAGGTGTTACTGGTCAATGTATATCATTCTCAGGCATGCCAATTCCATAAAATAACCGATTTCAAAAAGAATTTCTTGCCAATTTTATCCATCGCCTCTACGTCAAGGTAGTGACGTTATTGAGTCTTTGGCCAAATCTCAGCATTCTCAGTAGAATTATAGTAGAGTTTGCCATCCATCCTTGTGCCCAGTGACTACATAATTGGAACAGGATGGAATGCCAAGAAGAAAACAAATTAAGCAAGAAAGGGACAGAGTCATTAAGGTAGAAAAATGATAAGCGGTAGGGACAAGATGGAAGACAGTGGATGGCATAAACTCAAAGCATAAGAAATACGGGTAGGTGGAAGAGACAGATTGGAGATGAAGATGGAAGACGAGCCATGTCTGTAATGACAGTAACCAGAGGGAATGGGGAAAAATATATCAGACAAATTCACTGGCCGCTGTTCAGTTTCATTTGCTTTTGTCAAAATTAGACTACCAATGTGATGTCTCTTTTAGCATTAAGCTCATAAAAGCTAATAAAGTTGGGTTGCTGCCTCCATGTCTTAAGAGCGCATTAGCTGACAATTATTTTAGCATTCCCAGCACATCTCTGGAGACCTCTCATGAGGGTCGGTAGAAGGGCAACCCAAGCTACTTTATTTTCAGGATGCCATTTGGTCCACGAGTACAAGAGAGAAGAGCTTGGCTGAGGGAAAGATGAAGAGTGAAGACCATAGTTCTTGGAGATCACAACGAATGGAGGAGAACGTTAGGAACATGGTGAGAATGAAAGGGAAGAAAATAAAAATGTATAAAGTGGAGGGGACAACACGGGGGAAATAGGATATGATGGCGGTGCACCAAGGAAATGAGATTGTTGGTGGATGGAGGCCAGTAGACATTTGTTTCTCATCTTGATATTTATGGGGAGGTCTGACATCCCCTGCATAAACAATCCAGCTGGAGAACATTCTTGAGATTGCATCCTTTGAACTTCTATTATTAGTAATACTTTGTTACAGATTGAAACTACTTGTTGACGCAACTTTAAGTCCTTAGCTTAAAAATAATTAAAGCCCCTGACGGCCAAAATATGAAATGTATGCATAAAAGAAAACAGAAACATCCCCAAACACAGCTAACCGTACCTGGCCTTTTTCATTAATATCTGTATGGATTGTATGGATTGGAATATCTTCATGAATAAATGAAGATAAAATCATATTACTAGCAAATGGTTTGGGGTTCTTTTGTTTAACATAAATCATAAAACAGTATTTGGACATTAACATCTTCCATAGGAAAGAGGTTTGAGCCACAAAGAACTCATATTACGTTACATTATCTGTTATAATAGATAAAAGTCCAAGCCTTTTTCAAAAATAATTTTAATCAAGAAAAGACGTTTGACTAACAATTGGTGCTGCCATAGACACTGGAAAAAGCTTCTTAAATGTTTTTATTTTGTTTTATGTGAATAAAGCTTTAGAGGAAAGAAAGAATAAATGACATATCTGCTAATTTTGATTTGCATCAACATACCAGAGCGTGCAATGCTTTTTCTAAATGGAACAGCACCTTTAATATTCTTTTTTTTTTAAAAAAAAACACTACTTATATGTGTCCAGGTGGTCAGTTATAACGGTCACAATGAATACATGGACCTCAATTTAGCTTCTTATACCACAAGTAACAAAAATTAGTAAAATGGAGAACTCCAATTACCAGCGTTTTCATCTAAAGCAATAGAAATAGTTCCTAACAGTAAGAGCAATAAAGATGTGGAATTCACTTCCTACAGAGATTATGATATTCTTTCAACTGATGCCTTTAAATATTTGGGAAGACTTTTTGTTTAATCAAAGATGAATTTATCGGGATATAACAAATTAGAAGGACATGATTAGTGCGTGGAACTTGATGGACTTTTGTTTGTTTTCAATCTCAAGTACTATGTAACTATGAGAAGAAACCTACAGGTCCTACAAGTGACTCTGCACTTCTTCTATGTTGGCCCAATAAAACATATCACCTTCGATTAAAGACAATAAGTCTTTATCTATATAGACACAAAAAAATCACCAGAAAATGAAAAGAAAATTATTATTTTTCTAGGATTCCTGTAATATTATTTAAATGCTGAGTAATAGCCTCATCATTCAAACCTTTAATAACATATACAACAATCTGGCAAGAAGGACCCGAAACTTCAATCAGACAATATCCAGACACGCAGCACAGAGAGGTAAATACTGTCTGTTTAATGAGGAACGGCACACGGGTCCCACGGCCAAGAGCCACAAATTCTTCTACGGCGTGTTCTGAAATCTTGGAAAATATTGTTTTATTACTGCCTGGCTGGCGTTACGCACAAGAACCTGGTGTGAAAAAACTTCCTTAGTGGCGCTAAGTGACCATATAGTGCGACTGAATCTCTAATATTTATGACTTTTTGGATGGTATTGGCTGAATTCTTGCTTTATTTATCTATACCTGGACGATTTGCTACATGATATGGACGGCACGCAACGAATCTGTGACCGAGAGGATTTTTGATTAATACAAAATCGAGAAAGGAAGGTTTGTTATTTTTAATAATCTATGCACGTCCTTGCATGGTGCACCATGTGTTGGTTAATTTATCACCATATTATCGTGTCACCTAAAGCAATAAACCAATACAATGGCATAACCCTCAAAAAGGGTAACTTGGCCAAAATAAAATATCCAACAAGCAATGATACAAATATAAAAAAAACATATTAGTAATAAAAAGAGACTACACTGAAGAGCCATTGGGGGCTTGGATTGCGATCTTATTAAAAGAGCAAACGATGGACCATACCATTGTTCACTAAGGTGATAAGACCACTTTCCAAACCTAGCACCAGAATCGCTTTTTATAATCTTCTATGAATAATTTATTCACCAATGGTTATCATATGACATATACTGATGCAATTATTCTTAATTATAACAAATGAGAGTCTATAGGGAGATAATAAAAGCTCTGTACAATAAACTGTTTGTTGATGTGTTTGCACAACCTTAAGGATGTATTTACTTCCAGATGAGAACCTCCATTATTCTGCAAAAAAGCTCTTCTGTATATCACCATATCACAAAACCGTAGGTAATTCCAACAGGGAACGGAAGAGAAAGTAGCGGCAACAAAATAAAGATTTTGAAACAAAATGTACTGTCCATGCTTACTAGGTATTCTCCAAGCCAAAAACAACTTGTCTAAAAGGATAGCAACTGGGGCTATCGCTAGGAAGGCAAAATGATTTATTGAATATTGTATCAGATTAGAATCTTTGATCGGCGGTCAGAGATATCTGGATGCAACAGCTGTAGGACTTGCCCAAAAGAGAACGGACCCTGGCAAGAAATTGTAACTCTCCTTAGAAACAATATTTTGGAAACAATAGTAACACTGAACAAATATTAATTGTAAAAAACACACAGCCAAGTGTTCAATTCCTGTTCAATATTTCCTTCCTCCCTGCATGACATTGGTACTGGATCCCTCTGGCAGCTGATCCTTCTTCGCAGAGATTGGCGTTGAGTGGTAATGGGTGGTAAGACCCATTTGGCCCATCTAGCCGGCCCATCTTTTCCTCCTGTTGTCAGTTGTGTACTTTGGCTGGGCACCAGAAATGGAATTTGCTATTTTTTTTTGTAATGGAAGTAAATTTGTATAACAGCCTCCTTATCCCATCCCTCGGGTTGCTCTCCTGTAGCCGAAGCTTGCTTATGCATTCATCGCTCTTCCTCCAATGGCTCGTTTCATCTTTCCATTTAAGATTTACTGGAGTTGCCGGAACCTTCTAATGAACTGCCATGATGAACATACTGGCATATTGGTCTCCAAATCATTCTTACTGTCTAAATACTACTACGCATGTTTTTTTCCCATTCTGTATTTAACAAAATTATTTTTTTATGTAACAGAAACAAACAAACAAAAAATCAATGAGCCTGATTGAAATGATCTGGTATCTGGCCTCCAAGACAAGAAATCTCTCTTTTGCCCCCTGTACATGTCGGGTATTGTTTTACATTCACAAGGAGACAAGGGTCTCCTAAAACTGACCCACCCATACCAATGAGACAGATTGCTTTCAATAACCTTTCACAAACCCCCCCAAAAATCTCAGTCAAGATTATTGGCTGTTTTAAGTGTTACTTGTTACTGCAAATCACCATCATTAGAATTATAAATAAATCATAATTGGATCGTCTTTAATGAGTCCAATTCTATTCATTCATTCGCATAAAGAAGCTATTTATCGGCCAGGCCATTTTACGCACAGGCTTCCCTATTCTTGCTGTGAAAATGTAACGCGCCCCTTTAAAGATGTAGAAAGAACAGAAAAGGCGACAGAAATAGAGATATATTTTTAAAAAGGTATTCCGCAACACGGGTTTAACCTTTCAAATGCCACAGGCTAAGAGCACATGAATGCACCTGAAAGGGTCCTTAATCTCTAAATGTCAGTCAGACTCTTCATGTAATATGAATGGCGTCTCTAACTATGATCTCCTGTGTTATCAGACGAAATAATCGTTTCTGTACAATTGTTTCAACTGTGATTACGGGAAAAGAAAATATATAAACCGAGAGAGGTTGCTTAAGGCTGAGGTTTGGATAAACATGTACCTTTTGTTGGCATTTAAGCCGTTTCTAAGAGACAAGATCCTGCCACGACTGTCGCTATGGAACACACACTTGGACGTCGGTTACCATGGATACGCACGTATTTCCAGCCGCCACCAGCTTCTTAAATTTTCCACTTATTGGACTGTCATTCATTAGCGCCTATTTCAGAGCGGCCTTTTGTTTCGCTTTTATGTGAAAGGTGTACTTTAGAATCCAGGTCGGCAACGGCTGTTCACTTTACTGGCTTTCCGTGCTGCGTCGGAGGAACGGAACTTGTATTTACAGAAACAGAGGTGACCTACGTGTGTACTTTTTATTTCATTCTTTACATATAACAATCATTAGGCAGTTATACGGGGTGAAAAAAAACAAAAAAAAACCAAAAAAAACGAGGCCTGGCTACATATCTGAGAACAAAGGCAACTTTTGGAAAGAAAATGAACTAAACATGATTTCTATGCTACACCCATATGATGTCATACTCCAAAACAGAGCAAAGCGCGATCAATCTGATCCACCAGGCAAGCGTCCAAAGCCAATTTTGCCTGGTGGCATATAACAGAGAATCGGGATAGATTGTAAGACTGACGGCCCTTTTCTCTCCCCATCCCAGTATGTGTTACGCGTGTCCATGTCATTGTTCATTTTGTATATTTCTCATTTTAAGATCATTATTACATTTGTATCCCCCCTTGTGTAATAGTGCCACATAATCTACAGAAAATAAAATGTAATAGTAATGATAATAATCATAATAAACATTTGAGGGGCTTTCCTTGTAGAAATGGAAATATATCTTTTAACAGCAGAAAAAAATAAATAAAATATTTGCGTTGCTTGATCCAAACATTGAGCATTAAAGCTAAAGGGATGTTCAGATATTAGCATTTCTATTTTTAAATAATACCTTATATAAATATATCTTTCAACAGCATCAAAAAAAATTGCAATTGCGTGCCCCCCCGTAGAGTTTGTGTAAAAATAATAATAAAAAAAGAACGAGAAGCAAACTCTCAAAGGTTCCCGATATGCAAACTGGGCATTAAAGAATCATTAAAGAACCTAATTCATCCATTTGCCTTATAATAATGTTACTATAGGGGGTCATTGATGTTATTATCATTGGGTTTTTGATGGTCGAGCTGCGTACGTTCCCTGATAATATGTAACCCTAATGAGACGCATTTATCACCTTTTGGAACTCAACTTGATATTGTCTTTGGCAACGTTCCAAATACTATATACAGCGGCGGTAACAAAAGTGCATAGATGGTGTGACCTGAATAAGATAGTGGTGCAAATGGTCTAAAACATCTGTAGTAACTAAAACAGACGTATTGTTGAAGTTCCCTTTTCATTTAACACCTCTGATACCAGAAGGAACCTCTAATATCCACCATGGTTCTAAAATTACCCCCCCCGACGCCTCATGGGTGGTTAGACCAGTACTGATGGGCCTTCTTGCTCCATGGGGTAAAAGCACCAGCGGCTGAGAACCTCCGACGTAAATACTCGTTTCCAGCGCTGGAAGTGTTTCAATATGTGCAAGAGCTAAAATCCAAAAGTCTTATTATTTTTTTTGTACAGAAATTACTCGAGGCCAGTCATGTTTGGCAGACAGAAGTTAGAAAGTAACCATATGCTCCACGCTTCACTGAATTACAGATACGCATCTGAGGGTAATAAAAAAGTTTATTGTGGAATCAGGAGACATTTTCTGGCTAGAAATATGTATCTTTTAAAGTATGACAACTGCTGACTCCTTATTAGCAGCATTTTTGGTTCAAAGGGTACTAAAGGCAAAACGTTCAGGCATCGGAGGGAGAAGAGTAAAAGTGTGTCGCATACAAAGTTGGACAAATCGGGAATCAATTAGCATCTGTGCCTATGTATAAAATAATTGCCACAGGATAAAAAAGCAACAGGGTAACAACTTCATCAAAAATATGAAACCGAGTGACATATCTTGGTTCAGGAAGCAATAAGCGAAGCAATAAGCGGAGCCCCTTTAGTGGCTGCTCCATTTTTAGAACTCCCAGTTTTTACCAATATACCCCATAAAGGTCTGAGATTTTGGAGGCTGCTAGTGGAGGAACACATTGTCATTTTATTATCCTCCAAAAAAAGGTTTTTTGGATACAGAATCATGTGTTTTCATTTTGTTCAGAAACCAACACGTTAAAAAAGAAAAAAGGGTCTTGTTTTTATCTGTGGTGAAGTAATGAATTCCTTTAAGCCTTTTTTTGTATTGGTTCGTTTTCAGAAAATGAAGTCCGCTTTGCCAAGCGCAGGAGGGAATGATTTACGGAAAATAAGGAACACGCTGACACAGGAGGCCTCTACCGAGCGGCGTGTCACGGCATCGTGCAGCGCATCACCCTTACACTGAAATAATGCTATGAAATATAACATATCGCACCAAACAGTACATTCATATATATATATATATGTCAGGGGATTGCTGGGGACACTGGAGTGCCAACTTAAAGGGGGTGAAAGTGGTCACCCCGTCATAAGTCAATGGCCCGCGTGCCAAACGGTTGTTTGATGTCTTCTACTAAAACCCATTGCGTGAAAACAACATCTCGATATTACGCAATAGATGAAGCAGATGTATGTGAAATCACTAAAAACATGAAAAGAAGGACATCACAAACAGAGGAAAGCTCCTTAAAAGATTAACTGTACCAAAGTGCGCAGTGCATTCATTGACAGGACACACAATAACGTCATCCATCCACTCCGTTCCTTTTTTTTTTCTAGGTTGTTAAAGCCCGTGTACTCCTTGTAATGTTCATAATCCAAATGGATTAATGCACAATAATTTGTATTAATGCACATGTTTGGTCCTTTCAAAAAAATCACTAGAAGAATAAAGCATATTCTTTATACTTTATAGTATACTTTTATAAATTACTTTAATATATATATATATATATTATGCTGTGTGTGTGTGTATATATTATATATATATATATATATACAGCCAATGTAAGTGAAAGTGTGTTATTAAAAACCTTAAAACCAGTTTTAAAATGTTAGCAAAACAAACAGTTCCATTTACATGCGATGATATTTGCCATTGCTTTATAGGCACCCTATTGACCAGAGGATAGACCATAAAATGCCAGGTGTATTTTGTCAACACATCTGACGGTATGATCTGGTTGTGTGTATACACAACGCGCACAGCTATCAAAGAAGGGTAGACCGGTCCAAGCTTGCAGAAAGCAGGAACCCAAGCTACGCCCGTGATCTCGACCCGGTAGAGCACAACGTAGGTGCCTTGGGTTGGAACCGACGGGTCAAAATTGTCCAAAAATCTAATGTTGCTCTCGTTATTGAACGCTCACGGATTATGTTTTTTTTTTATTATGTGTTATCCCTTTGGAAACTGGAAGCTCCGATGAGTTTGGTGAAAAGGAGGATTTGTTACAATTGTATATTTAGAACATTTATGGTTACAAATACCCTATCTAGGGAAATAAAATATTTGCATAGAGTAGGTGTTTTAATTGTGCGCCGAATTATGAAAGTATACCAAGTTTCTACATTTATTTTAATACAAGAGTTTATCAGGGGAATCCCAGGAGCTATCCATGAGCCAAGGTATGGTAGGGAAATCTGGTTTCTGTCTCTAAATACCCGCTTAACGTGTCTAGGGGCACCATGTACATTCTTCTTCCATGCTTCGTATGAGCAGCGTGTCAGTTTTAGCATAGTCACAGCCCCTGTGCTCTCTACCCCTTTAATTTATATGATGAAAACTCCAAGACCTCATTTTCCTGAGTGGTCTAGCATTAAAGCTCCAGTTTAGAAAATGCCGCTGTCTCTCTCCCAACACCGAGTCACGCTGACACTAATGTAGCGGGTCTATTGAATGCACTTCTGTCAAATGGAAGCATATAACGCCATGCAGCGCTTCGTTATAGACGAAGTCGCTGTCACAAAAACGCTACTCACTTTCTACTGACATCTGAGCAGCTAAAAAAAGGTTCTGAACGTTGATTTGTAGTAACAAGATGCCCCCTGACATATCGGGTTCCGTGGCTCCAAGACCGTTAAACAGTTTTTATATGTTCTATGATTAATGTATTTTTCAAGTGACCCCATTGATAACCCCTCTATTAGAATAATTAGCCCTGTATTGACTAGGAGGCAGTTTGCCTAAATCCATTGGGTGTCTGCCCTAAACCAAGAGTCTGAAGGTAAATTAAGACTAAAACAAGGACCAGCTCTTTTCCAAGAATGGCTGAGATGACCTTTCATAGTATGTAGTTGAAACATTGGTTGGAACATGCAGGGCCATACCAAGGGATCTTGTAGGAGAAGACCACTGTGGTTGGTCCTACTTGATGCAAGAGTCATCAAAATGTTTTTGACTCATTGACTATATAACATTTTAAAGTGATTGGTTTTCCCAGGAGGACACTTATCCTTCTGAGTTCCAAACCTCCTCTTGAATGTATAGAACGCACCTTTCATAGGATTTAGCAACCACATATCACATGGGATAAGTTATTTACCAAACTCCTACCATGTTTGGAGTGGATTTATATCAATACGACACAATTCTAAACATTTCCATTGTTTTTATATTAAATAACGTTAGAATTATTAATAAATAATTATTTAAAGACCACTTACCCAGTAATTCCACGCCACGCGTCAGTCCATACACATCAATCAGAGCCCAAAGAGGTTCCGTGGTCCGTACGCCACTAAAGAACAGCATTGCGCCCGAGTCATTGACTCGATAAAACACTCTACCCTTTTTATCCACCCAGAACGCTATGATGTTCCCTTCGTTGGCAAACTCTTCCGGGAGTGCTTTGGCCCAGAATCCACTCTGCGAAACCAGGTCGGGGCAAGCGTACTTGGGCAAAGTGTCCGGGTTAATCCGTGAAGGGTCCTTCAATGTGAAACCAAGCCTGAGAGCTCCACTCCAACAACACTGCTTCTTGGTGATCTGCAAACATTAGGTCATAAACAGATTAGTGAATAAGACACAAGATAAACTTATCAACAATACCAGATTGTTTGGCCTTTATTCACTAAACTGGGAGTTTGCAAGAGAGTTGCAGTTTCAGCTCACTGACTTCTTTATGCATTTCCCAATGGGCATATGTATATAGAAGGTGATAATTGTTGACCTTATTTGCATGCGCCTACCCAGAATCCCTTGTGGTTGTGGCAGCACCATGAGATTTCTGAGGGAAAAACAAGCGTTCTGGCTTGTCTCGTGTCTGTAGATGAGTGTTTCATAATACTTCTACTACCCCCTTAATTTTAGTGGAAGGGTTTCCATCACCTTTACACACCATAATTTAAGTAATGGTATATATATATATATTATATATCTCATAAACCAAGGCTTTAGAAGGAGCTATACTAAAATAAAAGATCTTTTTTTTCTGGATAACTGGCGCAAAGCAAAAATGTTGTATCAATTATATTTGACAGCCCGAAACCTCAGCGAATCTTGTTGGTCAAATATGCTTGTTCGATTTATAACCTTTCCCTCCATTAAAGTTGAAGTAAGCCAGGCGTGAAGTTTCAGAACTGCAAGCTGTCTAAAAGCCGAGGAACTCTCACAAAATAAAAACGTGCGCGCTATTTTTCTCTCTCAAAAGCTATTAATAAAAAAAAAAAAAAAAAACTCAGATGTGTTTTTCTTTCTTCATGCCAATTTTGAAGAGAAAACGAACATATCCAAGATAAGCCTCCGATCCAGAACGTTGAGAGAAAACTGCCAGAATATTTTTTTCGCTACATTTTTAATTCACTCCGAGACTCGGTGATGCCCTGACCCGATGTTATTGCTAGATGAAACAGAAAGATGTAAGAAGGCTCGGAGCTGGGGGAAGTGTATTTTAATATGAATATTTAGTACGAATATCCATCTAGTATTCCAGTTCTAGAACGTTGTAACCTTGTGTCTTCTTCACTCAATGTTTCCAATGCGTCTTCCATTTGAGGGGGTGCTGGCAAAATTTCAACTAAGAAATTTCTAATTCATTCATTTCATGTTTCAATTATTTTTCTATTGCATTTTGTCTATTTAAAACTTAACAAATTCTCAATTAATTCTCCCCATTTATACCTACATGACCAAACAGTTGGTAGGTGGCTTCTGCTTCCGGGAGGTGAGTATGGTTTGTTGAGTGTGCAATGAGAAGGATTCATGCTCCAGTTTATTATGTTGCGGATATATTTTATGTACTATGGTTTAACAATATTTAACTATTTCCTACACTGTAGAATGTACCATAACAGAGGATCTCAACTAGTCCTCCAGGACTAACTCAAGTCATTTACCCCTTAAGGACAATGGGCAGTCCCTAAACCCATTGAAAAGAATGCATTTTGAGCCCGTACATGTGCGGGCTTTGTCATTAAGGGGTTAAAGTGCCGGCAGGTTCCATTACAATAGGCTTTCACCTATAAGCTTATTGGGATACAACAAGGAAAGTCCTAAATCCTGTATGGTCGACATGTCGTTGATGAAATACGTCTTACCTTAAGGCGGACTTGCTCATGAATGACCACCGGTCTGTTGCTGAAGGTGATGGCATTGCAGAAACTGGCCTGCCGCTTCACGGCTTTCTGTGTGGCGTCCATGATGATCTGCGAGCCTTTGGCATGGGGGTGGAACAGGAGAGGGCTGATCATCAAGCTGCCACATTGCTGGATTGAGGTGCAGTGTTTCTGTTTGTGGTGGCATCGATGGGAAGCCCCTGGAATGGTCCCACCTATGGAATCTGAAACAAACAACGGAGTCATCCGTATGAACACTCATGAAAATAAGCAGACCTCAACCACACATTTCTTGACTTCTCCCTTTAATTAACAAAAAGACCAATTATAAAAAAAAAACAACAAATCAACAAATATCACAAGTCAGAAAAGTAAAGAAATGCATGGATTCACTCGGAGACCCCAGGTCTTAAAGTTCTAAGGAATTATCCGTTAATACCCCTCTGTCTGAGTAATTCTTCGTACGGGACGGAGAGATGGATAGAATGCTTAGTGTTCCATAGATCAATAAAACACAAGTTTGCCGAATAAGAACCAAACTGTAAAGGTCGATTAAACATTAAGCTGTAAATCATTTTAACACTTCACCCTGTAAGAACTTTCCTACTGTGAATAAAATAAAAGTTTCCAGGCTTTATGTTTCTTTGGCGTCGTTACCCCAGATGGTAACTTAACCTGCCATATGCGTCCCGGACAAAAAAATAATAATAATGTTTTGTAAGACGTAATGACCTTTAACAAATCAACAGCTGAGTGGTTCTTTGCACTGAAGGCAATGCTGCCCGGGAGCTTTCAATACGTTACAATCTAGATTCATCACGTCTTTCTAGACTAAATACTCGCCATATAACGCTATTCTACACATGACAGCATTATCTGTCACCCAAGAACTAGAGGAACTATAAAGCAAATAACAGTAATTTTGTCTCAAAATTACCCCAGCTCTGCCCAATGATGTATTTTTGGTAGGTGCCACCATTGGCCCAACCAGGAAAAGCACAGAACACGTTAGCCTGGCGATCATTCCCTCGCATTTACCATGCAATGGGGCGCTCCTACATGGAGAAGCAAGCAAAAGTAGAGCTGTGTCTCTTCCAGCACAGACCCCCCCATGACTTTTACAGGTTTTTAGCCGTAAACCATATGATAAGTCCTTGCCTCCATCTTTTCTTGATCCCATCTAGAGAGGGACGTGGGAACCTTAAAGACTTAGAGCGTGTACTTGGAAGGGTTGTCATTTACGGGAACTCACCTAGGTCGGCCTGCATCTAAACTGGCCTACGACTCACTCCTTAGTGAACCAACCCCAATATGTTTGATTCGTCTAAATAAAATCTATACAGGTCAGGCCTCTCCGCCTTAAGAAGCAGAGCAGCGGCAGGCCGGGATTAAAGACCAATAAGCTGTTTACAAGATCATTAACCTACCATTTATATTTTACATAATACAGATTGACAGGACGTGCTTTCTCCTTCAACTGGGCCTGCTATTACAATGCGGGACAACGCTGACCCCACCAAGCAGCAGCAACGTATTCTGGCCTAGGGGACAAGACCTACGGTGGCAAGTCCAAGGAGGTGGCAGTCTAGGTGAATTAAGCTTCTGTCTATGGTGCTGTTGGCAAGAAAAGGCAGGCGGGGGCGCTAGAAACCCTAGGGCCAATTTACTAGACATCTGTATTAGAGCCAATGCTCGGCCTAATGGCGTGTTCTTCACACGCATCTCTAGCTACATGAGGCATAATGAAATCCCATATTATATCATTATATGCGGAATGATAACGAGATTAGGCTCAATATGATAACACGATAGACTTTATTGTCTTAAAAACCTGAAATTACTAAAGAGGACATTATGGACACACATTCCGAAGAATTATATGCACCAGGAAATTAAAAAATTTGCATGACAGCTCGTTCTGAATAAACGCAGCATGAACAGAAAAAAAACCAGAATGATAAAATATACGATATACAAATATAAAAGTGTGGGGGTTGCAAAATGAAATAAACTGTGCATAGTTTTAGTGTGATTTGTTTTATACCATTTTCTTAATTAATGAAAATGATAATAAATGATATATTTGAGCTGGATTTCTGTTCATTTTATATACAATATTTGTGGCTAGTAGTTGCTAAGGAAAGGTCGATGTATGTAAATGCACCTCTGATTTATATGTGTACCGTGTCAGCGCCTCAATTTATCAATTTTATCAAATTATCAATATTAACGTACATTACTTTAATATGTTTTTATTGTGGAGGTATATATATATATTTATCTATATATAAATTAGATTACTAAAGTAAACGTATGATACCAATAAAAAAAATCATATTCAATACATATTAATAGAAAAATAGGTAGAGGAGACATAAGATATTTCATAGTATCAGATTAAGTATATTTTTTAAAA
>VKOC01000007.1:4604175-4619821 GCA_009364415.1 Spea multiplicata
CTACAACAGCCACCCAGTACAGCCGTTAGAGGAGTAAAGGTGTCACAAACCCAATGTCAGCCTCCTTCAAAGAATATCATGCAAGGTTTCTATTCCTATAAGTCTGAAGGTTTTATCGCTTATCATTTAGGTGATGCCCGGTGATACATCCTCTTCAGTAACATAACTGAAGTCTGACACAGGGATCAATGGATTTCAGTGTTAACAGTACCAATGATCAGCGTCTCGGTTACAGTTTGTAATCTCCATAAACAATGGCAAAGTGGCTCTTCGTGGGGCAGTTTAGTTGACAAAAAGTCATTTTCATAACTAGACACAAAGATGAAATACATGAACATGCCCCGCGCGCTCTTCAACAACGCTCTCTACTTGCACTTCGTTCTGCGTTAGAAGCTCATGCATTGCGGGTGAACGTTAAACAAACCTCGGATACGGGGGGCTTGAGATGGCGTACTTACTGTTCATGGAATTACCCAGCGCTCCGTGCACGCATGAATTCAGTACGGGATCCGAGCTCCCGCTGCACAGAGCCGATGGGCTGTTTGGACCTGAGGTGGGGGAGCTTGGTGTGGACGGATCTCGGAGATCGGGTGATATGGTCGACCCTGCAAATCATGGAAGTAAATAAGATCAGCATATAATGTATAATACATTAAACACACAGACAGTTTAGTTTCACGGCTGTTTTAAAACAAGCATCTCAACACAGCCAATTTAAGGGCACTTTTAACCTTTTTAAGAAAAAAACAAATGCGTCCATCAGATTTTCAATAGAGGGCTGCTCTTTCATGGGTACCCATAATGTAGTCTTGGCCAGTGGCCCCAAAGGCTGAAAAGTATGTATTTAACAATATATTTAATGCCTGAATGGAAACTTCATACATAGATAAATAAACCCCTACATTCTGTAATTCTATACTAGTAACACTGATGTAACCATAAACTTATAGAAACCTAAAACAACGTTTTCATGATATATTATATCATGGCTTAGCACATAACGATATGTAACAGTCCGCGGTGGCCTCTAATAAAAGCTGAGCGTGGTGATCGCCATCCGAGTGAATATAAATCCTGCCATTCCCAGGGGCGCACACAACTAGAGATAAAAAACACATCCGAGGCAGACGGACTCTATTAAATGTGACTGCGCAGACAGCACGAGTCTCGTTCACATAATCAATTCCTATAAGGGGGGGAAAAAATAATAGTACAGGAACAGCTGATGCTTTATAACGGTTATGACAAGCACACCATGGATGAGTTCATGCTTGAATATGTAACCAAAAGTCAAATTCATTCTTTTTATACAAATATTCTCAGCGCTGACACAACGTATAAATACTGCAGTGAGTCAAGCCAGATGTGCGCTCAGTCTCGGGTCAACTGACTCTTATGTCTTTTAACCAATATTTTTTATTACGTTGACAATGGCCGTACGATGTAACAAAGAAGAGGGGGAAAAAAGCAAGTAGGTTGCTGGGTTCAGGGCCAGCCCGACAATGGAGCCGAGTGGGGCCACTGCTCCAGGTGGCACTTTTGAAGAGCCGCCCCAAGCCCTTTTTTTTTTTAAGCGGAAGAGAGAGAAAGGGGCGCTGAGTGGTTTTCCCTTACCAAGATGTCAGTACCTGCTCAGCGCCCCTCTCTCCCTCCTCTGCGGCTAGTCTCCCTGTTCGGTCTCGGTGCCGGTTTGTAATGTTGAGCACCGGAAGATGACCTCATTTCCGGCGCTCAGCATTACAAGCCGGCAGCAGAGACCGAAAGGCGAGACTCGCGCCAGGATGCTGAAAGGTAGGTACATAGAGGGGGGGGTGAGGGAGAAGGAGGTAGATACATGGGGGGGGGCAGGGACGAGGGACGAGGAACGGGTAATAAGGGGGGGGGGCATCTTAAAATTCGCCCCAGGCGGCATTTTGCCTTGGGCCTGGCCCTGGCTGGGTTGTATAGCCAGAGGCATTAGTAGCCGACAGAGGGAGGTGGTTCCATTACAGATCTCCATCTCCAGAAGGATATTGATACTCTGGAGAGAGTTCAGAGAAGGGCTAACTGGCTACTAGCCGGCCAGAATTACCTTAATTTATTTGCCTGCTATATGGGCAACATTTTTACAATTCCTACGCCGCTCAGGCAGCATCCCATAAGACGTGCGCTCATAGCCGGTACCGCTGACATAGAAGACTCACAGTAGTATCTAGGGGTATATCTCAATATTGAAGCAAATTCTGTCCAGCCATAGACTTAATAGGTTGTATATAATGGACTACACCGATGGCCGCAAAAACGGAGCATTTTTCATGCAAATTGCTCATTTTTAAGCAGAAACATAGGACAATAGCTCCAGCTTTTCCAAGAGAATGTCGTCTTCGTGCATATGGCCCTTTGACTGGGTAGAGAAAAGAGACGTGGCAGTGAACATGGACACAGGACAGCTGGTCGACTAAGGGATAACTAGGAGCATGCGCTACTACAACCTCTATGAAAGGCTAAGGTAACTGTGACGGCGTTATCTTGGCCGGCGACATCATGTATTATACTGTGATAATGGAGCCAGATGCTACACATGGCTCGTCCCGACCGTCGGTGTGCAATTACTTTTACTCCGTAATGTTTTCTACCTTCCTGGATTATTCATGCCCTTTGATAAATGAGATGAATAAATTATAAAGCACTCCCTACATTATTAACGCTATGCTAGTTTTCACTGTTACCCAGTTAGAGGCATTTATCCAACATGTTCATGAGGAACGCATTCACCCACTCAAGCCTCATTGCCTATTTTACTTAAGTATGCTCCTTTCTTAGAGTTATTACGTATACCGGCACATTGTATAGAGCGCCATAACAACAAAACGTGTCATGATACATTAATATCCATGTCAAATGTTCAGCTCGTTCTTGTAATAGTTTTTTGTATTTTGACACATACCTAATATACGTATCTGCATGATGGCTCCGTGTAACCCAAAGAACATCCAAAGAGGCTGTGAACAGTCCACACACACCTGCATCCCAGCGCTGGCACCGTTGTGACTTAGATGTAGTTCCCCTTCAGCATTTATAACAAACCCTAGTATGTCTCCGCTCTGAAGCGGGACCAGCACCCTGCACACAGCCCAAAACTCCTTTCTGTCGACCAGCGATTCTGGATTATACGGAAGGTCACTGGGTCGTAACGTGCTGGGGTCACAGGTGGTCACTCCGTAGGACAGGGTCCCCGGCCGAGAAGAATTCGATTTGTTGATTTTGACAAAGATGGTCTCGTTTATTTTAAGTGGTCTGCTAGTGAACACCAAAGTCCTTTCTTCTCGGGCATGTTCCAGCCTGGCCACTGTTTGATCATCTAAAGTCTTGATATGGGCACCTCTGAGCTGATGGAAGCGGAGGTCGCTTTCCAGCTGCGATGGGAGTAAGTGGGAATGCTGTGAGTTTAGAGAGTTCTGCGGGATGGGACACATGGTCGTCATCGACTGGAAATTTTCATCCTGCAGGTTCAGATCACACAAGCTGACCGACAAGCGCGTCTCTTCTGTTTCTCTTCGTAGGGACGGTCGAGGGATGGCTGTGAAGGATCTTGGACGCACGCAGTCAGGGGGGATGATTTCGCTATCTGAAAGTACAAAACAGAATGTTATATTATATATATCTGTTTTATCGCTTTTCCCTGCGTTTGATTACTTTTGCCATGCATTTCTTTGGAAAGGAAGAATTAGCTGACCTAGGCAGAGAGTAGCCATGCGGACTTCTTTTATAGATGACCCCATCTTTTGTATCTTTTAAAAAACATGAAAACCCCTATTTTAGGGATATATTTTCTTTAATTTATGATAAAACTTGGGTTTTTCCAGTCAAGTAAGATTCTGTAGACCACATTGATTCCCTTCAGTGGCCAGCACGTTCACAAACTTTTTGAGGGGCCTCTAGGACCTGAAGAAGGGAACAGAAGCCTTGAAAGTTGATGAGACTGTACATCTTACGCTATGGATATGGAGAAGGCTGCCAGAATCGGGACAATAACATTACATGACTGAACTGCACGAATTACCGCAATATAATCACAACGTATTTGGTTCTTACAAGCACGTATATTTATTTAAAAAATGGAAAAATAAACCTAAAACATCATAAAGCATCATCTGTGGTCACAGCTTCCATGCGTTCTTGACATATATTTATGTATTCTGTGTAATTTTCGGTTTGAAAATGAGCTGCGACGGAAGAACCTATAAAAACATCGCTGAACATCTGGGACATGTGTTTATAAAAGTAAATGCAACTTTAAGGTAAATAATAAGTGTATCATATTGTAAAGTCCACCGCGGTCAACTACGACCATATCTCCTATCAGTCGATACAGAAGACGTCAAACAAAAAATCAGTGAAGCCATTTGATAATAAACAAAATCAACAGCGTTTACTATTATTATTTTTTTTAAAGGATTAAAAACAAAATAACTTTCCCGGAGAGTATGTTGAAGCAATGCCACAGAGAAACCGTCTGACCACAAAGCAAAACATATTTGTTTTCAGTTAATTTATCAATGTTGTGTTGCAATGTGAAACGCGTTAGGTAAAAGAAGTAGCAGTCAGGGGAACGCTACTTTATAAAGTAGGATGATTAGTAGTACCGTATTTGCTCGATTATAAGACGAGGTTTTTTTCAGAGCAAATGCTCTGACAAAGACCCCTCGTCTTACAATCGGGGTCGTCTTATAATCAGACCTCAAATAGGTCTGACTATATGAGACTAAGAGCCAGATCCCCCGCAGCGCTGCAGGGGAACTGGATCCTCCTGTCTAAATGCCCCCCCCGACTTACCGGTGCTTCTGAGTCTTCTGAGTCGTCTTATAATCGAGCAAATACGGTATATTGTATTCATCTGCTTTGTTTTGTGTTCCATTTGGAGCTCTAATCCAGGAGACCGATGTCTAGAAAGATTCTGGTTAGAATTACCCAAAATTACCATGACTAGACTGGATCTAGCTATAGCGGTCCAGGAGAACATGGAGTCTTCAGTCGAAATTGATTCCTTATATTGGTTCAGCATAACACATATGTGATATTACATTAGCTTTAAGGACATCAGAAGTCGATTCCTCAGATGAAAACAGTTTTTTTTTTATGTTGGCCCAATACAAGGTATCAACTTAAACCAAAGATTCTATATACCTAGAATGGGTGTAGCTGTGTTGTCCCAGAAGAAGATGGAATCTATAGTCAAAGTTTTTAACAGTTATTTGTTCTCCGAACATCTGAAGTCTCTACCTGAGATGTAACCGTCTTTTTCTATGTTGGCCCATTTTAGGTATCAGACTCTCTATGCCTAGAAAGGCATCCCGGACTGAAAGTAGAAGGTAGAAGGTAGAAGGTCTTCCCAATATTCTGTATATTAACTACCTGAATTTTGGGTTTATTCGTACTAATGTTAAACACAAAGACAGCAATCTATATTATTTATTATACCATTACATTGTATATACTAAATACGACAATGATCTGCAACATTCGCTTTGGGAAGCCAATCACAAAAGTGTAAATCTGAAACTTTATTTTATTCCGTAACAATATCTGTATGAAATAAATTACACAATCAGTAATTATGATTGTAGCCAAGCTCCTAGAGATGTATTTTGGCACACAAACAGACGGAGCAAAACGCAAACCCCTTCTGGGAAGTATTCTCAAATAAATATCACATTTTATCTGATATTTGTGATAAAGTTTGCATATAAACAGCATTCCCATTTCCTATTAACTTCGACAATGATTTATGTAATCTGTAATTTACCGTAATACAATGCGTTAATAATATAGTGCTAAAAAACATAACCTTATTTGAATACCTAAAAAGAATTCATGGTTAACACTAGAATTATGGTCATTTAAGCTAGGTGTTACTGGTCAATGTATATCATTCTCAGGCATGCCAATTCCATAAAATAACCGATTTCAAAAAGAATTTCTTGCCAATTTTATCCATCGCCTCTACGTCAAGGTAGTGACGTTATTGAGTCTTTGGCCAAATCTCAGCATTCTCAGTAGAATTATAGTAGAGTTTGCCATCCATCCTTGTGCCCAGTGACTACATAATTGGAACAGGATGGAATGCCAAGAAGAAAACAAATTAAGCAAGAAAGGGACAGAGTCATTAAGGTAGAAAAATGATAAGCGGTAGGGACAAGATGGAAGACAGTGGATGGCATAAACTCAAAGCATAAGAAATACGGGTAGGTGGAAGAGACAGATTGGAGATGAAGATGGAAGACGAGCCATGTCTGTAATGACAGTAACCAGAGGGAATGGGGAAAAATATATCAGACAAATTCACTGGCCGCTGTTCAGTTTCATTTGCTTTTGTCAAAATTAGACTACCAATGTGATGTCTCTTTTAGCATTAAGCTCATAAAAGCTAATAAAGTTGGGTTGCTGCCTCCATGTCTTAAGAGCGCATTAGCTGACAATTATTTTAGCATTCCCAGCACATCTCTGGAGACCTCTCATGAGGGTCGGTAGAAGGGCAACCTCAGCTACTTTATTTTCAGGATGCCATTTGGTCCATGAGTACAAGAGAGAAGAGCTTGGCTGAGGGAAAGATGAAGAGTGAAGACCATAGTTCTTGGAGATCACAACGAATGGAGGAGAACGTTAGGAACATGGTGAGAATGAAAGGGAAGAAAATAAAAATGTATAAAGTGGAGGGGACAACACGGGGGAAATAGGATATGATGGCGGTGCACCAAGGAAATGAGATTGTTGGTGGATGGAGGCCAGTAGACATTTGTTTCTCATCTTGATATTTATGGGGAGGTCTGACATCCCCTGCATAAACAATCCAGCTGGAGAACATTCTTGAGATTGCATCCTTTGAACTTCTATTATTAGTAATACTTTGTTACAGATTGAAACTACTTGTTGACGCAACTTTAAGTCCTTAGCTTAAAAATAATTAAAGCCCCTGACGGCCAAAATATGAAATGTATGCATAAAAGAAAACAGAAACATCCCCAAACACAGCTAACCGTACCTGGCCTTTTTCATTAATATCTGTATGGATTGTATGGATTGGAATATCTTCATGAATAAATGAAGATAAAATCATATTACTAGCAAATGGTTTGGGGTTCTTTTGTTTAACATAAATCATAAAACAGTATTTGGACATTAACATCTTCCATAGGAAAGAGGTTTGAGCCACAAAGAACTCATATTACGTTACATTATCTGTTATAATAGATAAAAGTCCAAGCCTTTTTCAAAAATAATTTTAATCAAGAAAAGACGTTTGACTAACAATTGGTGCTGCCATAGACACTGGAAAAAGCTTCTTAAATGTTTTTATTTTGTTTTATGTGAATAAAGCTTTAGAGGAAAGAAAGAATAAATGACATATCTGCTAATTTTGATTTGCATCAACATACCAGAGCGTGCAATGCTTTTTCTAAATGGAACAGCACCTTTAATATTCTTTTTTTTTTAAAAAAAAACACTACTTATATGTGTCCAGGTGGTCAGTTATAACGGTCACAATGAATACATGGACCTCAATTTAGCTTCTTATACCACAAGTAACAAAAATTAGTAAAATGGAGAACTCCAATTACCAGCGTTTTCATCTAAAGCAATAGAAATAGTTCCTAACAGTAAGAGCAATAAAGATGTGGAATTCACTTCCTACAGAGATTATGATATTCTTTCAACTGATGCCTTTAAATATTTGGGAAGACTTTTTGTTTAATCAAAGATGAATTTATCGGGATATAACAAATTAGAAGGACATGATTAGTGCGTGGAACTTGATGGACTTTTGTTTGTTTTCAATCTCAAGTACTATGTAACTATGAGAAGAAACCTACAGGTCCTACAAGTGACTCTGCACTTCTTCTATGTTGGCCCAATAAAACATATCACCTTCGATTAAAGACAATAAGTCTTTATCTATATAGACACAAAAAAATCACCAGAAAATGAAAAGAAAATTATTATTTTTCTAGGATTCCTGTAATATTATTTAAATGCTGAGTAATAGCCTCATCATTCAAACCTTTAATAACATATACAACAATCTGGCAAGAAGGACCCGAAACTTCAATCAGACAATATCCAGACACGCAGCACAGAGAGGTAAATACTGTCTGTTTAATGAGGAACGGCACACGGGTCCCACGGCCAAGAGCCACAAATTCTTCTACGGCGTGTTCTGAAATCTTGGAAAATATTGTTTTATTACTGCCTGGCTGGCGTTACGCACAAAACCTGGTGTGAAAAAACTTCCTTAGTGGCGCTAAGCAATATGTGACCATATAGTGCGGCTGAATCGCTAATATTTATGACTTTTTTGAATGGTATTGGCTGAATTCTTGCTTTATTTTAGAGAAACTATCTGTACCTGGACGATTTGCTACATGATATGGACGGCATGCAACAAATCTGTGACCGAGAGGATTTTTGATTAATTCATATGTCAATCGGGAAAGGATAAGAAAACGTTTGTTATTTTTAATAATCTATGCACGTCCTTGCATGGTGCACCATGTGTTGGTTAATTTATCACCATATTATCATGTGACATTTTGCTCCAGCAATGTAGAAAAGTAAAGCAATAAACCAATACAATGGCATAACCCTCAAAAAGGGTAACTTGGCCAAAATAAAATATCCAACAAGCAATGATACAAATATAATAAATAAAAAGTAATAAAAAGAGACTACACTGAAGAGCCATTGGGGGCTTGGATTGTGATCTTATTAAAAGAGCAAACGATGGACCATACCATTGTTCACTAAGGTGATAAGACCACTTTCCAAACCTAGCACCAGAATCGCTTTTTATAATCTTCTATGAATAATGTATTCACCAATGATTATCATATGACATATACTGATACAATTATTCTTACTTATAACAAATGAGTGTCTATAGGGAGATAATAAAAGCTCTGTACAATAAACTGTTTGTTTATGTGTTTGCACAACCTAAAGGATGTATTTACTTCCAGATGAGAACCTCCATTATTCTGCAAAAAAAGCTCTTCTGTATATCACCATATCACAAAACCGTAGGTAATTCCAACAGGCAACAGAAGAGAAATTAGCGGTAACAAAATAAAGATTTTGAAACAAAATGTACCGTCCATGCTTACTAGGTATTCTCCAAGCCAAAAACAACTCGTCTAAAAGGATAGCAACTGGGACTATAGCTAGGAAGGCAAATGATTTATTGTATATTGTATCAGATTAGAATCTTTGATCGGCGGTCAGAGATATCTGGATGCAACAGCTGGAGGACTTGCCCAAAAGAGAACGGACCCTGGCAAGAAATTGTAACTCTCCGTAGAAACAATATTTTAGAAACAATAGTAACACTGAACAAATATTAATTGTAAAGAACACCAAGTGTTCAATTCCCGTTCAATATTTCCTTCCTCCCTGCATGACATTGGTACTGGATCCCTCTGGCAGCTGATCCTTCTTCGCAGAGATTGGTGTTGAGTGGTAATGGGTGCTAAGACCCATTTGGCCCATCTAGCCGGCCCATCTTTTCCTCCTGCTGTCAGTTGTGTACTTTGGCTGGGCGCCAGAAATGGAATTTGCTAATTTTTTTTGTAATTGAAGTAAATTTGTATAACAGCCTCCTTATCCCATCCCTCGGGTTGCTCTCCTGTAGCCGGAGCTTGCTTATGCATTCACCTCACTTCCTCCAATGGCTCGTTTCATCTTTCCATTTAAGATTTACTGGAGTTGCCGGAACCTTCTAATGAACGGCCATGATGAACATACTGGCATATTGGTCTCCAAATCATTCTCACTGTTTAAATCTCTCTTTTGCCCCCCGTACATGTTGGGTATTGTTTTACATTCACAAGGAGACAAGGGTCTCCTAAAACTGACCCACCCATACCAATGAGACAGATTGCTTTCAATAACCTTTCACAAACCCCCCCAAAAATCTCAGTCAAGATTATTGGCTGTTTTAAGTGTTACTTGTTAAAATGACTGCAAATCACCATCATTAGAATTATAAATAAATCATAATTGGATCGTCTTTAATGAGTCCAATTCTATTCATTCATTCGCATAAAGAAGCTATTTATCGGCCAGGCCATTTTACGCACAGGCTTCCCTATTCTTGCTGTGAAAATGTAACGCGCCCCTTTAAAGATGTAGAAAGAACAGAAAAGGCGACAGAAATAGAGATATATTTTTAAAAAGGTATTCCGCAACACTGGTTTAACCTTTCAAATGCCACAGGCTAAGAGCACATGAATGCACCTGAAAGGGTCCTTAATCTCTAAATGTCAGTCAGACTCTTCATGTAATATGAATGGCGTCTCTAACTATGATCTCCTGTGTTATCAGACGAAATAATCGTTTCTGTACAATTGTTTCAACTGTGATTACGGGAAAAGAAAATATATAAACCGAGAGAGGTTGCTTAAGGCTGAGGTTTGGATAAACATGTACCTTTTGTTGGCATTTAAGCCGTTTCTAAGAGACAAGATCCTGCCACGACTGTCGCTATGGAACACACACTTGGACGTCGGTTACCATGGATACGCACGTATTTCCAGCCGCCACCAGCTTCTTAAATTTTCCACTTATTGGACTGTCATTCATTAGCGCCTATTTCAGAGCGGCCTTTTGTTTCGCTTTTATGTGAAAGGTGTACTTTAGAATCCAGGTCGGCAACGGCTGTTCACTTTACTGGCTTTCCGTGCTGCGTCGGAGGAACGGAACTTGTATTTACAGAAACAGAGGTGACCTACGTGTGTACTTTTTATTTCATTCTTTACATATAACAATCATTAGGCAGTTATACGGGGTGAAAAAAAACAAAAAAAAACCAAAAAAAACGAGGCCTGGCTACATATCTGAGAACAAAGGCAACTTTTGGAAAGAAAATGAACTAAACATGATTTCTATGCTACACCCATATGATGTCATACTCCAAAACAGAGCAAAGCGCGATCAATCTGATCCACCAGGCAAGCGTCCAAAGCCAATTTTGCCTGGTGGCATATAACAGAGAATCGGGATAGATTGTAAGACTGACGGCCCTTTTCTCTCCCCATCCCAGTATGTGTTACGCGTGTCCATGTCATTGTTCATTTTGTATATTTCTCATTTTAAGATCATTATTACATTTGTATCCCCCCTTGTGTAATAGTGCCACATAATCTACAGAAAATAAAATGTAATAGTAATGATAATAATCATAATAAACATTTGAGGGGCTTTCCTTGTAGAAATGGAAATATATCTTTTAACAGCAGAAAAAAATAAATAAAATATTTGCGTTGCTTGATCCAAACATTGAGCATTAAAGCTAAAGGGATGTTCAGATATTAGCATTTCTATTTTTAAATAATACCTTATATAAATATATCTTTCAACAGCATCAAAAAAAATTGCAATTGCGTGCCCCCCCGTAGAGTTTGTGTAAAAATAATAATAAAAAAAGAACGAGAAGCAAACTCTCAAAGGTTCCCGATATGCAAACTGGGCATTAAAGAATCATTAAAGAACCTAATTCATCCATTTGCCTTATAATAATGTTACTATAGGGGGTCATTGATGTTATTATCATTGGGTTTTTGATGGTCGAGCTGCGTACGTTCCCTGATAATATGTAACCCTAATGAGACGCATTTATCACCTTTTGGAACTCAACTTGATATTGTCTTTGGCAACGTTCCAAATACTATATACAGCGGCGGTAACAAAAGTGCATAGATGGTGTGACCTGAATAAGATAGTGGTGCAAATGGTCTAAAACATCTGTAGTAACTAAAACAGACGTATTGTTGAAGTTCCCTTTTCATTTAACACCTCTGATACCAGAAGGAACCTCTAATATCCACCATGGTTCTAAAATTACCCCCCCCGACGCCTCATGGGTGGTTAGACCAGTACTGATGGGCCTTCTTGCTCCATGGGGTAAAAGCACCAGCGGCTGAGAACCTCCGACGTAAATACTCGTTTCCAGCGCTGGAAGTGTTTCAATATGTGCAAGAGCTAAAATCCAAAAGTCTTATTATTTTTTTTGTACAGAAATTACTCGAGGCCAGTCATGTTTGGCAGACAGAAGTTAGAAAGTAACCATATGCTCCACGCTTCACTGAATTACAGATACGCATCTGAGGGTAATAAAAAAGTTTATTGTGGAATCAGGAGACATTTTCTGGCTAGAAATATGTATCTTTTAAAGTATGACAACTGCTGACTCCTTATTAGCAGCATTTTTGGTTCAAAGGGTACTAAAGGCAAAACGTTCAGGCATCGGAGGGAGAAGAGTAAAAGTGTGTCGCATACAAAGTTGGACAAATCGGGAATCAATTAGCATCTGTGCCTATGTATAAAATAATTGCCACAGGATAAAAAAGCAACAGGGTAACAACTTCATCAAAAATATGAAACCGAGTGACATATCTTGGTTCAGGAAGCAATAAGCGAAGCAATAAGCGGAGCCCCTTTAGTGGCTGCTCCATTTTTAGAACTCCCAGTTTTTACCAATATACCCCATAAAGGTCTGAGATTTTGGAGGCTGCTAGTGGAGGAACACATTGTCATTTTATTATCCTCCAAAAAAAGGTTTTTTGGATACAGAATCATGTGTTTTCATTTTGTTCAGAAACCAACACGTTAAAAAAGAAAAAAGGGTCTTGTTTTTATCTGTGGTGAAGTAATGAATTCCTTTAAGCCTTTTTTTGTATTGGTTCGTTTTCAGAAAATGAAGTCCGCTTTGCCAAGCGCAGGAGGGAATGATTTACGGAAAATAAGGAACACGCTGACACAGGAGGCCTCTACCGAGCGGCGTGTCACGGCATCGTGCAGCGCATCACCCTTACACTGAAATAATGCTATGAAATATAACATATCGCACCAAACAGTACATTCATATATATATATATATGTCAGGGGATTGCTGGGGACACTGGAGTGCCAACTTAAAGGGGGTGAAAGTGGTCACCCCGTCATAAGTCAATGGCCCGCGTGCCAAACGGTTGTTTGATGTCTTCTACTAAAACCCATTGCGTGAAAACAACATCTCGATATTACGCAATAGATGAAGCAGATGTATGTGAAATCACTAAAAACATGAAAAGAAGGACATCACAAACAGAGGAAAGCTCCTTAACAGATTAACTGTACCAAAGTGCGCAGTGCATTCATTGACAGGACACACAATAACGTCATCCATCCACTCCGTTCCTTTTTTTTTTCTAGGTTGTTAAAGCCCGTGTACTCCTTGTAATGTTCATAATCCAAATGGATTAATGCACAATAATTTGTATTAATGCACATGTTTGGTCCTTTCAAAAAAATCACTAGAAGAATAAAGCATATTCTTTATACTTTATAGTATACTTTTATAATATATTTATATATATATATATATATATATATATATTGTGTGTTGTGTGTATATATATATATATATATATATATATATATATATATACAGCCAATGTAAGTGAAAGTGTGTTATTAAAAACCTTAAAACCAGTTTTAAAATGTTAGCAAAACAAACAGTTCCATTTACATGCGATGATATTTGCCATTGCTTTATAGGCACCCTATTGACCAGAGGATAGACCATAAAATGCCAGGTGTATTTTGTCAACACATCTGACGGTATGATCTGGTTGTGTGTATACACAACGCGCACAGCTATCAAAGAAGGGTAGACCGGTCCAAGCTTGCAGAAAGCAGGAACCCAAGCTACGCCCGTGATCTCGACCCGGTAGAGCACAACGTAGGTGCCTTGGGTTGGAACCGACGGGTCAAAATTGTCCAAAAATCTAATGTTGCTCTCGTTATTGAACGCTCACGGATTATGTTTTTTTTTTATTATGTGTTATCCCTTTGGAAACTGGAAGCTCCGATGAGTTTGGTGAAAAGGAGGATTTGTTACAATTGTATATTTAGAACATTTATGGTTACAAATACCCTATCTAGGGAAATAAAATATTTGCATAGAGTAGGTGTTTTAATTGTGCGCCGAATTATGAAAGTATACCAAGTTTCTACATTTATTTTAATACAAGAGTTTATCAGGGGAATCCCAGGAGCTATCCATGAGCCAAGGTATGGTAGGGAAATCTGGTTTCTGTCTCTAAATACCCGCTTAACGTGTCTAGGGGCACCATGTACATTCTTCTTCCATGCTTCGTATGAGCAGCGTGTCAGTTTTAGCATAGTCACAGCCCCTGTGCTCTCTACCCCTTTAATTTATATGATGAAAACTCCAAGACCTCATTTTCCTGAGTGGTCTAGCATTAAAGCTCCAGTTTAGAAAATGCCGCTGTCTCTCTCCCAACAACACCGAGTCACGCTGACACTAATGTAGCGGGTCTATTGAATGCACTTCTGTCAAATGGAAGCATATAACGCCATGCAGCGCTTCGTTATAGACGAAGTCGCTGTCACAAAAACGCTACTCACTTTCTACTGACATCTGAGCAGCTAAAAAAAGGTTCTGAACGTTGATTTGTAGTAACAAGATGCCCCCTGACATATCGGGTTCCGTGGCTCCAAGACCGTTAAACAGTTTTTATATGTTCTATGATTAATGTATTTTTCAAGTGACCCCATTGATAACCCCTCTATTAGAATAATTAGCCCTGTATTGACTAGGAGGCAGTTTGCCTAAATCCATTGGGTGTCTGCCCTAAACCAAGAGTCTGAAGGTAAATTAAGACTAAAACAAGGACCAGCTCTTTTCCAAGAATGGCTGAGATGACCTTTCATAGTATGTAGTTGAAACATTGGTTGGAACATGCAGGGCCATACCAAGGGATCTTGTAGGAGAAGACCACTGTGGTTGGTCCTACTTGATGCAAGAGTCATCAAAATGTTTTTGACTCATTGACTATATAACATTTTAAAGTGATTGGTTTTCCCAGGAGGACACTTATCCTTCTGAGTTCCAAACCTCCTCTTGAATGTATAGAACGCACCTTTCATAGGATTTAGCAACCACATATCACATGGGATAAGTTATTTACCAAACTCCTACCATGTTTGGAGTGGATTTATATCAATACGACACAATTCTAAACATTTCCATTGTTTTTATATTAAATAACGTTAGAATTATTAATAAATAATTATTTAAAGACCACTTACCCAGTAATTCCACGCCACGCGTCAGTCCATACACATCAATCAGAGCCCAAAGAGGTTCCGTGGTCCGTACGCCACTAAAGAACAGCATTGCGCCCGAGTCATTGACTCGATAAAACACTCTACCCTTTTTATCCACCCAGAACGCTATGATGTTCCCTTCGTTGGCAAACTCTTCCGGGAGTGCTTTGGCCCAGAATCCACTCTGCGAAACCAGGTCGGGGCAAGCGTACTTGGGCAAAGTGTCCGGGTTAATCCGTGAAGGGTCCTTCAATGTGAAACCAAGCCTGAGAGCTCCACTCCAACAACACTGCTTCTTGGTGATCTGCAAACATTAGGTCATAAACAGATTAGTGAATAAGACACAAGATAAACTTATCAACAATACCAGATTGTTTGGCCTTTATTCACTAAACTGGGAGTTTGCAAGAGAGTTGCAGTTTCAGCTCACTGACTTCTTTATGCATTTCCCAATGGGCATATGTATATAGAAGGTGATAATTGTTGACCTTATTTGCATGCGCCT
>VKOC01000007.1:4629480-4649840 GCA_009364415.1 Spea multiplicata
TATATATATATTATATCAACTTTACACAAACATTAAAATGTGAACTGGTATAAATGTATATTTCATCCCTGGACACATTTACAGTGGATTCCGCAGTTAACTCGTCAGGCTGTACAGCGTTCTCAGGCACGTCCCGTTTAGGTGATAAGTTGCGATATTAGTTTGACGTATGATGTTGCATTTGCTGAAATCTCCGCTGTTCCTTGATATAATGGGGCAGCCACAGCTCCCCCCCCCGGGTTATTAATGGAAATCCTTTACCTAATGAAATGCAAGATTGATCGTAAACCTCGAGTGGATGGGCTTTCGCCTGCGTTGTCGGGATTAATGGCTTTCTGTTGAATGGTTCGTATGGACGTTCAAGATGAATGTGAGGATGGTTTGACATAGTAGATGTTTGTAATTAAACCCTCCAATGATCTTGTCTCAAATGTTGTATTTTTGTTTTATTTACTGATTAAGGAGCAAACTGGGGAAAAAATGTAAAAATTATTATCCAGGAAAAATCTTAAAATTTAGCAATAACATTCCATGAGATAAACTTACAAAAAAGGCCGCTCTGCGGATTCCATTGTGCTTGTTACATGTCTTTTACAGCATTTGGGGGGCCTCCTCAATGAATTGCTTTTTTTCCCGGGATTATTACACATTATAACACCTTTTTGCATAGTTCTCTTTTCCAGTCTACTAAGAATTCTCAGCATCGCTGGGTCCGGTCCGCATCCTAATGGAAAAGCCTGGTGGGCCAGTGTCCTTCATGTCACCTACTTACCATTTGTGCCACTCGCGAGGCTGATCGATTGCTTTAGCGAGCGGCCACGCGCTTCCGTGTGCTTAATTGGCCGCTGGCCTTAAAGTGCAAGGACTCAGGATCTTACAAAGACCTCTAGGGGACTCGTAATGGACTTAAGAGGAAGGAAAATATTTTTATAATGTGCTTTTACAGTTCCTGCTCTTTCAGTACGCATTATTTTGGCTTTTAGGGCTGTAGAACCCTCTCATACCTTCATACTCCGCAAACAAGAGGAACATGGGAGTTTGGGACTGAGCCTCCTAAGGGAAGACAGTTGGCAGTATGCTGCCCCTGGGTCAAAAGCAATCTAAGGCTAGAGTCCTGCACCCTTTTTTAGCGCACATTCATTTAACCCGTTAGCTTTTAATATCACAAACCGTTAGTGTCCCCTGGAGAAGATCCAAACTGCAGAAAATCTGTTTCTCTCTACTTCATGCATTACCGAAATTCTAGCGATGGCTCATTAATGCAGAATGAGCCTGAATTATTCATCGGAGATAAGTAGACGGCAAAAGGAAGAGAGAGCAACCAGCTCAAATGTTCGCTGTCTCGTTGAAGTCAGACAGCTTCCCGCTGCCGAGGAACCGGGTTTTTTATTGATCTATCAATCTATCAGCTGCACCTTTATTTGCACGTTACGATCCTGTAGCTGCCCCGTACATACCTGAGGCTCGGACCCATAGACGTATCGGCACACCAGTAACCGTTCTTTCATCCTCACCTTGACTCTACACGCATATTAATCGAATTTTGTGTCCAGATGGGAGTTGTGGATAAAGGCAGGAGCGGGACTAGCCGCCTACCCTACCTGTCTAGCCACCATCACTTTGGCTCAAGGTGGCCGCATGGGGTCTGGGATAGAGGTCAGTGCTGGTTTCACATCTCAAAGGGCGCTCCGGATTTCCCCAACCAGACCATGACATTGGGGCAGCTTCATAGAAAGTCCCATAAAGTAGTTGGGAGGTTCGTAACCCTGCAAATGGAAGCATTAAAACAGGACGTGCAGCCTATTATGTCAAGCCGTCGGCTGTGCTTAGGTCATAAGCAGGTCGGCAGCTTTAAATTGCCGGCACTGCCTCGTTATCCCCAATTCGGCCCCCCGCGCCTCTTCGTGGAAAGACGGCCAATGCGTTCCTTGCTCACCAACTTCCAATCTAGAAAAAAGGAAAAAAATATTTATTTTTTAAATTCTGTTTCAATTTCTGAATAAAGGAGCATTGAGACATCAGTATGCTCAGAAAAATCATTCAGAAACTAAGCAAAGTCAAAATTTGGGAATAAAACACTAATTATAATAATAACAACAATAATAATAATAAAAAAATACAAAAAGGATTATTATTATACACACATAGAAAAAAACAAAGGGGGGGGGGTTGCAAAGGATTAAAGAAAGGAAGGAGAAGAAAAATGATTTTTTTGCTTCATTCATTCTTCATTCTTCTTCCAGCGTGTGTATTTTTATCTCTCGCTAGAGATATATATAGACGCAGACAGACAGACACTTTGGTCTGGCAGTTGTCGCCGACAGGCACTCGTTCCGAATCATTTTCCTCTGACCTGACACCTGCTTCGGTTTATTTCTGCCGTACCTCTGACACAATAACTCGACGGGGCCGTTAATGAGTCAGTAACATCTCCCCGCGCCGCGTTCCGTACATTCAGCCTTCCTTTTATTTTTCCTTCTCATTTACACTTCGGTACGAAGCGAGGTCGCCCGTGGCGTTACATACAGAATAAACTCTTACTTTTCTTGCAAGAAACAGCAGGGTTTTTTTTTCTTAATATTCCTTTTTTTGGTGCTGGTTTTGTATGATATTTAAAGGGACAGTTTAACATCCCTGACGGCCCTTCTTAAGGAGAATAAGTGTTCCCGACAAAAATGTGAATGAGACAACATTTTTGTTAAAGAATTATTTCTGGGAAGGGTTTTGGGGCATTCAGCATTACTAGGAATGGTGGAACCGCAGCTTTAACAAATCTATTGTTATGTTGCAACACAAACCACAGCGTATGTGAAATGAAAACCCGTAGCTGAAAATTGATGGGCCCCTGGGGTAATCTCTGGGTTCCTGCCCCTGCTATTACTTACTCATCTGCTCTTATTTACAGCGATAATGGGCAATAAATAACTAAGCCTTTCAGACAGGTGTGGCTTTGCACGGAATACAAAGACATTTAATAACAGAAACACAACCTTCATTCACAAGGCTTCAGAACCAGTGCGTTCCCAGTATACCCAATAAACAAATCACTATGATCCTGGGACTTAATGATCTCTGCAGCCTGAACCTCTGCCCAGGCTGATCTTCTGGCAGGATGGCTTAGACCTATTGTCTGAAACACATGCTGATTATCACCAAGCGGCAGAGAAGAGTTGGCAGGAGGCAATCGGGGTAATTGCTGCTCTTATTTAATGGTTTTGGGCCACTGCCTGATGCGTTATGTGTTCTACTTGCAATTCCGTATACAGCCACCAGGGGTGTCTAGAATAAAAAGAAGGACTTACTCATTGACCAGATCCATTTTGTGCTTTCTGTTGGGTTTTTTTTATATGTATTCACTTTTTCTCAAGCTCTTATGGACTAGATTGGATAGAAAACATTGGGCACACTGCCTCCAAATATACTTCAGGCTGATTTATTAGTCGGCTATATGGCAAGGATAGCCCACTGGGAGAATGTCACCAGCCCACCCATGCCAAGTGGGTTATATTTAGAAACCCAATCTCGAACAATTTATGAGGTTGATACCATTGTTAATATTGTAACACTGTATCTTTTTTTAGATTTCTTTTAAACCATCAAGTATTCATAAACATAAACATGTGTATCTATATCCTTTTATGCGGATTTTCCAACATTCTGAAGTTTTCAGTGTCTTAGAAATGAAGGATTTTAATAATAATAATTACTATTTATTTTAGATTAGATTACAAAGAGCTTTACATGCTAAATAGAGACAAAGAGAGACAATGGATGTGGCATCAGCCCAGGGCATGGCCCCAGGTGCCAAGTACCCCAAGCGATGCGTGTAAGAACACCAAAATTGCCATGGTGGAGCTGGGTCACCTAAAAAGGTCCTGGCTTTTCTGGTGCCCCTTCCCCTCAAAACGTGATTTCAGTAGTGCAAACCCTTTCGAGGAAGGGTCTTCTGGACGGGGAGGAAAATAAGGGGGCACATAGCCATATGGGGAGTGTGGCCCCTGAAGAAACGAAGAAGAGGAACTGGTACCATCTGGCGTGATTTGGCACTGATTTTGTTTTTTCGCAGCAGAGTCACTGAACCTCGGGGGCTTCAAAAAAAAAAATGCAATATTTCACCCTAATTCTTTGTTTCAGACCCGCAGGCTGTGTTATCGCTGCCATGCACCAGCACTGTGCTTTCTCTTCTTCCTAAATGTATATTACTGGTATTTTCCCATTCGTGACCCTTTTTTTTGCGGTCCCAGCCGGAGGGTCCAAGGATCAATATTAGGTTCAGCTGCATCACTCAGGATCCAATCACTCCAGCGTTACCCCGTGGGAATCACACGTTTGGTTTAAGATGAAAAAATACAGGTTCTGAAAAAAAGCAACATTTTTAACTAGAGACCTAGCAGCCTTTGAAAAGAATTTCATTTTTTTTACCCATCTGCCTTTATAAGCCAATTGAAAGCAATATATTTATAGTTTGACGGAATCCCCAACATTTATGGCTTCGATTTTTTGGAATTCGCTGAACATTTAGCAAGTGGCCAAATATAGCCATTAACATGAGATTACAGAATAACAAGAAATTCCTCTCTACATTTTGACCATTACTAAATTTATTAAGGATTTATTTTACATGTTTGCCAACATATGAGGGTCATTGACCAACATGCATAATTGCCTCTAAATTACACAATTACTTTGCGATGCAATGTTGTCCATGACCTACAGAAGGTTGGGGGGTGGCTTATGACCTCATGATTTTTTTTTCTAGTGCAACCTTGGTGAGGATGTTTCTTTGGAGTAAAATCTGCCCAATATTGGACCTAAAACAACAAGATTTGATGTTTTAGGGGGGAAAAAAAGGTTTTGATTTGAAGCAGTCATAAAATCTAAATTCTCTGTCTAACAACAGCCAGTACGCGATAAATCAATTTGGAGAGAAAAGTCTTTCTAAACACACAGGTTATATTTCTCAATGGGAACCAAAGGAGAAAGGGCATGCGGTCGATACTCATTATTCACAGCTTTTTCTGTCTCCGGAAGAAGCATTCCCCTAGGTAACATCTCAGGCATTCGATGAGATTGATCCTTCCTTTATTCCGTTTTATTTTATTGACATTCTTATCAAAGTATATTTTTTTGGAAGCGCTCAGTTATTTCATTAGACAATCTATTAAATTGTATATTTCTATATAATAATCTATTAAATTGTATATTTAGTCATGTTTTAATTTAAAATGAGGATTTTTTTTTTGTATTTCTGTATACACCTGGGTTCTTCCCAGGGTAGGCTACCCGGAGCTCTCCCTCTTTATGGGTAATGGCTTTGTGAAGGGGTGGAGTTAGTCATGGGCAGGGAATGGGTGGGAAGGAGGAGGGAAGTGGGCGTGGTCACACATCCCAGGAGAAGGAAGACGTGGACCCAGAGATCCCGGGAAACTCAGGGCTTCACTCAGAATCTCCAAGTCAAACTCAGGGAATTCCCAGAAGTATTAATGTCTATTGTTACGATCGGTGCGTTCCCGAGTTGCAAGGGAAGAAAATAGAAGCAACCTTGGATATTTGTGAGAAACATCATCCACTGCATGTTTTTGGTATACTTCTAACTGGATAATAAATAATAAAAATAATAATATAAATAATAATAATAATAAATACTGGGCTATTTACGAGTTATTATAGCTTATTGCTATACTGGGAATGGTAAGAAGCAGAATTCAGTTGGTTTCCATGGTAACTACTCCACATTTAGAACTTTGACCGAGCCCAGAATCTAAAATGTCCCCATCATGCCTCCCAGCTAACCTCAATCAGCAAAATGGACAATGAAAGTGTGTAATAAAATAAGATCAACTGTTGTGTTCTGCGGTGTTGAATTAAAGAGAGAAGTAGCCAAAACAGGCATTTATGCACAAAAAAGTGCCCCAAGGGTTAATAACAGTATTTGACGCCAAAGAGGTTTAATATTTTTGTCAAAATGCTTTTTTGTATGTTCTCATGAACTTACAATTTTCACATCTGACCTGCCATCACATTCTATGTTTCTATGACATTGTTAATCAGGTTTTCTTCTAGATGAAGCTGAACACCTCGTTGCTTTTTGGAATACAGGCACTTCTGCTCCATAGTCTTCCCAATACTCTCTTCTACCACAGAACATTTACATTTTATTAAAGGACGATAAGTCCGTTTTGTTCCTTGAAATGACTGCAGCACTGGATATTGCCAATGGGTATGAGGTCATACGGCGGCTGGAATAGTCATCAGAAAACCAATACTTGAGTTTTAGGTAGGATGGGCCAGATGGTGTTTATTTGCCAAATGTATGTTCAAGTGTATATTACTCCGAGCACCAAGCTTATTATTTACTAGACAGGCGCCGGCAGTAAACATATCAGGTTATTTTTTGTATCCTTTCTCCTGAAATCACCAATCTTCCTATCCAGAGCGCAGGGGAACAGCTGCATTAAAAATAAGTAAGTCCCTCCGGGCCGCAGAACAATGACTTGCAATAAAGGTGCTGCTAACATCCAAGGGAGACTCCGCAGGCGCCAGGCGGGTAATCATCCCTTTTTAACCCTTTCACAGCCTTCCACTTCTAGAAAGTCACACCTGGCAGCTGCCGGAGAAACCCCTGACCTGGTGCCGACACGGAGCGGAGACAGAATGAATGGCCGAGTTTGTCTTGTGTCATAGCAGCGAAAGAAGCCAAGGATTCATGTTTGCCCGGTCTGTTCTAACACCGGCGCCTCGCCCGGCCCTAAGGGGACTGCGCTGAAAAACACAGATTGAAGCACAGCAGGTGATCGAATAGACAACAACCCCTGGCTGCCTGGGCGTGTTGAGAATTGCTGTCCACGGTGGCAAACATTGCCTGCCTTAATGCAATAATGCACATCGTACATTTACATATACATTACGTACCATACTACATTGATGTTAAAGACACCAGGAGGGCCGGTAAGTACCATGTTTAAGGATGAGATCGCTTTTGTCCCACTCATCCTGGACTGGATTTATATTGCCGGTACCCATAGGCACATATAGAATACATACAGCATTCCCGAAACCACGGAATGCTGCAGGAGCAGATGGGGCATTAAAGGAGTGGATGGGGCTGAGGGCGACCCCATCAGACTTCTATTTCACATGCTGCTGACATCTATATCACTGGACATAAATAGGTTGCTGCATTATACCAGAATTATTTAGCCGCCACATGTAAAGGGGCACTAACCAGAATTATTTAGTGGTGGGGAGAAGGTGAAATGTGGGTGGAGAGTGGGCGGAGTAACCAAATGCTGCCCCCCCTGACCAGAGAAGTAAGAAACAGACCTGGAGACCCAGGGAAGCAAGGCTTCACCCCGGAGACTCTGGTCAAACCAGCAAAGGTAATGTAATTCGTACCCCTCCTGCACCACGATCATACCTGGAGGTGTCGTCACTGCAAAGTTTGTCTGGCCGCTAATTCACTCACCGCATTTTAGTGAATGGATCGGCTCCAGTTTCAGTCAAAGAGGTAAAGAGATTAACACAACTATATTCAGCCTCTGAAATGTAATAAATCTGAGCGACACGGGACATATTGGTTTCACAAATTTTATTTCTAGATTTTGCATGTCTAATGATATAACAATAACCTACTTACTGTGATTTAGCCAATTCTACAAAATCCCAGGCCACAGTACTCTTTGTAATCCCTCATCATGGTATCCAAATAAACATCTGGTCGCAGACAGACACACAAAGTACAACTTATTTCATGAAGAATGTTGCTGGTAACAAGGCGTTTAAAGACACGGTGCTTTAAACATGGCACGTCTTAATGAAATGCATCTTCCCTGCTGGTAAACCCTGCGTGTGTGTCTATGGAGAATGTACTAAAATCATGCAAATAAAAGAAAATTACATTTTTTTTAGCATGAGAATTAACCTATTTTTCTTTTATTTGCATTGGTCTGGTACATCTCTCACTATTGTAAGTTTGGTCTTTGGTGTGAAGCAGTCCTGTTTCTGCTTATGATTCCATCACGGCAAGATCCTTCATTGAAAGGACGCCATAAGAGCTTCTAGATAACCTCCTACCATGTATGTGGGTGAATAATATGATATGTCTGGTTCATGCGTGTTCAGCAACCACTTTGTGCTCACGTCACAATAACATGTTCACTGTTAGACCATTGCCGGTAGTTGTGTCGCGTTGGGAATCGAATGCTGTGAACATAGGCGTAGGTGACACAATACACTTTGTAGGCCGCGGTTGCAAATTCCAACCAGCTTTACTACACTACAGCTGTGCTTTATGTTAAGAGACAGACCTAACATTGGTGCGGCTGGTTCAAATCACCGAGGCCCAGCGACATTGAGAAGTTTACTCCAGATAATTGCTGGTAAAGAGTATGCAGAAGTCATATGTAAAGAGCCGTTCTGGAGCAACAGGGTAAAAGGTGCAATCTCCATGGCAACTAATGGAATGCTGCAAAGACAAATAATTGTCTTACTTTTACCACTTTGCAGCAGAATCGGTCTTGCCACAACCCCCCCCCAATATATCTCAGCGTTGCCAATGCATTGAGGTCCCGATATATTTAAATAACTGCCCCCATTTTTTAATGGCTTCTGCCACTTTTGGTCCCCGCGTCAAAGTTTCTTTTTCTACGGTTCTAAGAACTAAGTGCTAAAGTTCTACTCTAGTCAGTGCTTTAATTAGTAATGTGCTTCTAACGTGTGATTATCACAATACAACACGCCATGCTCAACTCTCAAGGCGTTGAGATATCATCATGCATGTATACGTCGCGTGAGCACGGTTTGGGACAGTAAATAGCTAAAAGAAAATATTTCAGAGGAAAATGTATTTCATTCCCCAAAAAAGTGTTCGGACTATATGGAAATGATTTATTGCTTAATTAAATTAAATGCTTTTATTGCCATATCCTAATCCTCATACCTGGGAAGTCTCCGGGTCTCGCCAGGAGACTCCGGGGTCACCACGGGGAAATGGCGTCAAATTCTACATCTTACAGGTTTACTTAAGTACGTAAGATGTGGCTTTTGTGATTGTAAAGTTATCTCTGAATTTACCAAATAATCCCTCCCCAAAAAACTTATTTCCTCTATAATCTTAATTTGCCAATTTTATCCATAACCTGGCTGCCCAATTTGTACTCATTTTTAAGCGTAATTTCCTTAATATTTGGCTTTAGAAAGCACCGGGTGCTTTTGCTTGTACCTTGTTGGATGTGATTGAGTATTGTGTGTTATATTTAGAATTCTAAGAGTGAATGAAATATGGTGTGAAAGTTCTAACTTTTAATATTCTCGCTACTTTTTAACTTCTATTTTTTTTCCCCCCTAAGGTTTTCCGTTGCTGTCCTCATCCTGATCTGGCCTCTCTATTTTTTTGGTTGATACAACCGTCTCCTCGATGATTTCCTCAAAGGTCTCCCCAGTATGGGTCGACGTCTTGGAGACCACTCTGGACACGCCGTCGGTTTCTTCTTTCTTGGAGGAAGAGACGGCCGGTGTCACCTTAGATGAGGACGATGAACTGTAAGACCGAGGTTGATAAGAGTAGCCGGGAAATGGATTCGGGTTTGGAGGAGTGATGCTGATGGCCGTTGTGCTAAATCTGGTCTCTTCACCCTCCAGTAGTTTCCTAGAAGCAGAGATGAAAATATAATTCAAGATCGAGACACAGCCTGCCTTGTAATGACTAAAAAAATACAAATTCTCATAAAAAAATAAATTAAGCCATTGACTAAATCAGTCACATAATATCATCTTCTTGCTTCAACCAACCACCCATGTACACCCCACCCTTTATCCTAACACTAATCAAACCACCATATCACGCCGCAATCACACACGCACTGCACAGTTTATACCTATGCCGTGGGGAACACAGCATGTCGGTAGGCGATGTACGGGGTTACATTGTATGTGATGCTAAGCGTGATTAATCAGTCACGTATGATAATGTGTAAAGAGAGGGGCCGGATTGTGTGAAGTTAGGTGTGAAAGGAGCCAGATTCCCCACTAGACAGACATAGCCATGCGCCAATATTATTACGGGTGCTACAGGAGGTGAAATACGCAGAGAGGGACCTAAAACACACAAATAGTATACATTAAACAAGCAGCTAAGGTATGACAACGTACCCTCCTGATAAATCAAATTGCAGCAATTTAAACCAGAAAGAACACGGCGTTCTTGCAAAGAGATTTAATGCATTTTCTATTATTTCCACTCTACTTTATTATACATTTAGAGGTTGGGGAGGGTGGCTCTCTTATGGTAAACGTTAGACCCAATGGTGCTTTAAAATAAATGTATGTAAAAAAAAAAAATAATAATAATAATAATAACAAAACAAAACCAATATTCCTTAAAACATCATGGATAGCATTTCAAACCTAATTTTTATTTCCAGCTCATTCATATAATATAGGCTTCCCTAATGTATGCACATTTTTCCACGTGTAAATACATCCTGTGATATGTACAGGATTATATTATACAGATAGATGGATGGGTGATGGATGGATAGATTGATAATTATGTAAAAATGCATTGGACTCATAATGATGACTGATGTACGAAATGTATAGTTACCTATACGCAGCTATCTCTATATCCAGCGCCATTTTAACGTTTAGTAGATCCTGATATTCACGCAGATGGCGAGCCATTTCACCCTTAGTGTTTCTCAAGTCATTCTCCAGCTGACTGATGGTATCCTTTAAATAAAAAGTAAATCAAGGTGTATTCGTTTACATAGAAAGCATCTCCACATGATGTAAAATAATATATTATTATTATCACATATATATGTTACAGTGAAAGACCGAAATCTGGAGAATGTCGACATTCACCGGTGAATGTCAACATTCACATAGTCGCTTGGTGTATGTCCGAAATATTTGCTAAATACCCTTATTTCTTACTTACACCGGCCAATGTCGACATTCACCAAGTACTAATGGTGAATGTCGGAGATTTCTATTTTCTTCTCCGTATTTCAGCGGCGATCAAATATCACAAGGGTGACGTAACTTTTTCGCCTCTCTTTCCGAGAGGAGTGACCAAGAACTTAAAACAAACAGCACATTTTCAATAAGAAAAGAAAATATAATATTAATAATAAAAGGATTCAATTATGTGATTAGAAACTTATTTATTGCAACAACTGAAACTATTATGACATTTTGAATTACACAGAAGTCCCTTGCTTTTGCAACTGCATTTATTTGTGGAACACTTCCTTTTGCAATGACTTGCATACGGACTGACAGCAGAACAAAGGATTTTGCGGGAGACAGCCAGTCGCCTATTTGTCTCCTCTCTTTTTGACCTCCACCAGAGCATATCTGTGATTGTCGACATACACCGGTGAGGGTCCGAATGTAATATCATGAAATGAAATATTCGATCTTTCACCGACGTATTTGGTATGTGTTGACATTCACCGGTGAAAGTCGACATTCACCAATTTCGGTCTTTCACGGTAACATATATATATATTGATAATTATATATTATGTGATAATATTATATTATATTTAATATATATATTATTATATATTATATTGTTAAGAATAATTATATATATATGTTAGAATAATTATAAATATATATGTGTTATAATAATACATATATATTTACACACACACAGTACTGACACAAACTCAGCCTCGTCACAATATGTACATGTATGTTCTAATTCACAGCTCCTTGTCTCATTGTGGATCTTAACCCTATGAGTATTAAAGGGGTGCAGCACGCAATGGGCTTATGTATAAAGATTCTACCCCACCACCACCACCACTACCACAATCATTTTCCTTGTCATTTTAATTGTGACAGTAACTAAAGAATTATTCTCAATGAGTTGGTAAAGTCTTGTATTGAATAAGAAAGGCAAAAGGACATTGAGAAAACCCATTCCAATTAAATGAATGTCACAACTCAAGATTCAACTCTCCCTCTATAAAAGATGGCCCCTGATATATCATGGGTGTAGTCTACGTGGATTATTTTAAAGATTATGGCTCTCGCTCAGTGGTTCCCTTCTTCTTTCATTGAGATATAATGTTTCTGGATGTAAGACTTGATTGAACAAATTGTGATGCTGTGAGAGGACACCAAGGACCAAGGACATTGATTGTTGGAGTTGGAAGCTACCGGCAAGATGAAAATAAATTAAACTAGCTTTTATATGTTATATTACATTTATATATTTTATTATTTGTGCGGCGTGATTTTTCACCAGTTTTTTTTTAATAATTTTCCTTGATGTGCAAAAAGCACCTGAATATCTTGGTTTCTTGTGGATTATTTTAAAGATTATGGCTCTCGCTCAGTGGTTCCCTTCTTCTTTCATTGAGATATAATGTTTCTGGATGTAAGACTTGATTGAACAAATTGTGATGCTGTGAGAGGACCTTCTTCTTTCATTGAGATATAATGTTTCTGGATGTAAGACTTGATTGAACAAATTGTGATGCTGTGAGAGGACACCAAGGACCAAGGACATTGATTGTTGGAGTTGGAAGCTACCGGCAAGATTAAAATAAATTAAACTAGCTTTTATATGTTATATTACATTTATATATTTTATTATTTGTGCGGCGTGATTTTTCACCAGTTTTTTTTTAATAATTTTCCTTGATGTGCAAAAAGCACCTGAATATCTTGGTTTCTTGTGTCTCTTGGAAAATTGTGCATCTGCAGCCATTAGAAAGGAATTCCCTGATTCTGGCCACATTTATATGTGACATGTACCTGTAAAAGCCAACATACATGCTTTACTGATACTCTTGTCCACATTACAGGAGCTTAAAATGAGTCATATAGGGGATCTCTTGTGAAATAAGGCAAAAAACCCTCTAAACTGAATAGTATTAGTATTTAAAAGATCTCATTCAGTTCTGTAGTCTCTATTTTATCTGTCGATCTAGTCTAATTCATCTTGTGCTCTCCAAATATTAATTTTCATGTTTAAAGCTGCATATATGTCATTCAAAGAAGCATCAAGACCATCTCCCTTCTGGTACATCTTTAGATAAGATGCTTGTATGCTCCACCTTGTTGTTATGGGATTAAGGAGATCTATAGGAGCAGTCAACATACATATAGGTTTAATACAATGTAACTATGGAGCTGGTCAGGCTCAATATCTTGATCTGTTACAGAAAGGTCTCCTTGGATTCTGTTTAAGTGTCTTTGTTGGATTATGGCACTGCCACACCCTGTCCCTCCTCCTCCTCATCCTCCTCATCCTCACAAACTGGAGTCTGGGGACTGCACCTACTCCAACACAAAGCTCTTACCAGGTGGAAATTTACAGATTTTAGACATTTTTTTACATAGAATTGTATTCTTAAAATACATTTTTAAAGCAAAACCTAAAGCTTTCATGTTACTAATGTATGTTCACAAAGCACAATTCACATTATGATGAGTTTTGTTTGTTTGTTTAAAAAAAAACATTCAATTCTATAGAATATCACTACAAAGAGAAATAATGTTAAGGGAACTATATAATAAAAGATAAGTAACCAATGAAGACATTAAGAAAACTTACTTTAAACCAAACCTCAGACCTTTAAATGTGTCTATGGAATGTGGGTCTAAGAGGTCTTCATAAGTGATCTAGAAGCAGCAGGAGGTTATATACATTCAGCACCATAGACAGAGTCTGGAGCTGCATGGAACAGCAGTAAGGGAAGAAGATTTTTCTCTATGCATCTTTATTAAACCGAAATATAGAATATAATTGGATGTCATATTAGTGACATAGGGGTGATATTTGGCTAGTGCTTTTATGGAAAGTTGAGGACTTACCTGGAGTCCAGAGGTTTCTGCTATATGTCTGTCTTCCATCTCTTGGATCTGCCTTTCCAGAGATTCGTTGGTACTGCGGAGACTTTCTATCTCAATGGTTCTGGACTGGAGCTGCCTCCTGTAGTCATTGATCTCCTCCCTGCTGGCTCTGATCACTTCATTGCTGCGAGATGCCTGCTCACTCAGGTTGGCATATTTCGACTTGTACCATTCATCTGCAGACTGGAGGTTTTTGGCAGCCAGGCTTTCATATTGAGATCTGATTTCCTTCAAGGCTGAAGTAAGGTCAGGTTTAGCCACCTCCATCTCCACTGAGACCTGTGAAGCTTGGATCATGGCCATGAGCTCGGTCACTTCTTCTTCATGAACTTTTCTCAGGAAAGAGATCTCATCTAGAAGAGATTCTACTTTCTTCTCCAGGTCTAGGCGGGCCAGGGTAGCATCATCCACATCTTTCTTGTGCGCCTTTAGAGCATATTCGGTTTCCTCTCTCATTCTGATTTCATCTTCGTATTTGCCTTTGAGTTTCTGCAGGTCATCTTCTAGATTATCCCTCTCTATGATGATCTGAGACTTCTCAGCATTCAGGTCCTCCAGCTGAGCCCTGAGCTCCTTCATCTCCTCTTGGTAAAGTTCTCCCAGCCTTGAGGGCTCAGACTGCCTTTGCCTAAACCAGCCAACTCTGTCTCCAGCACCTTGTTCTGCTGTTCCAGATTATGGACTTTCTCAATGAACATCGCAAACCTGTCATTGAGCCCTTGAAGCTGCTCCTTTTCATTTATGCGAATGATCTTGTACTCGTTGTTCTGCGCTGAGGTTTGGGTCAGGTCTAAGTGATCTCCTGGTGCATAGCCAAGTCCTCTGGTGGTCCTTCTGTAAGAAGATCCAGATGAGACATTGCTTCTAGACACAGAGTGAGACCTGTACCCTCCAGAGGTAGTTCTGGACGAGGAACTGCTTCCCCCTAGGCGAGCAGATGACACCCGGGGAGGGTCTCCAAAAATTTTCCGGTATGAGGAAGAGAGGTAATGATCCGAACCGTAGCTCATCTTGGAGAGAAGAATGAGGGAGGGACTCCTGAACACCGCCTTTTATACCGAGGGGCACGATCAATTAAATGGGAAAGAGCCGCGACCAAATAACTAGTGGATGAGGCTTTAACTCTTTCGTGCCCCCTGTGTGAGTATCTCCCTGTGTTCTAGAGTCGATCCCTGGCAGGGAATGCTAGGTGGCAGCTGAACAATCCAGAGCTTTGACTCGGGTTCTAGAGATGGAACTGTCCGTTTTGCCGCAGTGCTGATGTCAGCGATAGTGCCGAATTCCCCTGGCTCTCCCCTTGCCTGGCACTCCTACCAGCCCCTGCCCTGTGTAATCCTTATTATTGTATGGAAGAAAAAAAAATCCATAACCCTTTTAATAGGGGAGAGAATAAAGGAACACCATTTTTTTTTTTTTTGGATAGTCTTCTTTTTCTTCTTTTATGAACTTTCATTCAAGAAACCTCTGAAAAGCTCTGCAGAGATGAAAAGCCCCACATGGGGCAGTAAATCACCATTACATAAGAATGTCATTTGCGTTTTTATGTTTCATTCTAATCCTATAAATCTTCCCAGAGTCTAATAAAGTGTTCTTAACATATCACATTTTAATGGATTTTCCTTTTAGCTCTCCAGATGGGGCAGTCGGGATTCTCCCATCTGCTGTTCATGTACATTATGTAAAACTAATCTTTATCATTCACACTCTACATAGATCTATATGCTGCTTTCCCCTCTCTATATATTATCTTGCACCCACCTCTCTCTATATGTATTTACTCTCTCCCCTCTCTGTAGATATATATTCTCTACATTATCTATCTGTTCTCTCTTTGTACTCTATCTCCTCTCTCTCTTTGTCTCTTCTTTCTCTATCCTATCTCCCCATTCTCTCACCCCTCAACAGAAATATTCTCTATTTTCTTTCTATCCTCTTTCTTTCTCATCTCCCTCTCTCTCAAGATATACATTCTCTATCTACTTTATCTGTATCTTCTTTCTCTCTCTTCTCTCCATTACCTCTCTTACCATTCTCTCTCTTGATCACTCTCTATACAGTATATATTCTCTCTTAGTCTCATCTCCCTCTCTCTCAAGATATACATTCTCTATATCTTCATTCTCTCTCACCTCCCTCACCTCTCTCTCTCAAGATATACATTCTCTATATCTTCATTCTCTCTCACCTCCCTCACTTCTCTCTCAAGATATACATTCTCTATGTCTTCATTCTCTCTCATCTCTCCCTCACCTCTCTCTCAAGATATACATTCTGTATATCTTCATTCTCTCTCATCTCTCCCTCACCTCTCCTGCCATTCTCTCCCTTGCTCTCTCTCTCTATTCAGTATAAATTATATGTTTGCTTTACTGATTCCTGAAGGATATCTGATTTTGAATATGTGAATTATTGGTTTCTAATCCTGCTTGACCTCAAACTTATTCATCACTCTAAATTTTTTTTAAAGTTTTTTTTTAAATTCTTTGTTTCCCATATAATATCTGATCGCTAGCATTTACTATAGCACATTACACAACTACAGTATATGTTGTTGGTATGTAAATTTTTAGGTCTTAATATTCCGAAATGGATGCGTCAAACATCATTACCAAACCAAATAAAACAGACAGGGTCGGTCCTCGACCAAATTGCACCCCTGGCAAGAAGACCCTTTGTTGTCCCCACAAACCCACCATGTTTTTATACACTTAGAATGCCTAAATATACACAGATCTCTTGTCCACTCATTGTGGAGGCTTCCAAGGCACCCCTGCCAGGTATCAGTCTAACTTCTACACATTGCGGGCATTTTCAGAGGTGACCCCCTGGTCCAGACACCCCAGACAGCTGTCTGACTCACCGGGCACTAGAATTATATATATATATATTGCACATTTAACGTGTAATACATGCAGATTAGTATTAACTTTGAATTGGTGTTAGCGGCACTAACAGCCCTGTGGATTTTTTCCAATGCAATTTTTATTTCCATCGATGAGTATTTATTGTTCCTCCCCAGGTTATCCTGCCCATTTAGCACATTAGACCATAGGCCGCACATTACAGCACCTGATCTGCCGCTGGAGCTACATATCGGATACGGATAGAGCGATGCCGGGCAGCGGCTCAATGAGAATTTGTCTAGATTGCCAGATGGTCTTTCCTTATTAACTTTACTGAACCGTAGTATGGTGCTAGTGACCCATGTTGGAGATATCATGGTGCAATAAAAAAAGTACACGCATGTTGGATGGGCTACACTTACATGTGTAATGTTCTCTACCTATTCACATTACATCAGATTCTGTGGCAGATGAACGGGATGTTTGTCAAATTGCTGTGGCTTGTGAGATGACTGAAATTCAGCAGAGTAGGTGGAACAGCACCTTTAATTAGCATCCGCTACGTCACCAACGTGAATCTTTGCCAGAGAGATTAATGCCTGTTGTTATTAACAGATTTTCAGTGATTATTTTTAACAGATTAGCTGTGTTTATTGACTGTTGGGTTCCTTGTTCCTCCGTCACATATGGAAAGGAAACCGCGCATGTGCCTTGGCTGCCTACCAGTGCTACGGATGATACGGAGAGCTCATATTGCATATACAAATTGTGCGTTATGTATACTTATTTTTGAAATAGTTTCTACATATATATATATATATATATATATATATATTATATATTATTAATATATATATATTTTTAATAAAAATAAGATTTTTGTTTTGCAGGAGGTATAAATAAATTCAAAATCCACCGGAAATGAAGGGTTAATCCTGGCATTCCTATGATAATGTTGCAGTTCCTTTTAAAACTTTGTACCCGGCGGCTGCATTCATCCCCTTTTGCGGATCGCCCAGGTAAATGCCAGCGGGCGACACATTTTCCGGAAATAAAATAGCCGCATTATCTTTTTTAACTCTCGCAAGGTTCAAACTTCTCCTGCTGCATTCTAATTTACTGAGCTGGCCCCACCACGCGCCGCGCGCATCAAACTGCAAGGGATCAGGGACAAATGACTTTATTTCAGCACTGCTGCCAGCAATAAAATGATAAGAAAACGTCTAAAACAGGCCTCTGCGATAGAAAAAAGAGACCGAAAGAGGAAGTAAGAGCGCTAGATATAGTGCCACTGAAATGAAAAAAAGAATATATATATATATATATATATATACATATACATATACACTGTATATACACACACACTCTGTTCATAAGTTTGGGGTCACTTAGAACTGTCCTTGTTTTTAAAAGAAAAATAAATTTTGTCTATTAAAATAACATGAAATGGATCAGAAATCCAGCACAGACGGGGTTAATGTTATAAATGACTATTGTAGCTGCAAACGGTTGGTTTTTAATAGAATCTCTTCATAGGGTACAGAGGCCTTTATCACTCCCATCACTCCCGTGTTTCAATGGCCCTTTATCACTCCTATCACTCCCGTGTTCCAATGGCCCTTTATCACTCCTATCACTCCCGTGTTCCAATGGCCCTTCATCACTCCCATCACTCTTGTGTTCCAATGGCCCTTTATCTATATTGCACCATGATATCTCCAACTCCTGTATTCCAATGGCACGTTGTGTTCGCTGATCCAAGTTTAAGTTTAAAGGCTAATTGATCGTTAGAAAACCCTTTTGCAATTATGTTACAGCCAGAAATGTCCTTGTTTTCCATGGAAACAGCTACGTGACACCTTTTGAGCTGTAGTGTGTATACATTATATATACATACTGTACATACATACATATATACTGTCTGGCAAGTGCAGCCTACAGCAATTAAAATGAGTTGAAGACTTCAAGATTTCAATGTGAATTAATCCCGGGTGTTAATTCTTCGTGTCACACGGTGCCAACGGACCTCTTTTAGTTGGGCACTTCCGATCCAGGTCAGGTATTAGTTTGGGTAGCGCGTCGCTGCCACCGTTTCTATTAACTGGGACTGATTGTTGACAACTACAAATGTTATAAATATACCTCCCAATAGTCCTGGCTTTAACATGACAGTCCCGACTGTCCCAGGGACTGAGGGCTGTTTGGGGAGATCCCACATGCCCCCTCCGAAGGTAGCGTCGTAAACTGGCGGGTTGGCTAAGGCGGGCAGGTGGCCACGTCGGCCACCCCATCCACTTCTCCCCTGCCCCTTGCCACTCCACCCAACACAGGTGCCCCCGATTTGGACCCCTGAAATTAATAAATTATACTCCCACATTGTAAATAGCCTGACAGGCTTTCTTTACAGGGTGTAGTCAGAGTCTCGGCTGAGGGACATTATAGTCATTTACATAACTGAAGACATCTAGAAGCCGCATAATGAAGTTTATTAGAGGAAAAAAATGTATCAACCCATTTCTTGCAGTCTCTATACACATTATTTGTAGTTTTATGGCAACAGGGGAGGAAAAAAGGGACAGAGGCACAAAAAGGAACATTTCCAGAGAGGTTCCAGGTTGCAAAGAGGAAAGTTTGGTAATTAAGCTGTATATTATGTATTACATTATTATTATGTACACAGTATATATATAAATATATATATAATATATATATAATAATACATACACACTGTATATATACACACATACATTATCTATAGTATCTATTATATATATTATATATTGTAAATGAATGCCCATCTGGCACACAGCGCTCTATCATTTTCCTGCCCTTAGACACTTTGAATTGTATGACACGGTCTGAGGGGCGGCTCTGGGGAGCGTGGCAGTGACGTGTCGCAGTGACGAGCATACATACAGCGGCTCAACTGTTCGTTTAGAATACAGTCTAATATTGACTCCGCTCCCTGCGCGCTGGGCATCGCGCATGCGCACTCGAGCGGTTAGTGCAGTTTGCGAGCTTTTTGACAGGAACGGAAGGTGAGTGACGGGCACCGGGCTGATGTTATAGAGGGAGCGCCCCGTGTCTTTGTGTTGCACGTAATTTGATGTTTGGCGGAGGCTGACGGGATATTCTAGCACACAGTTACGGTATATGTAGCCGCTCAGAACGCTATACAGAGACAAGGGGAGCTCGGTTGTTGTATAAAGGGGTCAGGCTGGGTGGCACCGGTTGGTATACGCGGCTTGGCACCTATCGGTAATGAGGGCAGGGCGCCCTAGAGGTGTTATAGAGAGGGAGAATCGTGCTGTTACAGACAGAACTTGGGGTTATCTGTAGGGTAATCTCAGGCATCGCTGTTATACGGAGAGCAGCCGACTTTAATACAATAGGAAATATGTGGCAAGGCCTGAGCCTTGGGTGATTTTATATAAGGATGTAAGTGGCCGGTGAGAGAAGAGGCTCTGTCCTTTGTATGATGACGATGTACATGGCTGGCAGGGTGCTATACAGAGAGAAGGGAGTCTGTAGTCTTATGTACCACTATTACTGGTGGAAGTGTGACGTTATACAGAGGGAAGCGAGTGTGGGGAAGGCACGGTGTTATACAGAGGGAAGCGAGCATGAGGGAGGCACGGTGTTATA
>VKOC01000007.1:4659375-4747937 GCA_009364415.1 Spea multiplicata
GAATGATTATTTACCCTTATTGCGGGAAGAATGATTATTTACCCTTATTGCTGGAAGAATGGTTATTTACCCTTATTGGGGGAAGAATGATTAGGTGCATCCTAATATCCGTCTTACATGGTTGACTTTATTTGCACTTTATTGCAAAGTGAAAAGCTCATCAAGTCCAGCCGGATATAAATGTATGGCTAATCTGGATCAGTGGAACAATAATTCCTATTAAGAGGGTGGTAGATAAGTGGAACCGCCTCCCAGCAGAAGTGATAGAGGCTAAAACTGTCATGCATATCTCAGGTTCGTGCTACACCTGCTGCTTATTCGCTGATCAAAGGTCTGCGCATGTACACAGCACAGAAGTCTATCCATTGGAGTCAGCAGACAAGTCTTTGACCAAGAGCTGACAATCTACGTATTTCTACACCGTAAGCTTTAGATTCCATGAATTTTATTGATTGATAACTGATCGGAGTTGACGGGTCATTGATGCCCGTTGTGTATTTTTCTTACCGGTCATAAAGACTGGCATAGTGATTATGATGTCATAATAAGGAAGGAGAAGAATGGCTTGCAATGTTTACAGGGTTCCGTTACTCTTCAAAAAATGATTACTGCTATATGTCATAAAGACTGTCATGGTGATAATGATGTCATAATAAGGAAGAACAATGGCTTGGAATGTTTACAGGGTTCCGTTTGACCCCCGTGTATTACGCCAGCATCTTCCCGCATCTCAAGGCTGAAGGGGACTGGGAAGGGAGATGAATGAAGACCGGGACTGAAGATCCCGCTGCCTGCATCGTTTAATACTGGAGAGCAGCAAACCCTTTAGTGACAGCTTAATAAAATTTAAAAAATATATATTTTTTATTTAATATGTGAATTAGGGGGGATGGATATGACTAAATCGGTGCAAAAGAAGATAAGACTCTTTAAACGAAGGTGGTATTTATTTCAAAAGCCTACATAGATAAAGGTGTAGAGATAAGCTTCTGGGACCTCGGAGGTCTCTTCTTCAGATGGAAGTTTCCATCAGTAATTGAACAGATTGACAAAACTAGTTGTGTGTTTTACCTGCTCTTACTCTTCCAACGCATCTCGTACTCTGTTAATAGATTGGATTTATTTCATGTCCGTCACGCAGGGTCAGGGCTCAGGGGGTCTGCTCTTCTGTATCTCATCATACGCCGTGTCACTGTCAGGGGCACCTGGGGGGGGGGGGTCCGGTTATGTGGCTCCCTCAAAAAAAAAAAATGTTGCCAAAAATATTTATTTCACCAAATTGTAAACGGGAAAAAACTAGAAATCTGAAAATAAAAATTAACTTATAAATAAAGTTTAAATAAACATTTATTAGGTGTCACCTCTGCACCCCTAAACAGCCTACCTGGGCCACCTCTGGTCCCCTAAACAGCCTGCCCATTTCTGCCCCTAAACACTCATTCATTCACCCGCCCGCACCCACTTACCTCCCTCGCAGATTTCACCGGTCCGGGGGCCGTGCGAGCAGCGCTGGGGCCGCGCAGGTGTCCATGCTGCCCGATGGTTACCTAACGCGGGCCCGCAGCTTACCACTGTGGCTCCCGCTCACTGCGAGGGAAATCTCTTTTCCCGCTCAGGGGAAGCAGGAACCTGGGCAGGAAAAGAGTGCGCAGCGGTAAGCTGCGAGCCCCACATAGACATCTGCGTGGCCCCAGTGCTGCTAGGGCGGCCCCCAGGCCCAAGAAGCCCCTCTGTTGCCCCAAACCAGTATTCTCTATGTCTGTTTTTTATACGTTTATGATGCCAATGTAGGTCTCTCTGTACCCCCCTGTCAGGCACCGGACTGACTACACATGGGGGGTCCAGGCACGGCGGGCAGCGGCCTGACTTCCCTGGCACCGCCGACCGATGACCAGGGAGCGCACAATTCTCTCGGTCGTTGCTCTCTGGCGCCTGGCAGTCGGACGGCTGAGGAGTTCTGTGTTTTTATTGGTGTCTTTTATTCAGATCGCAGGAAGATAAAGCCGGAGGCGATAAACACTCATTACCTCCTCTCAGCGGACGCCCTCTCTAATGATTAAAGGTTATACACAAAGAACAATTATTGTCAATGCTGCTCTTATTTGTATGTCATAAAAAATATATCTGCTGAACATCCTGATTGTAACATTTCAGTCAATATATGGCCAGCATAGGAAAAGATATAGATTCACATTCGGTTTCACAACCTCAGAAGTCTCCTCTTCAGATCCAGATCACCGCACACATGTGCTTCTCTAGGCTTATTTGAATAGGGCTAAGACACGCCCCGAATTCTCATAACCACGCCCCCAAGAAGCGGGGTAAACGCTGTGTGCCAGTGGGAATCTGCAACACGGCCCCACCTACTTCAGCTGTCAATTTGCTCCGCCCAGCTGGCAGTGCTCTCGGCACCGGATTGGCTGTGTGCCGTGTCGGTCAGTAGATGGCCCCCGCGTACACTGGTTCACCTCAGGACTCTGCTGCTACCTCCTGTCAGTACCCGGACGGGTGTCGGACAATGCACGGTCCGCGGCTCCGAGAGTCGGGATGAAGGCAGGACGTGACTGGCTGTGAAACTTTTTTTTTTTTTACCCCAAACACCCCGCCCCCCCTTACCACTCCATCACCCGGACCAAAGATGGCGGGCGGCTCCATCACATTGCCCACTCTTAACATGGCGGCGCGCAGTCACGGCCGGGTGCTAGCTGTGATGTTCCTGGCTCTTAGCGGCTGCCTGGCCGGTTCTGTCCTGGGGGAAGATGAGAGCGAGAAGACCGTCATCATCGGGCTGCGGCTGGAGGACACCAACGATGTCTCTGCCATGGAAGGCGGATCCCTGAGGGTGAGCGAGAGGACCCGGGTCAAGCTGCGTGTGTACGGGCAAAACATCAACAACGAGACGTGGTCCAAGATCGCCTTTACGGAGCACGAGCGAGCCAAGAGCCCGGGGGGCATAGAGTATACCCCGGGGGGCCACCCCTGCGGCATCCGGACCTCAGACATCATCATCCGACCCTCGGTGGTGCTGACCAGGAGCAGCTCGGGCATCGTGGAGATCGAGATAAAACCCCTGAGGAAGACGGAGAAGAGCAAGTCCTATTACCTGTGCACGTCCACCTCAACCCCGGGGGTGGCGGCGGCGGCCAGTGCCGGGGGTCACCAGCCCTGGACGGAGACCACCTGGTTCTACCACGACGGGGAGGACACCAAGGTGATCGTGGTGGAGGAGAAGAAGTTCCTGCTGCCCTTTTGGCTTCAGGTGATCTTCATCGCCCTCCTGCTCCTTCTGTCCGGCATGTTCAGCGGACTGAACCTCGGCCTCATGGCCCTGGACCCCATGGAGCTGAGGATCGTGCAGAACTGCGGCACCGAGAAGGAGAAGAACTACGCCAAGAGGATCGAGCCGGTGCGGAGACAGGGCAACTACCTGCTCTGCTCCCTGCTGCTCGGCAACGTGCTGGTCAACACCACCCTGACCATCCTGCTCGATGACATCGCCGGCTCCGGGCTGGTGGCCGTGGTGGTGTCCACCATCGGCATTGTGATCTTTGGGGAGATCGTGCCCCAAGCCATCTGCTCCAGGCACGGCCTGGCCGTCGGGGCCAACACCATCTTCCTGACCAAGTTCTTCATGATGATGACGTTCCCGGCTTCTTACCCGGTCAGCAAGCTCTTGGACTGCGTGCTGGGCCAGGAGATCGGCACGGTCTACAACCGGGAGAAACTGCTCGAAATGCTCAGGGTCACCGACCCTTACAACGACCTGGTCAAGGAAGAGCTGAACATCATCCAGGGGGCTCTGGAGTTACGGACCAAGACGGTGGAGGACGTCATGACCCCTCTGAGAGACTGCTTCATGATGGCAGGAGACGGCACCCTGGACTTTAACACCATGTCCGAGATCATGGAGAGCGGCTACACCCGGATCCCCGTCTATGAAGGGGAGCGGTCGAACATCGTGGACTTGCTCTTCGTCAAGGACCTGGCCTTCGTGGACCCGGACGACTGCACCCCCCTGAAGACCATCACCAAGTTCTACAACCACCCCCTGCACTTCGTCTTCAACGACACCAAGCTGGACGCCATGCTGGAGGAGTTTAAAAAAGGTGGGAGCTTTGCGATTCGTTGCTGCCGCTTCTTCAGGCATTGCGAGTGGAGCTGGGGAGGGAGAGAGAGGGAGGACAAGACAGCCTGTGACAGCCGCACACAGACACCTAGACAGCCTGTGACAGACACCTAGACAGCCTGTGACAGACACCTAGACAGCCTGTGACAGACACCTAGACAGCCTGTGACAGACACCTAGACAGCCTGTGACAGACACCTAGACAGCCGTGACAGACACCTAGACAGCCTGTGACAGACACCTAGACAGCTGTGACAGACACCTAGACAGCCTGTGACAGACACCTAGACAGCCTGTGACAGACACCTAGACAGCCTGTGACAGACACCTAGACAGCCTGTGACAGACACCTAGACAGCCTGTGACAGACACCTAGACAGCCTGTGACAGACACCTAGACAGCCTGTGACAGACACCTAGACAGCCTGTGACAGACACCTAGACAGCCTGTGACAGACACCTAGACAGCCTGTGACAGACACCTAGACAGCCTGTGACAGACACCTAGACAGCCTGTGACAGCCGCACACAGACACCTAGACAGCCAGGTGACATCCTACTGAGTGCAAGGGTGTCGCAGGTGGGCTTTAACTGCAGGGCATTGCTGGGATGGTTCATTGTAATGGAAGGTGGCGCAGCGTGGCATCAATGCCCCCCCTTTTCGCGTATTCAGGGTCTCTTGTGATCTGGCAGATCTTCAGTGTATCTGCTGGGTGATCCGGGGGATCCTGTACCCGCGAATGGGGTCAGAGCAAACAAATTGTTCAATTCGCATTGTTTACTGTTTATTGGGCACGTTTATGGCTTTGCTTTTGTAGAGTGTGCGTGCGCGGCCGCCGGCTTCTCAGCGGGATCTGCTGAACAAGTCATTTAAACGGCAGTTCTTTCCGCAGCAGAGATAAGATTTAGGGACGGTTTGTACCGGTAGTAATCTGACTTTGCGCACGTTCTTTCGCGCCTTAATTGCCACGGCGCGAGGATCAGTAGGGTTTGTGAACCTCTTTAAACAGGAATCCCGCCGCCGGGCCTGGGGTGAAAGAGGTCGGTCTGATCTCTCCAATCAGCTTCTGAAATCGGAGAACAGGGCTCTTCATTGGCCGATTTATTTATGGTATTAGAATTCCAAAATTGAGAAAATACATATATATATTAAGTAACTTTGTGTTATCTTTGTGTTATCTGTGTTTATAGTTGCTGGCCTGAGCATATGGGTTCGTAACCGTGGATACGCTGCGGACTGTTTTTTTATTTGTGTGGCTTTACGTTGTTGGGTCTCTTTGCCGTGGTATAGAGTCCTTGCCAGGGGAACTTTACGGAGATTGGCTTTTCGGGTGGTCCTCCCACAATATAACCGTTTCTCTGCACTGCGGTCTGCGGAGTATTAGCCAAAAAGTGTTGTATTTCGTAATTTTTACCATGTCATGTGACATCTGGGTACATCTTGGGTAGCAGAACCCCAATGGACTGACCAATGTGTGTCAGATGAGACAAGGTCATGGTTTCTCAGAGAGTGGTAGCTGAATGGAACAGCCTCCCATCAGAAGCGGTAAGATAATGATGCACGGGAAAGGCAAATGTCTATCCTGAATCTAAGAGAAGACCGAGGAGGGATTAAGAGTCTTCACATCAGGAGTGTTGGGGAGACCGGACGGGCCGAATGGTTCTGTTTTTAACTTTGTGGTTGGAGGGAAAGTTTACGTCTCGTGCAGCCTCACCGACACACAGTAATAAACTACTTTTAATACGCATCATTTTCTAAAGAAAAATACTTCTAGGAGAAGCTTCAGCTCCAGCTGCAGTGCACAACCCTTTCCGTGGTCCCCTTTCTAGCCACTTTTGGTGGATCGTAGGCTTTGCCCCGGAATGTTCCGGTCTCTGATGCAGGGATATGAGGAGTGCGGCTGGCACCGCGGTCAGGAGTTTCCACCGACACACAAACAATGCAGGCATGGTTCGGAATTATGTAATTAAGAGGCTTATTTTACGGGTTTTGAAGCGCGGCGCTTGGGTAGAATTTTACCCCCCCCAACCATTGTGACATCACTAAAGCTTTTGGATAAGTCATACCCCTCGACGTTTCAAATGCCCCAGTCGGGGGGCACCTGTGTTGAGGTGGGCGGCGAGGGACGCGGCTGGGCACGATCGCTGTTCTTGTGGTGCTCCGCTTCAGAGCACCAGAAGGAGGAGTCTACGTGGGAGCTCAAATAGAGCTCCAGCGATTTTACGGCCCCTAGGGCCGGTCAGAGCAGGTCAAAAGGAGCTTCCTATCATCTCCTCGGCCTGGAAAAGCGGGACGGGGCAGCAGGACAGTGCCCGGGAATTGGGACTGTCCCACTGTTGGGAGGTATAATGCTGTATATAACACATAATTACGGGGGGAAAAATAGCAAAGTTTTGGAAAAATTCAGAATTTATATGTGGATAATCTGAAATTTAACAGCATCTTGCAATGAGTTTACAGGAATGGGCGGCTATTTCAGGTTTTGGGGGCTGCAGTCGTTGTCGCTCTCTTTCGGTTATTGCCAGCGGTATACCTTTTTATGTTTATCGCCAGAAACGTCTTGTTCTTTCGCCTTCCTCTGCCGGATATCGCGCATGTTCTATAGTAGGAACGCACAGTGTAGGATTCTGTTCAGCCTTGATATTTACGGCAACATTCGGTTGCATCAAATCCCGTGGGATGCAAGAAATGGAATGTAACATCTGATATCACAGAAAATAATCGTTTTCAGTCCAAAACATGCCAAATAGTCCCCCCCCCCCCATATGTTTTGTTTCCTGTGTGGGCCTTGCTTAGTAATATATTTTGGGGTCTGAGCTATTCTAACTTTAGAAAACCAGATTTAGAGCCTTGAAGATATTTTTAATATGTAGAATACTGTAGAAAAAACAAAAACAAAAATAAACCCCTCCTTGTAAATGCAGATTGGGGATCTGGGTACCTGCCCGGCCATCCAAGCGCCTCCCAATGTGCCAACTGATGCACCTGTTACTGCTCTTTTAAGGCATATGGAAGAAAGCCGCGTACCCACGCCATCACCCGTATTATTTGCCAAAACGCTGAATTAAAGTATGAAAGGAAAATCAAGAATTACCTAGAAAAATGTAACGAATATAAAATTTTTTACATAGGTAAACATGCCAAGGAACCTAAAAAGAACTGTAACAAAGTATCTTCGCAGAAGTTTGTCTTCTGAGTCCTGAGAATTCCAAGGTGTGATGGAAAAGGCAGCGGGGAAAGTTGTGTTGATGCTGGGGTATTGAGTGCAGTTCCGTTACCCCCCCCCCGGTACCGGTAAGGAACGGCGAGGGTCGTTCAGTGATGTGCTATAGGAGCTGGGTAGATGCCGTCGGCTAATGCCCCGCCGGTCGTGAATAGTCTGGCTTCTGACAGGACTCTTTGGTTGTTGTAACCGGTCCATCTAGTAGTCCCACCAGCTGTGAAGAAGCCGCAGGAACGTGGTGGGGTGAGGGTACCAGCATATTCCGCTCTTGTATCAGTTCTTTTTTTTTTTTCTCACAAGGCTCCATCCTTGAGGTCCCATCGCTTTAGGCCGAGGGAGGGAGTTTATCTATTCAGCATTTTTAAGATCCGGATATGAACTTACTTACTAAACTAGAAACGTATTATTTATTATTATTTATTACTTTGTTTAACCAGCACCCATTTCTCCAAATTTATAAACTAGAGAGCTCCTTCAAAAAACCCACTGTATTTTAAAATATCATATTAAAAATATTACTCTTTTTAAGCACAAAAGATGGGTAAGAAAAACACATTTGTTTAATAAAAGAACCTTTAAACCAATTGTTGATTCTTACTAAAAATATCTATTGTTTTGTTTCTTATTGCAAAGCTTGTTTGTAAAACATATTAATTTTAAGTGACTATTTGATAACAAAACAGTTTTTAGAAAGATGATGCAATACCCCCCCCCCCATTAGTCCTTGAAGCCATTTCTGGTATACCAGGGTTTAAATGACCAGAATTGTTTTGGGATGGAGTGTTTGCATTATGTTAATGGCTGCGTACCTCTGTTTATTGCTATTTTCTGGCCGGCCCGTGCTTTGTTATCGGCGCTGATTGGAAAATGCCGCTGGGGAGCGAGCTGCTGGTTTTGTTGTGGGGCTCGGGACGGATCCTTGAGAAACAACGTGTTACACTTCTAGTCATTTTGGTACAAGGGAAAGCAAAATATTGTGAATATAATATAGGATTAATTAAACTCATTCCTGACTGAGGGCATCGCTTGGGTTTAAATGGAGCACTGCGTGTGGATATTGTTAGGTCATTTGCAGATAAGGCCACAGGGGTGTCCTGAATAACAAGCCAACATTCGCACCATGACTGGATCCTTACTGGGTTTTAACGTGTGTTGGGCAGGACTGGAAGTGCAATGTGTCGGCTACGATGCCAAACAAAATTTGTGGTGTTAATGAAAATCTCCAGCTCTCGGCTCAGTCTCGGGCAAACATTTTGATGGGAATACTTATCCTTAATTAAAAAAGTTGTGTATTTTTTTATTTTTTTTTTGGGGGGGGGTGGTGGCATATTTGACATTCTGGTGATCTCATATTTTGAAGCTTAGGCTCCTGGTAAGTTCTGTACAGACCTTTTCCATGAACTCATATGTAGGGGGCCACTGAAGAAGCGTGATAACTCATGTGTTGTCTTAAGGGATGCTTTATGGACCACTAGGATCCCGAGGAGGTTACAGGTCGCTCGGGGGCTGTCAGTGTTTTTCGGCTTGCTTAAGGAGTATCATTCTATCATTGAGTCTTGAGGAGGAGGACTAGTCTGTGGTGGGCCACAGTCCGCCTTGTATGTGATACGAATCTTCTGTCTAGGAGTAAACTCGACATCTGAAACTGGAGATACTCTTAGAAGCTGTTAGAGTAGGAAAAAGAGGGGTATCCAAAAATTCTCACCCCTTCCCATAAATACCGGTAGTTTATTTGGCTGGAATAAAATTAAAAGGTATAATTAGAAAGGAAATAGTTAGACTTGATGACTGGTTCTTGAATAACTATCATGAGGTCTTGCTGTTTTTTGCACAATTATTATTAGAATTTATTATTTCTTGGGTCATTGTACTAATCTGGTCCAGCCTCATCGCTTCCGTGCGGATGGACGTCTGTACATGTGGTTCCATTTATCTGGGGCTGTTATGGCTACCGCTTGATAAGTGAATGGATGTTTACTCTGGGTTTAATAAAAGAATCTGTGATCATAGAGAGCACTCTTACTATCTCTGGGCGTATTTTGTCTTCCTCTACTTGACCGCTTTTAGGTTTGAAGGTTTGTTTGTGAGCTCCGTCTGGCACCTATACAGTATGTCAGAATGTTTTATGATGCTAGACCTGTTTTTTTATATTTACCGGTAAATTTAGCAGTCTGTAAGATTATATCATTTTGTGCCATTAAAAATCTGACGTATGTGTATATGGTAATTTTTTTGACCTTCGATCGGTTCAGCTCCAGGACGCTCTGATAGCCTTTGGATCGTCGGAGGGTCAGCCGGACATGTTGGTTTTCACTCACCATTGGTTTTCACTCACCTCTTAAACTGTCCCAGCCTTTAGATGGAAGCAGATAGGGTAAGGAGAAGTAGGGGGCATCAAGATACAAAATACTTGTTTTTTTCACTGTTCGTTGAAACTCTATCCGTTAAACCCTAGATTCCGCCTCCAAACGTAGTATCTGTTAGTGTTACATCTCAGATGCTTTTCCTGTGCAGTGAAACATGGGATGTAATGTTGGGCTTGCATCTGAAAAGTATTTTCTTGGCCTTATTTGAACTTTACGTCTTCATTTGCCGCGTTAACCGGTTTCTCGGTTGTCCAAGCTGGTCGTTGTGCAAGACAACCCCTGTTCACAATAACAATTCCTTTCCAGGGCATTCTTTCTAAACAAGTAGCGCAGGTCTTCACTCACTGCCGGAGGCCTGTCTCACACTGACCATCTGAACCTTCACTCATCTTTCGCTAGCATGTCGTCGGTATCTAGCAGGAGATGCACCTTCTGTCTTTTTGTCCCTTTCTTTGCTCGGAGCTGGAGAAACGACTGCACTCTTTGAGTGGAAGAAGATGCATTCTGATTTTTCTTGACAGAACTAAGGTCTGGAGGAGACACTCAAATTTGCTAGTGGCCTTCTTGGTTGCCAGATGGATTAAGTTTGCCACCTTTAAATGCCCTCATAGTGACCTAGGGGCTTATTCCACCAGGTTGGTAGCGACGCCTTGTGCAGAACAGGATGAGGCGTCCCCAGAATCAATCTGTAAAGCTGCAGCTTCAGAGTAACCTTCATACCTTTATCAGACATTATAGTCCTGACTCCTTGTCCTTGGCTGAGGAAGCTTTCAGCTGGAAGGTCCTTCAGGCATTTGTTTAACCCTCCCTTTTGCTTTCTTATATCATGTCTGTACTGCTGGGGATGGAAAGGGGAAATGTAATTTTGGTTGGGGTTACTCACTAAGTACTTTAACGTGCCTTTTCCATAGTTGGGCTTGTCAGACATTATATTGTCCCTTTTATTATCTAGATTAAGACAGTTAAATGTATCTATTGTAGCTTCTCTCCCACATCTCAATGTTGATGCCAAATTTTTACCAGATTGTCAATCTCTAGACTCAGTATTTCCCCTGAAACCAGGATTTTGACAAGTACACACCATACCCCTAGGCAGAGAATCTGGTTTTGCTGCACGATCAATTTGTCTTCTCAAACGCTTCTCCAGTCAGTGCTTTGCAAATGTGATGATGTTAGATAAAAACATTTATCACTCTACTCTTAATTCACATCTATAGATATCAGATATCTATTTTTATTGATTATTCCTCCCATTTGTATCTACAATTAAGTGTCTGTGTTCCTTTGTCATAACTAATTTGCTCCATCCAAGAAAACAATGGAAGCCAAATAGACTGGAGGGGCCTGGATACGCCTCGAGATGACCATACTCACTTATTGAGTAGGTTCAAAGATATCGGGGTGTGTATGTTTTGAGCTCGTAGGAGTCCAGCTGGCCCTGTGCACACCGAGGTACAGCAATGACCGGTGCTTCCATGGCCCTAGGAGCCCTATACTCAATGACTACCAAATATCTTGCTTTTTAACTTTCTAGTTTTTCAGCTTTAACCACATTACAGAAAAAGTGCTAGAAAAATCCACACGTCAAATAACTTTTTGAACTTTCCTTGAAAATACCTCTCCTCCCCCCCCCGTGTGGTTAATCTGAAATATACATTTGTTTACATGGCTTCAAATGCATTTTTTATTGAAGTAACATAAAAAGTAAGTGTTCTACGTGTCCTAATGTCACAACATCTTGCAAAATTGCTGAGGTCGTCATTTTAGCGGCCTTGCAGCCAGCTCTGCGATACTTTACAGTTTAACCCTTAAATCTCAAGGGCCTGTGGAAGAGGCACTTCCAGGTAATTGATTTGACTGCATTCGTTTTGTGAGCCTTCATTGTAAACCTTTTTTTCCTCGTCCATGTTTTTTGGCCAATAGACCATTTCATAATGTTGAAAGAAAACGAAGGTTTAACCACAATAGAATGTTTTGTCTTATTTTACTTTGAAGTTATGGAACTTACTAAGACGACCAGCTTTATTTGTGACATTTGTAGGTATATGGGTAATGTACGTGTCATTTTCTTTTTATCACATAGTGGAGGTGGTACTGATTGTCGAACTTAAAATGACCAAGTTCTGGTGACACGCGAGAAATTTGATATGCTTAAAGCAGCCAATCAGTGGCATGAATCCTACCATAGAGTCAAGGCGCTGCAGCTTCTACCCAAGTTTGTTTTCGTTTAAAGAACGGATATTAAAGTACTTACAAAGTACTTCAATTAGCATTCTTTGTTTAAAGGGCTGAGTGTCCCTTTAACAAGTAGCATTGTAAGAACTACATAAGGATGCGTTAAAGTTAGACACACACATAGCTTGTTTACTATGGAAAAAGCAAGAAGGTGTGTGTGTGTGTGTGTGAATGAATGGTGGAAGTCGGAGGGAACAGGCGGAATCACGTGTATTAGTCATGCCCCTGCATCACTTAAAAGCCCTTTGACTCGCAAAACAAATTGCACCAACCATCTTTTATTGCACCTGTTAAGTTTTCTGTATACAGTTCTTGGCAGTCCAACCTTCCTGAACAAAAGTTAACCTAGCGTGGGAATATATTGCTTTCAGTACTTTGAGTTTTTCTGTCTTCGAGCAGATAACCTGTAAACTCTGAATGTTTGGGCGACGTGAATTTAACCGGTTCTAATGATATTCCAGGATTCTAAAGAAACACGATATTTAAAACCTGCATTAAGCAGAATATCTGTTTGCTTAAAGGGCCACCCAACAGACTGCTGGATTCATAACTAAAGGCAGCATTTGAAAACTGAGCACAAATATCTTAACCATGTAACAAGTAAAAGAACTTTATTATTATTATTATTATTATTATTATTATTATCACTTTGCTTCATTAGTATTGTTTCTTGTCTTGTGTCATAAAAGCAGGCGCTGATAGGTTAGTAAAATCTCTTCTGATCCCCAATCCTTGTGTTAGCGGTAAGGGTGACAGATTCTAGGTAGTCGAACTGGCCAGGATTGAGCGACATGGATAACATTTACCAAATTACTTCAGGGCGCTTAACTCACCTGTGTTCACGTAGGTATAACGATCAGCCTCTATGAATAGCCCTCAAATGGTTAAAAATGGTACCCTGCATCTGGCCACGTCTTCCAATTGGCTGTTCTATTTGCGTGGGTCTTTTATTTTTTTTCGTCCTGGAAAAAGCACCAAGCAATGGATAACAAGGGTGGTTGGGTATTTTTTTAAGGAGAAAATTAGACCTTTTTACAAAGTGTGATTGTTTTAGGAAGCAAAGACTGGATCCCATTACATGACTTAAAGGGACACTCCAGCCATCATAATATAGTATCCGCCATGCAAAATCAGTTGAATCCCCCCATATGTATTTGCCCCTTTCCCTACAGATATGTTCTGCCAAACACATCTGACCCAAGATATACTTACCTGCATCCAGCTCTTTGTGTACATGCGCAGAAAGAACTCCCATCGACTTTAACGAGAGCGCTTTCCTGCCGCAGATTGTCGGCTTTTTAGTAGGACTTTCGGGGACAGTAATTGTCCCTTTAAAATGTATTGCTGTTTTTTTTTTTATACTAGTCATACAGTTTTCACAGACAATGGAATCGGGCTGCGGAGATAAATATAACGTAGCTCAAGGACTCGGCTGACTGCGTTCATTTATTGGAGCAATGAAACTGGCCACTCACACTCCCCCTGCACCTCAATATATCGTACGTGAAAAGGGGTGACAAAACTATCCCCCGAGATTACCAAACCCCATTACCCTACATATAACCCGAGATTACCAAACCCCATTACCCTACATACAACCCGAGATTACTAAACCCCATTACCCTACAACAACCAGATTACCAAACCCCATTACCCTACATACAACCCCGAGATTACCAACCCCATTATCCCTACATACACCCGGATTCAAACCCCAAACCCTACATACAACCCGAGATTACTAAACCCCATTTACCCTACATTACAAACCGAGATTACCAACCCCTTACCCTTACATACAACCCGAGATTACTAAACCCATTTACCCTACATAAACCGAGATTACCAAAACCCATTACCGCTACATTACAACCGAGATTACCAAACCCATCACCTACATACAACCCGAGATTTACAAAAACCCCATTACCCTACATACAACCCGAGCATTACCAACCCCATTACCTACATACAACCCGAGATACCAACCCCATTACCCTACATACAACCGAGATTTACCCAAACCCATCACGCCCTACATACAACCGAGATTACAAACCCGTTACCCTACATACAACCCGAGATTACCAAACCCCATTTACCCTACATAAACCCGAGATTACCAAACCCATTACCCTACATAACAACCCGAGATTAACTTAAACCCATTATCCCACAATACAACCCTGAGATTACCAAACCCTCACCCTAATACAACCGAATTACCAAAACCCCATTACCCTACATAGCAACCGAGATTCAAACCCATTACGCCTACATACAACCCGAGATTACCAAACCCCATTACCCTACATACAAGCCACACCAGCAGTCTACTTAACCGGCTACTTTGTGTTTATTCTACAATATTTAGAATCTAAATATGATTTTCAAATTAATTGCACGTTAAGCAAATAACTCTGGGCTGGTCTGTCAAACCTCACAGCAAACAAAAAAAAAATTATGAATGAGGCATTAATGAATGAGGTATTAAAAGCGGTACACTCAGCAGAAGTGTGGAACTGCACCTTTAACCCAAAACAGTCCATGTAACCCAAATATATATATTGTTTATTTTTTCTATTTCTATAACGGATACGTGAGCATTTATTTTTTCTTAACGTAGCGATTTAAAAACCACATTGAAAAATAGAGCGGTGGTAATTTTTGTTTCTTTACACTAGCGTGTTTTTGTTTCGGCTTTGCTTTATCTTTGGGACAGGGTGCTTTCGGTCAGCTGTTTGCGCGGCACACTGCGGTCAGGACAAAACTCTGAGGACAAATAGCCAGGCAATCATCGTTTTTAGCCGTCCTCGTGACTGCAGCTAGAAGACCGGGTGCACCGAGCCCTATATATAGGCTTCAATAAACTTGTTAGATGTTTCCCGTACGTACGACAGAAGGAAATAATTAATATTAAATCATTTTGGCCCCTAACTGAGTGTATTGTGAGTTTTACAAAGGGAAATACGTTCCAATGTATTCAGTTCCAGCAGTGAGTGCAAACCTCGCGTCATACAGTCCTTTACTCTTAAAGCTATGGTACGGCTCTTTCCGGTACAATTTCACCGATTTAAAAAGCGGAAGCTATAGATAGTTTAATAAATGAATAAGATGATGGTAAGTGCCGATTATATTGCCTTTAATTGCTTGGCGCAAGATAGGTATGATTCTTTTCCTGCTCTGCTCCGGTGGTGCCTTGCACAAGGGTTGCACGAGTTCTAAACACACACCGACTTCAAAGGGATTGCTTTCCTGTCAGTGACTGGCTGCTTGAGGCAGAAGGAGGTGGTGGTCCTCTGGAGCTGCAGCTTCTTCACCAAGCCCCCCCCAATGGGTAAAGAATAAATATTTAACAGTTACAAAGTACCCGAATACGCTTCATGTTGGTAGGACTGCCCCTTTAAGGCTTCGCTCCACCATGACTGAGGCCTGCTGTTACAGTACAGAGACCAGAGGCTGCTTGGGCCCAGTGCTGGGAAACATACCCAGTGGCCTGTGTGAGGAATCTAGTAAGGGAAAGGCATAGGAGGGAAATGGGGTCCATAGGCAGGGTAGGACTGGGAGGTATGGGAAGTATAGGCAGGGTAGGACTGGGAGGTATGGGAAGTATAGGCAGGGTAGGACTTGGGTGTAGTCGGAAGCATAGGCAGACGGTAGGCTGGGGGGGTACGGGAAGCATAGGCAGGGTAGGACTGGGGGGTTATGGTCGCAGGGTAGGACTGGGGGGGTTACGGGAAGCATAGGCAGGGTAGGACAGGGAAGCATTAGCAGGGTATGGACTGGGGGGTACGGGAAGCATAGGCAGGGTAGGGACTGGGGGGTACGCGGAAGCATAGGCTGGTAGGACTGGGGGGTACGGGTTCCTTAGGTAGAAGTAGGTGAGGATGTGGTAATAGTTACAACATGGAAGTCCAAAGGCAAGGAAAGAGCGCAGAGATATTGACACTGGAGTAATAGTAGGGCCTATCTGGGACTTAGTCACACCTAATGGCCATAAGATGTTAACTATACACCTGAACACAAGCAGGGAGACGACCACTAACAAGCTTACCTCCAACACACTGAGGGCAAACTGGCAACCGGGGCACCTGGACGGGGACGTTTAAATACAGGTGGGTCAGGCACAGAACACCAGAACAAAGCAAACGAGTGCAGACGACTGGATGCAAACCACTGGAGCATCATACAAAGTAGAGCTGAAACCCACGTGCTTGCGAGTTCCCTAGAGTCACACTGCGCATGCGCATTGTGCAAACAGTCCTCAAAACCGGGAGAGCAGTGAAAACTCACAAATTTAGGAAATTTAGTTTAACAGGTTAAAAAACAAACATTCTATAGACTCTCTGACGTTTAGTCAGTAAGACATCCCCCATACTGCAGGGCAGCATTTTATCTGGGCTGGTCAGCAGTATGTAAGTATTATATGTGTCCTGGAAAACATGGCCGATGTGATCACCCTAGTATATAAGTTGAGCATTTGCGCATGCATGCCAGTAAGCCCTTTGGATAGGGTAGGATTCTGATGGTAGGAATGCTCTGCAGGACACAGTGAATTAAAATAAATGGGGTGCCTGTAAACCTACGGAAAGCCAGCGGTTCCATACTGTGACGTTCGCCGTAATTACACTTTGTTTGTAGCAGGTCTCACACTCGTAATGTTCAGTTTCCACGCCGAAGCTGTATATCCTTTATCTTTACAACTAGCGAGTGGTGCTAGCAGGTTCCAGCTGGTTGGGTGTGAGACCTAGCAGGGGAAACATGGCGGCAGGTACACGGCAGGGGATTTATTGCGGGTCCAGCCGTAGCAGTCGTGCTAAGGGCTCAACTGTCCCCCATTTCATTCATGTCAAAGCAGTTACGCGATGTGCGTTTTATGCCTTAAACAATGTATCAAGAGTCTGATCATCTTGGTTTTCAATTGCAGATGTGTTTGGAGATCCGTTCTGGTGCAAAGTTTGAGAGGGGGTGTTATCACCATAGCAACCGGTGGAATGGTCCAGTCAACAGCAGCTTTCTTTTGGGTACTAAGGCGAAATGACCATTTCCCAAACTTTGCACCTGAATTGCTCTTAATAAATAATCCCTTTTGTGTATCATATCGGCATAGCTGTCAACAGTCCTAAATTTGCCAGAGCAGTCACAATAACATCCTAATGTCATGAGAAACGCCCCATGTATTGGTAATGCTAAAGTGGGCAAGGGCAATCTGTATCACTAATAATCATTGGTATATATATATATATATTATATAGTATATTATATATTATATACTATAATATAAAACATCACTAAGAGATCATACCATGCTATATGCAGCCATATGCCTATCCCAAGCATGTGTTAATTCCCATACTGTGTTAACTGCTACCACTTCTGCCTGTAGTCTGTTCCATTTATCTACCACCATCCTGTTTATCTAATACCCGGTACCATGCAGTCCGCCTTAATTGTTCCAGCTCTCGGGTATCCCTTCCCAGCAAGCACAATCTTTTTATTATTAAAAGCTTTTTAACTGTCTGGGAATTTCATATAATTAACAATTTGCCCTTTTGTTCTCTATTTAATTTGCCGCATGCAGCTAAGGAGTAGTTTTAGCTGAAATGCTGGATATTTATGTGGTTTTCCCCAAAGTGTTTTAGCTGACATCTGGGAACAGGGATGATGCAAACTGAATTACTAATCCTCCGATGACACAATCAAGCCATTGCTTAGCGCGGGAACACACAGCAGCGTGATCCGGGGTACAAAGACCCCATTGCATCGCAAATTGCATCATCACGAATCATGCGGGGGATGATCGGTTACGCGGTTTGCGATCGCATTCGCATCAGACAATCAGTGCCTTAAAGAAATTCACCATGTATCTCATTTATCTGATATTTGTCATTTTCCGTACATTTTGGGATGTGTTTTTAAGTCACAAACTTTTTTTTTTTAATCCAAGATATGAGATATTCAAAGCGTATAAATAATCAGGACTTCTACAACCTGATATAAAACTACAGGGCCGTATAATGGCCCCGACACCAAAAAAGATTGCATGTTACAGTAATTTATTAGTAATTTAAATATATAGTAATATATAGTAATAATATAATTTTAACGTATATAAAAAAAGGCAAAAAGGGACACCATGGAAATGTAAAGGGACCGCGCTTACAATCTAGAGGAATCTGTGTAAAGCAAAGGGGCGCGCCTAGGTTGGCAGTGCTGGGAGTTGTATTCCAAAGCACCTGGATATCCCTGCCTGGAAAGATGCCGCTGGCAGGCCAAGGGTTAAGCTGCGCTCACACGGTCTTTTCGCTTCGCCGGGTGACATTCCCACAGCTTAAGCGCGAGCGGGGAACCTGCGCTGGTAATTAGCTGGTCGTAGCTTTAGGCCTTTCGGACACAAGTAATTGTTTTCATTGGGGGTATTAATTACGATTCGCGAGCGCGTAAACAAGAGCGGCGAAGAATGCGCACGTCTGCAGATACTGCTCGCTCGCCCGGCCGCCACGCACGCTACCTCGGTGTTATTTCACAGAAAGCGAGGAAAAACATCTTTTTAGGTTCCGTGCGCGGCGCCGAGTGCGGCGTCTTCTGCTTTGGCCGTTTTACAAGAGGTTAAAAATAGTGTGAGGTCTCCCATGGGCAAAGGAGCAAAAAAAAAGCGCATTTCGCTTAATAAGCACATTTCTAGCCTCTTACAAAGCAAACCTTTGACTAGCAAGACTAGTTACGTCAACTAGTTAAACTACGTGAACCAAAGCGAAGGATGGCAGGCCCTGTGTAATGTATAGTCCGGTGTGGTAATGTATAGTCACATTGTGTTATGCAGTGTACAGGGCCAGCTTCCCTCTTCTTGTAGGAGGAATTAGCCAAGGTTGACCCTTCATAATGTTGGTGACATTTTTGTCGAGTTTCATACCAGGTAGTGTTAGCACTCAGTTTTAAAGGTGAGGTCCCACTGACAAAGGCCTTTACCTGGGTTAAGTGTGCTGGCTTGAGACCAGCGGCTTGGCTTGGCCCGTAAAGAGACCGTTAAGGTGGCTCAAGGGCCTCCTTATCTTGTTTTTGGGCCAAAAACCCGATGGGAGGAGGACATGTTTTCCAGGACACTTTGGCATATTGCTGGCCAGCGCAGGTAAAGTGCTGCCCCCTACAGACTGCGGGGCGTATAACCAAGTAGTCGGTTCTCCTCCATGAGTTTGTACTTCTTGCACCCTGCAGGGGGCAGCACTTTACATGTCCCGGACAAGGCGGTAACTGGGTTGTGATAACCTCATGACCCGCAATGGCCCGGTTTTCCCACCTCTACCCTAACTCATCTAATCTCATTTGAACATTAGATACTGCGTGTAGACGGATGCATGATTCATTAACGGTGTATTTTGTTTCTCGTAACATGAAACTTCACTTGCATTTTTAGAATGGCAGGTTTTGTCCTATCTGCTGGTTTTATATGGCAGGTAAGACCCATTCAGCGCCTTCTAGTTCATTTTCCTGACGTAAAGACTCAAACCCGTTCCTCGGCATACCTGGGACCTCTCCGTGTTTCGCGCACCCCACTCCTTGCCCGCTTCCCCATTTAAAATATTGTGTGTCCCACGGTGGGACCGCCAACGGACTTCAGCAGGACCGCTCGCATCTGCCGACCAACGTCATCGGTACCTCCTACCCACATCCCGGGTTCCCATCCTTTTGGGTCATTCTTGGTGCCAGAGAAGTCAGGCAGCTGTCTGCGGTGCCTGGATCAGGGGGGTAGAAGTCAATCTGGTACCTGACGGGGCATACAGAGAGATCTCTGCCTATATTACCATCTCAAAAGAAAAGAAAAGAAAAAAAAAAACATACTGGTTTTTGGCCGCAAAAGGGCTTCCTGTCTGGGGTGCTCTTTAGTCCAGGACTGGCCTGGTCCATGGGAAGCAATAGAACCATGTTAGGATTAGATTGTCTCAGTGCTATCTTGCTATTCTAAACACCATTAATGAGGCACCTATATGATAGGTGGGGTGCTTAACCTTAACATCTTGCTGAAATCTGCAAATATACAGAAACATAACAAAAATTGTGTTTTTAATTTTTTTTTAATGAGGTACCAATCGGTATGGATAACGGGTAAAGGAAATTCTATCATTACGATATCATAAATCAATAAGAAATGCAGCGAGATGTTCTTAATTGGTAGAGCGCTGATTTCACAAGATGCCACAAGATGTTCTTCACAGGTTGGGCTCTGATTTCCCGGCATCAACGGCCACCTTTGGCCTTCAGGGGAGCTCATCTTGGCGGAATATATAGGACCGTTGTTAATATGGAGCATTTTGTCACTCATTGCATCAATCACCGAAAGGCATTTGTCCCAGAAGTCTTCGTTCCGCGCACCTCCAAGGAAGTATATCGCGGGATACGAGATCTCCGGACCTGCGTACGAATAGGTGACGTAAAGACAAATCATGAGGATGTTCCGTAGCTCCTGCTTGGTGGTGACTCTGGAGGAGATTACGTCTCGGCAGATCATGTATAGAAATATGATATTCGATGGTATTCTGCCATTTATCCGCGATGAGCTCCCTCTCCACGCTCCGTATCCAGGCGACCGGCTCCTCGGGTGTTAAAAATATGAGCCGAGAGCATCTCCGGTGGATGAAGTTGCCCAGCCATTGGAGCAGTTTGTTGGTAGCGATCTTCTCCAATTGTATTTTTTTTTTTTTATGAAGTACCAATCGGTATGGGTAACGGGTAAAGGAAATTCTATCATTATGATATCATAAATCAATAAGAAATGCAGCGAGATGTTCTTAATTGGTAGAGCGCTGATTTCACAAGATGCCACAAGATGTTCTTCACTGGTTGGGCTCTGATTTCCCGGCATCAACGGCCACCTTTTGCCTTCAGGCTCGCAAAAGTCTTGGCGTAAAATATAGGATCGTTGTTAATATGGAGCATTTTGGCGCTCATTGCACCGGTCACGGAAAGGCATTTCTTCCAGAAGTCTTTGCTCCGCAGGCTTCTACGGAAGTATATCACGGGATACGAGATCTCCGGACCGACGTACGAATAGGCGACATACAGACAAATCATGAGGATCTCATGTAGCTCCTGCTTGGTGGTGACTCTGGAGGAGATTACGTTTCGGCAGATCATGTATAGAAATATGATATTCGATGATATTAAGAATCTGTCTGTCTCCCATTTATCTGCGATGAGCTTTCTCTCCACTCTTCGTATCCAAGAGATCGGCTCCTCGGGTGTTAAATGTATGAGCCGAGAGCATCTCCGGTGGATGAAGTTGCCCAGCCATTGGAGCAGTTTGTTGGTAGCGATCTTCTCCGATGCCCAGTTAGATTCGGGATCGGGATCGGCCAATTGGGCGCTGATGTCTTCTTCATCCCCCTGTGGGCGGATGGTATTAGCGCGCTGGTTTAAGGGCATGCCAGATGTTACAGAGCTGATAATATTGCTCTGGGCAGCCGCAAAAGAATCATCTCCTCCCAAAAACTCCTCCTCACGCAGCCGGGTCTTATGGCTGTTGATGGACATGGATGCCCCAGTCCACATAATCTCAGTTTCCAAGTTTTGTGATCAAGGAATCGGTCACTCTGTACAACCTGCAAGCTGTAGCTCAAAAGTGCCGGTAAACAACTTCGTGAGCTCAGCATCCTGCTCCTTAATTGTGACATCATTAGCACTGTATATGCAGCGGGCGCCATGGACACCAACGGCTTCAACTCCCATCACACTAAACTGTATTGAGTGTGATTATAATACAATTAATTTAACCGCAACTTGCACTTTATATATAAGGTAGAATGTCAGCTCTTAGGCATAGACTTGTCTACTGACAGTCGGGATAGCCCTTATTGCCGCTGTATGCCGGTGTATGTATTTTCATTGGCTTCTGTGTAATGTCCGTTGATTAGTGAATAAGGAACCCGAGGGGTACGTGATGAGGACGTGGGGAGAAATGAATCTAAGCAACAGCAGACCCTCCAAGGAGGGAAAGAGGCCGGGACTGAAACTTCTTACTCTGTGGACACATTCACAAAAAGAAACAAACGGGGTTAATTATCGATTGTAATGATGAGTTTAATGTAATAAAGTGTGAAAAACACAAAAGATCGAGTGTTTCATTCAATTTTTAGGATTATCCCAAATTAATATTAGAGGCGCATCAAAACACTAAATAGTATAAAACCACAATCAAGCGTGCGCTTTATATACACAAATTACCAAAACGAGGTAGACATCTGACCATCACACCTACACTACTGACGTTTTCAGAAATGATTTGTAGCTGGAAACGGCTGATTTTTAATGGAATATCTTTATAGGCGTACAGAGGCCTTTATCACTCCCATCACTCCTGTGTGCAATGGCCCTTTATCAACTCCCTCACTCCTGTGGTGCCAACGCCCTTTAATCACTCCCATCTACTCCTGTGGTGGCCAATGGCCTTTTATCCACTCCCATCCTCCTGTGTGCCCAACGGCCCTTTATCACTCCCATCACTCCTGTGGTGCCAATGGCCCTTTATCACATCCCATCACTCCTGTGTTCCAATGGCCCGTGTAATGTTCCCTGAACCAAGTTTTAGTTTAAAAAGGCTCGCTGATCGTTAGGAAACCCTTTTGCGATTATGTTACAGCCAGAGAAATGTCCTTGTTTTCCATGAAACCAGCTGAGTGACCCCAAACCTTTGATCGGTGGTTTATGTGTTAGACAGATACATAGTTAATCAAGGTATATGCTGAAAACCAAGATATTGTAATAAAGTTTCTTTGTAACTTTTAGCAGAATTACATTTATTGAAACAAGCTATAGCATGTGCTTCAAAGTTACAAAGTTCTAGCAGATGACTCCATTTAGCCAGGGATATCAGAGTTATCGAAGTCCAGTAACTGAGTTGGCCGTTCAGAGCGGGAGGACAATAAGCGTTTGTCTATTAAGCACACCGCGCTTGTTTAGTAGATGTGCCCCGTCTGATGAGCGGTAACGGGATGGAATGACGTTGAGGAGGCTTCTTTGTGTAACAGACAGGGTCGTGGGAGGCCGCGTCTGGCTTTGTACACGAGATATAAGCGAAGACGTTTGGCTGACTGGGGCCGGATCGGAAACATTGAAGCCTCTGAGAGTCTGTTGTGGGAGTTGGGGGGGGTATTTTTATGCCGTCTCGGTCTGGGAAGTTGTTGTTCTGTTTTCTTTATCGCTCTTCGTGAAATTAAAAGGGACAGTTTAATGTCCCCATGACACCTCCCGTGTGCATTTTAATATACATTCTTCCAAAAACACAAGAAATAACACAGCACTGACCTGAGTCAAACTTCAGCCCTACTGCTGCATCTCCCCTCTTCCCTGATGTGACGGTCTGACGAGTCTTGCCACTGATAGGGTGATTGAAATGTCTAAAAATTTTTATAAATGTATAAACTAAGTGTGTATATATATATTTATTTATGTGTGTATATATATATATATATATATATATGTAATAAATTAACTTTTTATGTCATTGGACATTTTTTTTTTGCATCCCGATATAATTCTACACATTACGCTTGTTTTTGTATGTTTATGATCTTACAAGCAAACACCATAAACTATCCACGGCGCTTGTAAAAAAGTATTATTTTTTTTATTGCGTTAACAGCGTTCATACGGTACGTGTACACGCATGTGCGCGGCGATTGCATCTTTTTGGTTAATTATACCAGACTGGAACATCAAGAGCGACAAGAAGTGGAGGAGGCATTCAGCTGCAGCTCTAGAGTTGCAGCCTTTCCTGAAGATAACTATTTTCTGCAGGTTAAATAAGTACTTTCATATCATTCAAATATCACGTTATTGTTCCGGAGACTTCCCGGGGGACGCCCATTTAAGATTGTGAGTCTGGATGAGTCGCTTTGTATGAAAAAATATTCTAGGTGAATATCTGAGAATTATTATTTTTATTTAATATTTTTTGTTAATGTTCTCTCACTCCTCGTTTGATGATTCATTCTTATGGGGGAAACGGATTGTTGTGTTAACTAAAATTCTGATTTATCTTACAATTGTCTCTGTTTTTAGCGCCGGCTGTGGGTATTTCGTATACCCAGAGGCGGTTGGATTGCAGAGCACACAGACTCAGGTTCTACGCAGGGACGGGCATACGATATAGGTGTCCACAGAATGATTAATTTATACAATGAGTAACCCTAACCGTCTGTGCTTTAATACTCATTAATGGCTCATTCATTCTGAAATTTCTTAAGCTGTCAATCAGTGGCAGTCCTTCCAATGAAATCAACAGGAGTATGTCCTGGCCCTGATTGACATCTTAAGCAGCCAATTGGTGGCAGGAAAATTATCCCATTGAACTCAGGGGGAGACCCCTGCTCACAGCTGACTGGTGTCAGTACATGACGCGAGGGGACATGCATTCGGCCGAATGCATCTCCTGTAGGGCATTTAGCTGGGGGGGGGTCTGTAGAAAACTCCCCACTTATTTGAAAAATGGACCACATGAAAATTTAAAGGGACCACACAGCTATCATCTTAAAACCGTTTCATTAACCTACCGATTCGCGGGGTTTGCGGGTTCTAGCACGTGTCATATACACCGCTACATACTTACACTTTCATGGCGGCTTCCGTGTGAAGTTGAACAACCTGTTCATGTTAGGATTTTCAAAACAAAAAAAAAAATGATAGTTAAATCCGATGATTCCTAGATGTCGGCGTCCCTTTAATGTGTGTCCTCTGGATTCCATGAGTAAAGAAATTCCATGTAATCTTATCTAATCTCGTTTCTGATAAGATAACTGGATGACCTGTTATATAAACTGTATACCCACCAAATCGGAACGAGGAATACAGGATGTAACCATTTCTCCGGGAGTAATTCGCGGCTGACTTTTGTTCTGCGCTTATTTTTCACTCATTTAAAGGGACAGTCCGCTTATTTTTCTTTATAACGGTAAAATGCGAAAACTTCAATTCAGTCGTGAAATTCCTTAAGGACTCTGGAACAATCCCTAAGGTCCACTGTCTATTCTGCAGTGTTACACATAGCTCTGCGTCACCTTTTAACCCCCAGCGCTGTACAGAGTAACAACCCCCCCCCAGTGCTGTACAGAGTAACAACCCCCAGCGCTGTACAGAGTAACACCCCCCCCAGCGCGTATAGCGTAACAACCCCTCAGCCTGTATAGCGTAACAACCCCCTCCAGCGCTGTAGTATGTAAAACCCCCCGCAGCGCTGTATAGCGTAACAACCCCTCCAGCGCTGTTATAGCGTAACAACCCCCCCAGCTCTGTATAGCGTAACAACCCCCCCAGCGCTGTATAGCGTAACAACCCCCCAGTGCTTGTATACAGTAATATAGGTCAGCATTGACAAAAGCCTTGTTTTATTGCATTTTCTTCCAATAAACTCTGTCAGTTGTGTGATATTTTGGGTGACTTTCCCTGCTCAGTCACCACACCGAGCTGATGCTTTATGACAATGCTAAAGAAGTCTGCTCCCCTAATGACTTCCATTATTCAGAGTATCTGGTTGGGTAATTTAGACTGAGCCATTCTATTGTTTATCACAGGCACTATGTTAAGATAATAGAGCGAGAACTGAGAACAAATGACTAATATGCGACAGCCTGAAACATTATATTATGCAGACTGTTTAAAAAAGAAACAATTTTTGAATGTCTAATTTGGTTTACTAAAAATGATGGGACTTTCCCATAAAGAAAAAAAATATTTAAAAAAAATAGGCAGTTTCCTTTTTTATTTCTTTATTTCTACTACGTTTATCTTTTAAGATTAAAAATACCCCTTTTTATTCTATTTTATGCTCTTAATGTAAAAAAAAATATATACTAATGTAATAAATAGTGTTCCTGCAAAACTCCTGTCTCTGCTTTTTTTTTGTTGGCCGTCTTGTTTTTCGCCTGCGTAACCCTTTCCAGAGTATGATAGCCGCGGGATATTGTTGCAGCGAAGTGTTGATGCGCGATTGTAGAAAAACTACCCTGACCTTAGAACCGTGAATTATTCATTTATGGAACACTTTATATTTAAAGGGCAATGTGTTCCTGCTAAGATACTCTTACATACGTGTTCTAGTTATGTTCTGTAAGTAGACCATGATAAGGCAGCAAGGACTAACTGCTTATTTCATGGAGAATTTTGTGCGGGACATTTGGCACCAAAATAAAATGTAAAAGCAAAAAAAAAAAAATCCAATAATAAATAGATTTTTATTACCATAATATAATTGCTCTTTTCCTATTCTGTTCGTGGCTGTGTTCTAAATATCACTGTATTATCTTTGGCCAGAAATAAGTTGTATTGTTGATGGGTTCCGTGCAGGTGGGACACCTGTGTTGGGGGGCGTGGTTAGAAGTGGGCAGGGCTTATAGTGGGATTGGGCTGGGCCACCTGCCCACCTTACCTGAGGAGTCACCTTGCGGCACTTAGCTGTGGCACAGACATTCATTGGTTTTCTATTCCTTGGGCTGGTGAGGGGGGGATCAGAGGATCTCCCCAACTGGCTCACCATCCCACCTTACCTGGGAATTCCCTAGGGCAGGAAACATGGAGCCCTCCCTTGTCTGGTGGACTGGTTTCACGTGGAGGGTGCCCACATACTGTTTCCCTGCCCATAGAAAGCAGAAACTGTCCCGGAGACCCAGGGAAGCATGGCTTTATCCAGAGACTCCGGGTCATACCTGGAGACTTCCCAGGTATGATCTCCATTGTGGATAGCGATTGTGGGACAGCAGGAGGGTGGGATGCACACTATGGTCTGATCACAGTGTATTCGTCTAAGGATTCTTCCTCCGCTGTCAAGAACATACATTACATTACATTTATATAGCGCCAGCAGGTTCCGTAGCGCTGTTACAATCAGAGGGATAATTTTAAGTCACACTCACTCACAAACTGGTACAAAAGGAGAAGAGGGCCCTGCTCTTCCACGCTTACAATCTGTGGGCTTGCATTTAGATTTAAAGGACTACTGATCTGCGTTAAAGCTGAGCCACGCGATATAGGAACAGGGAGCAGCCGCCGGCAATCACTGGTCGCCCCGACAAAGTAACTTCATCCACTGTCACTTTAAATCCACGATATATCGCCGACATCTCTGCACGGTCGTGGAGTTTTGCACACATTGCATCATGGAAACATTGATTTATACATTTCGCAGGCAACTTCCCTTGGATGCGCTGGACACTTTTATCTCTTCTCAAAGTGGTCATGCAACAACCTTTTTCTTGCTTGAAGTTATCTCTCAGCGCAATAAACATGACAAGCAAAGTCCACGCACTTGGTTTTTTTTTCCTTTAGAAATTAAGAAAAAATGAATAAAATGGGTCACCAAGATGGACTTCATGTGTACGTTTGATGTCCTCAAAGTGCCACCAGGCACCACTTCCGTGTCCTTACTGTGGCGCGCCAGGATATGATGTCATAGCAAGAAGGAGAGAAAAAACCTACGGAGTCCCAAAGGTCGATCAAATGCTAATAAGCGTTTAATGTTCACACGGGGTAGAGTACACTACAGCAGAACAAAAAAAGCAAACAGCTTGACGCGTTTCACGCTCACGTGCTTAATCATAAGCTGGTGGGACTAAGTCGTCGTTTTTTTTCTTCTTGTTGATTGGTGCAGACGTGGTCCTTCTGCAGGAGACCGACGGACCAAAAAGCCAGTTCCTCCCTCCGGCCCGTACGCTGAGACCGCCTGGAACTCTCTACTGTTGGTTTTGTCAGATATGATGTCATAGCCACCCCCCCTCGGCTCCGTCTTTTAGTGATGTACAGAGCTGGATAACGTGTACCACGGAGGCTATAATGGCTCATCCATAGTGTATTAGGGGAGTTGTATATAACCAGTCCCAGTGAGCTCATGAAAGAATGGCCGAGCTGGCCCTGCATTATATATAGTCAATATATGTGCTTTAACTATACATTATACAGGGGATCCATTTTTCTTCAAGCAGAAGCTTTATGGGATTGTCCCACACTGCCATGATATAACAAGGTTTATCTACTCTAACCTGCACCTTACTGTTTAGTGAATAAGCTTGTTTATTAGAGGCGTATTATCTGCTTTCCTAAAAACCTTCAGTGCCTGTAGTGTTGATCAGTTTATGTTTAGAGATTAACACAGATAACGCTCACAACGGTGATTGCTGCTGACAGCGTTTCTGTACGCTACCTAGAGGGTGGTAGATAATGGAACAGGCTCCCATCAGAGGTGGTACAGGCTTATACGGTGAGGGAATTTTAAACACGCATTTGGCTCCTGACTCACAGACGACACCAAGGACTGACCAAGGTCTGCGCCTAGATGGGCCAGAAGGTTCTTATCGGCTGTCGAGTTCTATGTTAACCCCTTAAGGACCCTAAACCCATTGAAAACAATCCATTTTGAGCCTGTACACATTTGTCATTAAGGGGTTAAGAAACGCATATCGCCTAAGTGTCCTGCTTTTTGCAGACAGTGCGGTTCATGGGCCGGTTTGGGAGATCCTCTGGGTTTTCTCCAAAATAACCAATACCAACGCACTACCGCTATGCAAAAAAAAATGTGTAATAAGAGTCCGGGGATGGCTCCAGGTGATTTTTTTTTTTCTTTTTATCTGTTTTTATCTTCTCGATCTTTTTATCATAGTAGTATTTAGCAGCTATACCCGTGGAATGTTTCATTACAGAGCTCAGTGACCTAGAAAAAAAGATAAGCCATCTCAGCGCGTAATGATCTTTATTCTCGTGAAATTCAGATGTTGGAAAATTCTCGCACGCCTCTTCACATTGGCTTTTCGCACCACTCTACGGCCTTTGAACCTCTTTCACATCTTTGCCCTTGCGGTTTGGGCCGATACAATCAGCGTTTCTGCGTTAGATCTGTTACCCACATCCTGCTCTCCGCAGCTCTTTAAACCTTGGTGTTAGAGTTGTTGTTACAGTGACCCTCAGCAGGGTGTAGGGAGTGTCTGGTTGTAACTTGATGCGCGTTACTCTGCCGCTGCCTTGCTCAATTTTAATGTGTCTGTTTTGGCTTCTCGAAGGAAGTAAGACGAGGAGAAGGTGAAGGGTGAAGCTCAGTAGGATAAACGTATCACTCCATGAAGTCCAAGAGTCCAGCAGTACCACTAATTGAGATAAAGGGAAAATAATGGAGAAGAGACGTCCGAGGTCCCAAAACCTTATGTGACTCTACATCTTATTCTTACACATGGTCCATTCTGTCTATGTATCTTAAATCAGCAAAAAAAGAGAATTTCAGGAACCTGAAACACCCAAACTAGTATTTGTGATTGCTTTGTCCATAGGCAGTTTGACCAAAAGAGGCCTTCGTGGTGAAATATAGTGGTAGATAAGTGAAACACCCCCAAAAAGAAGCTGCAGAGGTTGATACGGTCAGGGAATTCGAACATGCATGGGATAGACTTACAACTCCTGAATCTAAGATGAGACCAACGACTGATTAAGGTTTGAGCTTTTACATCAGGAAAAACCGTCAGACTAGATGGGGCCGAATGAATGTTATCTGCCGTCAAATCGCTTGTTTCTACGTTTGATTTAAATGCTCTCCATGGTGTCACCAGTGTTCAAGTTGGTCCAAAAAATGGATAAAAATTACTCTTCACTCCTTAAACTTGTTGAGAAAATTCACTGGATCTCTTGCATCCTCAGATTCCGTTGAGTCTCATTGAATCTCGATTGTAGAAGTTCCACTAGTTGCTTATCATTATTACATTTGGCACATAAAGTATTTTATTTAATACTCAAGGAAAGACCATGTGTCTCATCTTTGGTCTAAAAAATGTTCGCGTACCTAGGAACTGTCTGGGTTTGACCCGGAGTCTCTGAGTCGGTTTCTTCTTCCTCCATGTAGGTCAGTGGAGTTTGACCATGCCTACTCCTCTCTCACTTCCCACCTAACTCCTCACTCTCTAAACACTGTCTGTCTCCACAAAGCCTCCTCAGAAGATGCTGAGCACTGGACAGCCGACTCTCGGAAGTTCCCAGATGTACATTAAGACGTCATCGTGGTTACAATGTAACATCCTTCTTCCCTTTGGACCGGTAGACTATTGCTGGCTTTCCTTGGCTGCTGCATTTTATTGCCGTGGACCGCAGCTCGTTCTTAGTACTATTGATTCTCGTGTGTTCTGCGTTCCTAGAGATGACCTTTCTTTGACAGATGTCTAAACTTTTTTTGTGCTGAGCAGCGCCCAAGCCTTAGATGAATGTAACCGTCTTCCTCGCTCGATTCCGTGTCACGGATCAAATTTCACTTGGGTTCTGGGAACGGGGATTAATTTCTAGCGAGCAGGACACTTTTAGTAGAAATCCCTCTGGCAACTTAAAGCCTCTTTAATCGCCGCAAACAATCAACGCAGTTGTTCGATACTAATGCCAACAGTTTTAATTTTGGGAGATTTACTCACGATATAGGTCAGCGAGACCAGAAAGTAAAAAAGAAATTCACACAAGAATATTTATTTTGTGATACGTTTGTTAACGTTCTTAATAGTACTACTATTATATTTTCTATAGGTGCCAAATATTGAGCTCTGTTTATTTTTAAAAATTAAATATTTTTATGAAGATCTACAGATTTTAGGGACCAAAGCCTTCAGGACAGGACTTAAAGGTTGGTAGACATAGTGTGACTTGATAGAAGTAACCAGATTTTGGGAGATGAACTTCTTAAAGGAAACCCGTCGCCCGAAGAGTATTTGACTCTGTCTCGGTGAAAGTAGCTTTGTAATTAGCAAATCGCATATGTGATGTAAAGTGACACCCGAGACAGAGAATTCAAGGACACCGAGGTCTCCTAAGGTTTCCAACAAGGCTAAACACTTGCACCCTTCGGTCGGATTTTAAAGACGAGCTTCCACATCCCAGATAAAGCTATAATTGACTCCCAAGTTGTATTATTTTTTAATATTCCATTTTTGTATTTTAATATTTATATATAATTTATTATAATTTGGTATTATTTGGTATTCGCAAAGGAATAACCTGTATATTTTGTCAAAAATATTTTTATTTCCCATGATCCATCAGGGAAGGTTGCATCGGGATCTTACTGCTAGGCCAGGCAGGAAGTTAGGCCAGGCAGGAAGCTAGGCCAGGCAGGAAGTTGAAACATACTCTCTGTACTCTGGGCAAAAACCAGATACTGTATCTCTGCTCCTAACAAGGTGGCTTATCATTTTGTTAGGCTCAGAACCTGGCTACGCCAGCTTTAGCATAAAAAACGGCTACCAGAGCTTCCTACAGTCCACAGCGTAGTGGAGTTATGTTGGCCCACTCCAGTGTAACACTGCTTTTATTTGAGAACAGTAATGGTTTCTCGAACATCATACACTTGTTTCTGGTCCCATCACAACATAATGATGAGGTTCGGGACTAGGCCATTCCAAAGCTCTAAATTCCTTGTCCTTCGGCCCTTCTGATGTAAACATGCGTGTGTTTCGGGTCATTGCTTCGCAGCGTGTCCCAGTTGTGCTTCATTGTCGGCTCATGAGCAGATGACCCGCTCCAGCAGAATATTGATATAAAGCAGAGTTCCAACTACCTTAAATGATAGCAACAAAGCATCACAAACCGTGCAACCACCATGTTTGACCATTGCTATGAGGTTCTTAGTATGGAATGAGGTAATTGCTTGCCACCAGACATGACACCCAAAAGGTTCATGTCTTCGGGACATTGTTTCAGAAATTTTGAGGAACATCCAAGAGCTTTTAGCGAATCTGTGGATGAATATCCATGTTCATTTTATAGAGCTATGCTTTCCGCCTCTTGAACGCTGACCTTAGCTAAGTTGGCAGGACATTGCTTTTTGTACTTCTTGTATGATTTCTTCAGTCTGGCTCAGATCAGGGCTAATTGTCTATCAAGGTCTTCAGACCCTCAGTTTTTTTATTGGGTTTTTGGGTTTATTAGAGGGGGAAAATACCTTTTTGCACACTTTGTACTTGGTTACCTAGCACACAAACTTCTTTGTCAATAGATTTCTCAGTCTCCCTCTAATCCACAAAATGATCCGACCAAACAAAATAAATAAAATACACGGCAATGGAGAAAATTGCACAAAGGCAAAAACTTTTTTCACAATAATAGATGTAAAGAATTGACTGTAGATAAGAACCATTGGGCTTATATATTCTTATATGATTGTTTAAATTCCCTTATGGTTTTAACTTCTACAGCTTCCAAAAGAAATTCCTTTTCCGCAATGCAGCCCTTCAGAGTGTTATGTGTTTTTTTGGGTGATGTCATAGCTACTTTTATGGTGTTGATGACCTTCCAGAAGCTTGTCAGCGGCCCATCGCTGTACAATTCTTTAAGGCCCGTATGACTCAAGAATAGTGGTACCTTTTCATCCTGACCGATACTTCTCCCCAACGCTATTTTCCAACAGTTGCCTCATTTGTTAACCCCTTCAGCAAAAGTTTCAAGAGCTGCATAGCGGCATTGCCGCCGTAGTCACTGGCTAGAAAAGCGTTAATGGCATTTTCTAATAGTGAACGGATTAGTGTTAATCCTCAGAGCTCAAAGGGAAAAATAATGTTTCCGTAGCAAAGCCATGCCTTTAAAACCTTGCGTAGAAGTCGCATGTGTGTCTGATAGTTTCCCTAAACATCGTAGATGGCTTCTTCCCTAGATATATATCAGCTGATTCTCTCCGCTCCCTATTGTTGGATTTAGAAATGCTTCCTGCGGTTTATTACCCAAATGCAGTGAATTATTTGGTCTATGTAATTCAGTATAGAAAGGTGCTCTTCCATCTACTCTATCTAGTGCTATCAGTAGCACTAGTTAATGCCCAAACCCTTGCCAAAAATATAATGTTGGCTGGGAATGCTTAATTGTCATGTGACACAAAACAGCCACTCATTGGTTGTTGCCATATAAACCAAAATAAATAATAAAATGACCGATCTGCTAAAGTTTGTGCCTTTTGACACATTGCTCACCCTTATAACTCATATATAATATATATATATATATATATATATATATATATATACCAAATTTTATTTGGTAGACATATCCAAAAAGTAGCTGTAGCTTGTAGGTCGCCATTGACAGAAAATCTAATTTTGTTCCTTTATCTGCAGACCTGGAGGCCGCCATTGTTGTGGGTCATGTGATGCTTTGGGTGACCACACTGCGCTGATGCTTTATGGCAACGCTAATGAAGTCTGTTCCTCCATAGACATTAGTCAGAGGGTCAGCATCTGATTAAGACAGAGCCACTCTGTTTGGTAGATTGGGCTAACATAACAGAGCTAGAACCCATATGCCTAACCAATAAGGTCTGAAAATATTATATTATGTAGAAACGAGAAATTAGTTTTGTTATTTAAATAAATTTAGTTGGAGTTTGTCTTTAACTCTAAACGACAGGGTTATGCACAGCAGTGTATTAATGTATTAAACATATATTATATATATGGAATATTTTTAATCCGGTGCGGTTTGCCCAAAAACTGCCAAAAAGCAGACACAAGATATCGTGTACTTTGTGTTAAAACACAACAAAGGGTTAACATTCCTTTAGTATAAGTGGCAAATCTCATTAACTAAATCAAAGCACCAAGACGAAAATAGGATTACGTTTTTTTTTTTTTTTTTTAAAAAAAGCATCACCTGTAATTATGAAATTCTTCCAACATTACGTGAATTATTTGTTGTTAGTTTATCATTGTACAAAATGTTTTTTGTTTGGTATTTTTTTAGTATACTATTTCTTTTTATTATTCCTTCCTCCTCCTTGCTGGATTAACCCGTACGCCATAGTAGAATGTTTGCTGCTCTTTTTTTTATTTATTTAATTATTTAATAAACTGAACATTTTAATTAATCAAATATTTTATTATATGAGCGTGGGGTTGATTCGGGAAAAACTTCTATGAATTTATTTTGGGTATCTGCCAGCGTTCCCGATTCACAAGATTGTGCAGCGTCTTTTAAGGAATCTTGCTAATGTCTGTTGACATCTTAATTTTTATTTAAATGACAAAAAGGCTTCTTTTTAAAAGTTTCCAATAAACCACAAGAATAACCTCTCCAAAATAATACTTTCTTGTTGAATGTGTTTTTTCACTGTTATTTCAAAAATAATCAAAAAAAATCTGTATTATTCATAGAACTGGGCTGTGTTGTGACTTTTTTCTGTCCACGAAATTCTTGTCGGGTTTCTAATTGGTGTAGGATGGGAAAATCAACTCAACCTTTTTGGTCTCTCTTCCGTACCATACATTTTCCCAATGGATATGAGTTTATTAGTAATGGGGTTCACCATGTCTTAAGCAAGGCTTATAAAATATTAAGGGACTGAGCCTCGACTTTATTGTTTGCAAATAGGCTGAATGGTCGTATAGTCCTCCTATCCCATTATCCTAATTCTTCATTTAATTTTAAGTGGACATCAATAAATTGTACTTTATCTACTTTGATTTTTGTTCCGTAGCATTTTATCATTTTATGGCATTTAGTCCGATAGATTGTAAGCCCTCTTCTCTTTTTGTACCAATATGTTGTATTTGTATATTTATATACCTAATATTATAATTTGATAAATAATATATAATACTATAAGTGAAACATGATAATAATAATTATAAATTGAGCTCTAATTATATATATATATATATAGTAAAGGAGAAGAGGGCTTACAATCTATCGACCTAAATGCATAAATGATAAAATGCTAGGAACAAAATCAAAAGTAGATAAAGTACATATTTATTGGATGTCCAATTTTAAAGTTAAATATATATATATTAAAATAAATATATATATATATATAAATTAAAAAAATATATATATATATTAATAAATATTAAATATATATATATATATTAATATATATATATATATAATGCAGTGTTGCTTTTACCCGCATTGAGATGGGTTCTGCGACTCCATTGCCTATGATGCTTGGCAACATCTAGCAAACTTGGTGGGAGTTGTAGTCTACGGATCTCTTGGCCAAACATCTTGGGGGGCTCCTGGGAACCGTAAACCTTCGGCGCGTTTTGGAAACTGCTTTTTCGGCAGGATGGTATTTAGGATGGGGCTATTGTCTGTGAACTGCCAGTAATCATTTTCCCTGGTTTACTGGAGAGGTGGCCGGTCCCTGGGGAGAGCGCTTTTTCCATTTGCCTTATCTCGTCTGTGTCCTCCAAGTCTTGGGTTCAGATACAGTTTCCATTGCACATGTCTTATGAAAACATCTCGTCCTGTAAAACACTGACTGACCACCCCAACGATGAAGAAATGCCCAGAGAACGTACTCTTCTAATTATGGGAAAAGACCTAACAAAAAAAGAGGGGAAAAAATGCCATCTTAAAATAATCCTGTCGTGATGGAAAAAGAAATATTCTCATTGTCCTGTGCAATTTTTCTCATGAGTTCTACGGGTGGGACCTGAATTCTGTACGTTTAATATAATAAGCTGTCTCTTAACCATATGTCCAAACCGCTTCTTAAATTTCAGAATTTTAGGTTTTATAGTTAAGTAAACCTTAAAAAACGTATAACATAATGTAATTATCATAAATGGATTAGAACTGGATGCTAGTGGAAGCGTTCCTTTTGGATGCTTGTCCTAAGTCTAAAACATTATTCAATTATTACATGATTATTCACTAAAGTGGTGGGTCGCAGGACAGTCAATATCATAGCGCCTTATGAACAGCCGGCAGTAGTACGGCTCTTGTGCAATAATTGCCGACAGTGCCCAGCATCATATATATTAACAATACATTATACCGGCCCAGATATATATATATATATATATATATTAACAATACATTTATACCGGCCCAGATATATATACATATATTAACAATACATCTATACCGGCCCAGATATATATATATATATAACAATACATTATACCGGCTCAGATATAAATATATATATATATATATTAACAATACATTATACTGGCCCAGAGAACCTTGTTGTGATGAGCCCTTCGTAGTGCACGGGGAAGGCATGAAGGTAAGAGCCCCCCATCATAGACAATACATCTTATAATGTTACCGCTTCCTATTTGATGGAAGGCGATCGATTCTTCCGGCTTCAGAAGGTAAATTGATATGAAATACCAAAACCTCAAAAGCTGGAAAACAAAAACTGGGTAGTTTCAATAAAGAAGGGAAAAATATGAATACGGGGCAGGCCTATAAATACGAACTCCTCATACAAGTAGTTTTATTCACTAAGGGTCTTCTTAACCCAAAAGCACTTGACTAAGCAACATCTATTCACCGAAAAGTTGAGTGAAGTTAGACATTAAAAGTCTTCCCGCATTTAATTGTTGTTGAGATCTGTTGATAAGAGGTGGTCTTGCTGATTGAAGGTCAGATCGTCGGTTGAGTCGGCAGTCAAGCCGGTCATTGACTCCCAGTTAGGTGTTTTTGTGACTTTGTAGCGTTGGAGCCCAATTTCTATCCCTTCACTACAAGCTTGATACTGGTCCAATCTCAGATCCAGTTTGCCAACCATGTATCAGATACATGGCTGGCAGTGAAAGGGATCAGAATGGCAGAGCTGGCCATGTATAATACATAGCTAAGTATGGCATTAACTAGACATTATGTACGGCCAGCTCTTGACGGAGAAACTCATTCATTCCCCATCCAGAGAACGGAGGCTTCTTAATGCGTACTGGAGTCAGGAAGCTGAAATGTTAAACCCCTGGTTAATGAATACATCCCTATTTATGTTTTCTTGGCCCTATAAAGATGTATTTTTCCCAAACTGGAAACTATTTTCTATTATGTATATGACAAATCTCTGAGTTATTCGTGCGGAATTCTCTTTCAATTATAACCGTTACTTTAGCCTTAATTGTGCTGAGAGCGTTCCCATGTTCAATAAAGAATAATGTTGCAACATTTGTATTAAATATTTTCACAGTCCTCCCACATAGCCGCTCCGAACTTGGGCAGAACATGGAACAAGTAAGGAACGGCTTAACTGTAAAAAAAACCGGAGCTGGAGAATAAACAAACAGGGCTCATAGCTTATTATGGAAGCTAATGTTGGTTTGGTATCTCTTCACATGAATTCAGGTGATTTACAGTCTGTGTTCTTCTAACAGAGCCACCTGTACTGTCAAAAGCCACCTGCGTTCAACGTCAGAACATTCTGGAGACCTGCGCCGTTGGCTGGTATTTTGAGGACTTGGCTTTGAATGATCGTCTGGGCTCTCTCTTTCAAATTTTCTTTGTAGGACACCTAAACATTTAAGTGTTTCTCAAGCCTTTCTGGAAATGTTGTATCGACACAACTTCTCCAGTAAAAACGCAATAGGCCGACTCTTTAACACTTTTAGAAATGATCAGCTGAAAATATAACCGCTTTCTCATGGTTTTACTTGGCTATTTTCTTAACAGGTTTTTTTTGGGTGTCTTATGAGCATTAATGGAATGGCAACATGTTGCAGATAAATTTTAACTTGATACAATTTGTCCTGGGAATTCAAGATTCACAATTCTCTCACCGATAACAATGTTGCTTTAATACTAGGGGTACTTTGTAGTTATAGAATATCGTGTGCTTTACTGCTCAACACAACGTTGAGACATTAATTGTTGATCCACAATAACCAGTCACCCAGAATGGATATATCTTAACACGACCCTCCTATGGATATGGTAGAGCATGGGGATCTTCCTAGGTCGTGTGCCCCACAGAAAAAAAAATTGACTTGTTTAGGAACCCTTGAGATATTGGGACCATGACGGTACCCAGGTATGAGGATAAGATCAGCACAATATTCCCCGTGATGATCCATTAATGTTTCTAGGATCGCCCTCAAATGACTAGATTGTAAGCTCACAAGAGCAGGGCCTTCTCCTCCCTAATTATAAAGTGCTAAATCTGCTTGTGCTATGTAAATAAATGTAATCAATTAATCAAGGAATATCATTATGAAGTGAAGAGAGAGATGGGCGGTTCCTAAATGTACAAAATGGATGCCCCCGTCCACAGATTTCAAATGAATAAATCCTTTAAAATTTCCAAACCAGACAGCAGTGATACACCTGATGTAAATTAATAACGCAATATCGATTAAAACTTGATAATGTGAGTTCTGTTACCTTTTGAGTAAATTTCTCACAGGTCAGGTCGTTGTGTTTTATGGCGCTACACGGTTGCCACTCGTTTTTTGAACCAATAATTAAAAGTAGGCCCCTCTGATTGAAGTCTTCGGTGTTTGTAGCTGGTATGTAAAGCACGTCTATCTGCATTTAAATGAGTGGCTCCAAGACAATCAGATTATAGAGCAGTTACTTTGGTGTGAATATAGGCAGCCCAAGATGGAAAGTTCATTTTAAGTCTAATATTAGACTCCCTTTCGGAAAATTCCTTTTAAATGATCGCAAGCTGGGAATAGCTGAAAGAATTTCGACTTTTAGCAAACAGCACTCACCAAGAATTTTTAACCACTTCCATTGACCATGGGAAAAATGAATTTATTTAACTGAATTTATTGTTTATATCGGCTGGAAAGACGTAGCCTCATTCCAGAACTAACTTTATTCTGGTCCAGTCACTCTTGGAGACTTTAGTAAGAGCCGCTTGACTCTCAGAGCAGATTTTTGTCTGGGTTTTTGGCCGAATCGGCTCTTTGTTTATTTTATGGCAGACAAATTCCAGCAATTTGTGTTATTTGAATTTCATGCCATAATTGGTGGGGATTTTCTTAACCTTAATAGATTGTAAGCTCGCATGAATGAACAGGGCCCTTGTCTTCTTCTCTACCAGTATGTCCAAACTTGTGTTAGTGTTAGTGTTAGTGTTAATATTTTTGTTAGCACTACAAAATTTGGTGAGGCTTTGTAAGAAATTTGGTTTGAATCTAGGAGCCAGCCAAAAATATGTTGTATATCTCCCCTCATTCTCTGTCTTCTAAGGTGATGCTCCGCCATCATTTGTCCCCTTAATATAAAATAAATATCACCAATATATTGCGCCCTGCAGCCAAGCAAGAGTTCTCGGATTCCTTGATGGCGGCCCTTACCAGTGTTACCACCTCTTGTCCGGCACAACCCTAGGCACCAGGGGGGCATTTCATGTCCTCACAGCCACCTGGCCCCCGGGATTTATCAAGCCCTGCCTATTAATAAAAAGTAGTAAAGTATATTTTCAATTATTACTTTTTTCCACCATGTTTATTTTCTGAAAAGCATTTTCTGCTGCTATAGCAACAAAGCATATCCACCAATGAATTCCATGGATGTATCATATGAGAACAGTTAAGCAGTCCCTGATATAATATGGGGCATACTGTGATGTGACGCCTTTTTCCAGACAGGGTTAGAATAAGGGTCAGCTAAACTTTGAAGACCCCGGTGGTCTAGGGTTTGGTCATTCAGAAGAAGTCATGGGTATTGCGGTAATGGAATCTTAGCTATAGATGCTATATGGGGGGTAATGGCAGGTCTGATGAGATACTGAGGATACTCTGGATTCATGAAATATTTTATGGAAAAAATATAATATGATGTCCTCTCTTCTCCATTGTGGGGCAGAAATGGTAGCGATTAGATGGCAGTTAAATATCTGTTTTTGGTATTGTATTCCTTACGGCTGTTTCTTCTCCCCTATTCTAGGTAAATCTCATCTTGCTATCGTGCAGAGAGTAAACAATGAGGGAGAAGGGGATCCGTTCTATGAAGTTCTGGGGATTGTTACCTTGGAGGATGTCATCGAAGAGATTATCAAATCCGAGATCCTTGATGAAACAGACTTATACAGTAAGTCAACACTTTTTATATAACGATATAGGATGTATTATTTTATTGGGCTATTTCACGCCACCTGCGTGAAGACATTGGCAGATTTTTCTAATCCAGTAGACATCTCATCCATTAACCAACAGAGGTAATAATCACTACTTAGAATTGAGTTGAGTAGAACACCTGCCCCGACTTAGTACATGGGCAAATCCCATCTGTAATTCAGCAATTTCTTCTCCTGATGGAATTACATGGAGTTACATGAAAGTGTTATTCAGAGATGTGTGATGCTATGCTTAGTTGATGACCAAGTTGGCCAACTCAACCCTGAGTACATAGACCACATGGCCTTATGTAGTGCGTCTCTGCCTAATTCCAAGACCTCTAAGACCTTACGTTATCCACTTAACCACCAAATAGAAATACTTTGTTGGAACATTGAGATAGGGAGCTCCGGATGGTCGTATCAGGAATTGCTGGCATAAGATCTTTAATTCTCAGGCTGGTATCGAATCCGTAGACTATCTGTGTTTTTTGAGTTGAAGAAACCCTTTTCCCAATCGCTGTACGGTTCACAGGAACCCCAAATCCTCCATTCATTGTTCAGGCATGGACATAAGAACACATGGCCTGTTAATGGTCTCCAAGCCGTGGGGCGTTTGTGATGGCCAAGTTCTTTCTGCGGCGTGACATCATTGAATTAGGAGTCATAGCGACCGCGGGCCGCTCTCCTACGACGGCATCTTTAATTAATTTATTTATGTGTTTTACAGCCGATAACAGGACAAAAAAGAAAGTAACCCATCGGGAAAGAAAGCAAGACTTCTCAGCGTTTAAACAAACGGACAACGAAATGAAGGTTAAAATATCTCCGCAGCTTCTGCTGGCCATGCACCGTTTCCTAGCAACAGGCGAGTTGGGCTTATCACAGTTTGAGATCGCTAACAATCTCCACGCTGGAGAGGGGGGAGCGATGGCGCTCGGCGGCTCGTAATGGGCCATTTATGCATGTGCTTTTATTTCCCCTGCTTAGTCATTATTTTCGCCACCGGCACAAGATCAAGCAAAAGGTCAGCGCCGTTTTCAAAGGAATTCGCCCCAAAAGTCCGTACAAAATGTAAATTAGGACAGGCTACACGTTCTAAATCTATATCACTGGGTTGGAGAAAGAGAGTAAATTCTATATGCTAAGCAGGGCTGAATTCTAATGCATACCTGCCAAGTGACCATCTTCAGAAAGGGCAGTCCTCACATCCTTCTGTCTGACTTTCCTCCTTCGAGGTTTCTGTTTTCAAAGAGCTCAGAAAGTTTGGAGGGTTTGAGTTTATCCTCTGCAGCCCTAAAAGTCACAAAAATCTCGATATAAACAAAAATTCAGAAATTCAGTATGGTTACTAAACTACTAATCGACATTGCGTGGACTCCACTGTAATTTACTGCATGCAAAACGGTGCAGGCATTGTTTAGTTATCATGCCTCATTAAACTCCTCCCCCTCGCCGCCTCTACTGAAAGCAGGAAGCATTCTTGGGTACGCTTCTTGCACATGCTCAGTAGCTGTCCCATGCAATTGGATGTCTGCACTGATTTGCATGCAGCAAAAGGCATTGGCGTGCGTGGAAGAGGGAGAATATCCACAATCATCCGCCATTAAAGAAATAATCCCTTACATTGACACTGAGCCACCAACATATCTTCTGGCCCGGCCGCATCCCGTAGCCAGTGTGCCAATCTACAATTTTTTACAATTTTGTAGGTTTTTTTTGGTACAATCTTATATCGTTTCCCCTCTCTCTCTCTTCGTAATCGAGGCATTAAGCCGTTTGTGTCCCATCTCACTTGTAATGACTTTAAACATAGGTTGTGATCGTGCACCCATTGTACAGTGCTACGGAATTTGATGGCGCTATATGAAACAATATATAATAATATGCGATGTTTCCGCTGCAGAAGTTGATGCGTTCAGCCCGTCCCATATGTCTGAGAAGATTCTCCTGAGGCTGCTGAGGCACCCAAACGTCATCCAAGAGCTGAAATTCGATGACAGGAACAAGAAGTCTCCTGAATGCTACCTCTACCAGCGTAGTAAACCCGTGGATTACTTTGTCCTTGTTTTACAGGTCAGGCTTGTTACGTTACCCGGGGCTGGACACCTCAGGCTTTGTCTTTCCTTATTCTGTTATTTTATGGCTTCATTTTATATGTTGTTTTTTTTTTTTTTTTAAAAAGAGAAGAAGGTCATTCCGGTTCTTCCATAAGTAAGCACTCAAAGGTGTTCAGATACCAACAAGAATGTGCTAGTCCACTTTAAGATGCATTATATATTATGACCTATTCTCCTGCCCCTGGCTTTAACATATAGAAAATATTAGCCTGCACGATCATTTCTGGCTTGAGCTGCTCTGTAACTGCTCCTTCTTTACATTCATGCTTTCCTAGGAGCTCGGTACCGACATATTTGTCAGCTGGGGGTTACCAGAAAAAACTTTATTTTTTGACGTTTATTTGTCCAGGCTTATTGTTTTTCCAAAGCCAAACCTTTCATTTCTGTGAAACGTATTACTGTCCGCACTCCAAACAGTTGTACGAAAGAGATCTTAAGAAATTTGGACCTCATGGGCGGCTGTAATTTTTCTAGCCCCTCCCCCAGGGAGCACATCCTGCGTAAACTCTCGAAATCTCGAACCCTCATCACGCAGCCTCACTATCTCTTTAATATTCTTTACACAAAGAGAGCTTAATTAACTATTTCATCGATGAATATGCCCCCCTGGGGTGGGTTGCTGTTCTCCGTCTGTGAGTCGGTGGGTTTGCTCAAGTCTGTCATCCATATTTATTCACAGGGGAAAGTAGAAGTTGAAGCCGGGAAAGAAGGCATGAAGTTTGAAGCCGGAGCCTTCTCATACTATGGCGTGATGGCGCTCACAGCGTCGCCAGGTACTTTTTTATTCCTGAGAGCATGTATGTGCGCGTGTGTGATTCACCATTTACAGAATAAGATGGCGGGTCACATAAATGTACCCATCGTACAGCGCTGCGGCATATGATGGTACTATATGAATTGATAAATAATTCGCCTGTAGAATCTGAGGTCCATTTTAGGAAGGACTTAAATGCTTGTAGGATTAGCGGAGGTCCGAATAAAGTTACAGCACAATTTGGAAGACCGATTTACACGTTGGCTTAGCTTGTAAAGGGCCACAAAGTGAAGGAGAACAGAAGGGCAAAGATGAAACACATATACGACAAGACAAGTGGTCTCCACACTGCGATCATCTTAATAATAACAAAAATGATCATAGTAATAAGAATAATTATGATAACAACAACAATAATAATGATAATGAAAATAATAAAATTAATAATGAGAATAATGTTAATAATGAGAATAATAATAGCGATGATAATAATAATGAGGACCTGGTCACCCAGTCTGTTTTGTATTAAGAGTAGGGCTGCTGTAATTATGAATATTTCTCCTTGAAGCGCTGCGGGGATTGATTCCTCTGCACACGGACTAATAATTCCTCCCGATCGCTCAGCCGGTGTCTGACTGGATGTAGTCGGCTACCCCGGCTTTCCTCGACTTTACGCAGTGCCGGGTACACCGCCAGTGTCTTCACCAGACGCAGCAGAGCTGATAGCTATCGGCCCATAGAAACGCAAAATGTAACCTTAGATAAGACCCATATTTTTGTGGATCACAGTGTCGTTACTACACTTTAACCATTTAGTGCCAAGCTGTTCCCTTAAACCATTATAAAGCCCTCTTTGGTTTATGTTTGGACGAGGGTGCGTGGTGGACTTCCATAATTTGGGAGAGAGGGAGTAATTCTTGCGATACGTATTAAAACACTTTGACAGCATAAGAAAGGGTAAATTATATGAAACATCATTTTTGGAGACCAGTCGGTTTTCAGCGTTCGTTCTCTATGCGGTTTATTGATGCAATGTCATCAGTGATCGTTATCCACACGGTTTATTGATGATGCCATCATCATCGGCCTCCGCTCTCCAGTCTGGTAGCTGGCCAGCCTTTCATGTGCGTTGCCAGTGGCCATTGCTGATCGGTGGGATGGTGACACGTACTGGCTTGGGGGGGTATAAAATGACCAATTATTTCAGGCCCTCTTTGTGGAATACAAGTAGACCCGAAATAATTAGCCTCGCAGTTGGGCTCTTTTCTGCCTTATGTTTCCTCCAATCCAGTAAGCATGTTCTGTATTAGATTGCTCTGTTATATGTTATATGATTTCTTTTTAATTTCCAAAAGATTACATCCACCCCTCCTAACCTAAAGAGTTCATTTATTGCTATTATTATTATTACTATTATTATTGCTATTTTTTATTAATATTATTATTACCCAATCATTCCAATCACTTCAGAAAGGTAATGCTTAGTAATAGCTACTTATTTTCTAAAGCGAATGTAATATTAACGTGTTATAAAGTATTTGCATGATGTGTGTCCAAAAAAATCCTCTCCGGCATATAATTGTGAAACATGAAAGATGTATTTAAATGATTGTTTTACCTTTTTTTGATCAATTATACTAATAATCTTTTTTCTTCTTAATAAGGGATTGCCCGTGTCGGTTCATTTTACTTCTAGCCCTCAAGGGTTATTATGTGAGCGCGTTTGTACATCAGAGCTTTTTAGCCATGGTGTTTCATTTGGGGGGAAAATGAATTATAGTGTTAATTATAATTTACCTCTAGTTACTAAACCTGACTCCTCCTATAATGTATAAATCTCATTGTACAACGCTATAGATTATGATAGTTTCTGCATAAATATAAATAACTAAAAATACATATTCACAATCATTAAAAGACAACACAGAAGATATTTAGTACCTTTTTTATCCTGCAGGTGTCACTGTTGTCCCTTGAAGATTATTATTATTTTTATTATTATTATTATTATCTTTTATTTATATAGCGCCAACAATTTATGGAGTGCTTAATACAATACATATATTTAAGAGGTCTGATAAAACTAGAATAGACAGAGTAAGATAATACTTTAGGTAAAGAGGACCCGGCTCACAAGCTTGCATGCAATCTAATTGTGTTTTTGGTAAAGGATGAGGTCATGTCTGACCAGTTAAGTGAACTATATTTTAAAAAGACATATTCTTGAAAGATTTTAATGTCGTATTCAAATCGCGGAAGTTAAGGCTGCATTTCTTTTTATATCAGCCTCATAAAACCCTAACTCCTAGAATGTTATTTTTCTTAGGATTTTGTGAAGATCCCATTGATTCGGCTAAAAATCCATTCAAGGCATTATGCCGTATACAACGGAAATCCGGCGTTAATGGGAACGTTGCATGTTGGCGTTCCTCATTGTGAAAAAGCTATAAATTAGCAGTGCCATAAAACGAGGCCAGGTTGTAGTTTGTAGCCAGGAGTAAACAAACCCGGGTAACTCCGATAAATAGAAGACACCCTATACAGCTCTTTATACAGCACTTTATGAGGGTGTCAGTAGAACATCACGTCGATGGGAGTCGTGTTTATTTGGAGAAATCTGTAGCCTTTGAGTACTAGAAGTGAAAAGGTCTGACCTAGAACCCTCCGAGAACCGCCCCTGTGTCATTCTCTTCCTGGTTCCTTATGGTCTCTCTCCTTGGTTTCAGTTCCCTTGTCCCTGTCTCGTACCTTTGTTGTCAGCAGAACAGAATCGTTAGCTGGTTCTCCAGGTAAATTTGCATGTTTCCTTCCAAAGCTTTTTATCCACAACCCCATCTGTGTTCTTGTCTTAATCACTAATCTAACCTTGATCTTCAGTCGTGTCAGTACTGATCGTGCGAGCGTGAAGAAACTGAGGTTTTATCTCATTCTGGTCACTATACGTGAGGATACCGTAAATGAATGAATTCTCTGACTTATTATAATGAAACGATTTCCTCAATAACTACACGAAACGTGTTTTCTAGACCATCTGATTTTGTGAGGGGCACCGGTTCACCTTCATCCCCTGACATTGTCTGGATTTATTAAAAGTTTTTGGATCATGTTAACAGCGCATGTAGAAATGTGCAGGAATGATTAAAAAACAAACCCTTGGACCGCATGCCGGGCTGCGTGCCAATGACCATTACATATCTTCTTCGGTTTGAAAATTGTCCATCTCTTTTGTGATGGACCAGCCATGTTGAGAGCACTCATCTTGTATGTATTCAGTGAAAATTGAATACATAAGTAAAGAAACCCATTTAACTCCAAAGATCTTCAGCATCATTGGATCATCCTGGATAACTGGTGGCCTTGAAGGTCCCCTTGGTGGATCCCATACATACTGTATAACGGTCAAGAGCTTTTGTAGAACCCCATCCTTGGCTTGAGATCCATCATCAATTGGACAACATGAGTTCTTCTGCCATGAACCTTGTGAAGGAGCTCTAGATGCCAACGGCATGGAAGCTCACAAAGCTCCTCAACCATAGCCGTCAAATCCCTGAGCGGTTCAGGTGTCATTCCGCTCCGTTTGTTCCTCTCAAATCTGGAAATATCCTGCAAACACGAGAAATTTTGCCACAACGATCTGTTGGATGTTCTGTAAAAGTCTTCTCTGCTGTTCTACATTCTAGAAGACTGTTTCATTCTGGATCTGTCCAGAATCAAAACCGTTCTCTAGATACTGAAACAGCCTTAAGACATAACATCTTTTTTCCTTTCTTTAAGTTTTACCTTACAGTAATTTACATTCCAGACACACTGCGGGTATTGGCCTCTGGGGATTTTACATGTAATCTCTGTTTAATTAAAAACAAGAAAAATCTGGAGTATTTTCACATGTAGCCTTTTTTTTTAGTTTACATGTTTTGACGAAGTGAGCACTATAAGGAATAAATACGGAACAAACATATTTTTTAATCCTTTTTTGTCCCCCATTTATTTAAAAAAAAAAAATACTGAAATGGGTTCACAAAGGAAAGATCCTTCACATTAATTATTATTATTATTATTATATATTAATATGCAATATATTACTATGCAAAATAATATATAATATTAATGATAATTAATTAATATACTAATAGTACTAATATTTATGAAATTTGGAACTTTCAGTGTTTTTAGGCTTTTCTCCTCTTTCTTTTTCTGGATTTCGCCATCTTACGCCCTGTTATGTTTCATTTTCGATAAAACGTTTTTTTCCCAGCGTCATGGGAAATGCCAACCCAGGTGTCTTCTTCCTTTACCGTTTTGAGGTCCCAAACTTGTGGTGTTTCTTAACTTAATCTACGTAGTCTGTTCTTCTGGATCATAAAAGAACGCGGGGTTTGAAGGCAGTTGGCGGGGGTTAGAACGACCGAGATCACATCTCCTAAAAATCATTCACGTACCCGCTACACTACCAGCCTGGGACTTCTGCTTGACGTGGTTTAACTCTTTAAGTGACTTTTACACCATTAATTATCCATAGGTAACCTAGGAAACAGGTAAGTGAACCCGAAGGCTTCTAAAACCCAACCTCGTTCCTGCGTGGTATTTATTGTTATTGAAGTCTGGATGAGCCGATGTCATAAAACATTCCGGATCAGGTACTGACATTTTTGTGATGTATCCTGTTTTTTTTTCTTTAAACAGCAGAAAATAAATCCCCCCCTCGGCCGTGCGGGTTGAACCATTCGGACTCCTTAAACCGCAGCGACAGGATAGATGCCGTTACACCGACCCTCGGCAGCAGCAACAACCAGCTGAACGCCTCGTTCTTGCAGGTGTATATCCCGGATTACTCCGTACGGGCCGTAACAGACCTGCAGTTTGTCAAGGTACTTTTCTTTTTTAACGCTAGCAGATTACGGGAACTTTCTAAAGAGAGATAGGAGACCTTTTACGTATCCGCTCTTACAGCAGGGGTTTATTTACCGTCCGCCGCTGCCCTCGACCCAACCGACGGCAACGACCCCAGCCGCCATCCTGAAAGCATTAAAAGGCGCTGTATGCCTTTAAGGCACAATTTCCCCGGGATGGTGCACCTTTTAATGCGGTCTATGGTTGGCCTCCATAGATGTCCCCTGTAACTGGCCCATAGTGCAGCAGGACGTCGGGGGGCTTCATCACCCAAGAGGGTTTGTAGACGGCCTAGCCTTGGATACCTCACTGCCAGGTAGGACAATATCCGTGTTCAGAAGAGGAGTTCTACACCCGGCCACGGCTGATGCTGCCGTTGGGTACGGGAAAGCCTTTGTCCGCCGTGCTTTCCCGTTAAATACAGCTAGAGGATCACATTTAGTATTTTTTTTTTTTGGATTTCCGTTCACAGACCCGCAAACCCAGGTCCGTTTGTTTATAGTAACTTTTTATATCACCTTACGCTTTAATAAAGTGTAGCGTTTCGGCTGACAATCAAGATGTGTGACCTATTGATATAATAGATGTAATTTTTTTCTTTCTTTCTTTCTTTTGGGGTGGGCTGTAAAATAGATCACAAGGCAGCAGTACCAAAACGCCCTAATGGCTTCCCGAATGGACAAAACGCCCCAATCCTCAGACAGTGAAAACACTAAAATTGAAATGACTCTCACCGAGCTTCACGACGGTTTAGCGGACGAGACGGCGAACCTTCTAAATGAACAGAACTGCGTGACGCACAACAAGTCCAATCACAGTATGCACAGTGAAGGGCCCATCTGAGGTTAAACCCGACGCGTCGGTGTTCAGGACAATCCTCACTACATTCTGAAGCTTCACTCCCGGATTCCTAATTGTGATAAACGTCACGAGTACGAGCGAGCCACCCCACCACCCTGAGACCAAAGATTCCTAGGCCAGCGGCGGCAGGAACCAAGAGCTCCGAACCCGAGCAGGAGATAGACTTTGTACGGAGACAGATAATAACACGTAATAGGGGTCGGTGAGTTAGACCAAAAAAACGAGGAGCCTTTACCTACAAGAGGACATCATCTTCCATCGTCTTCGAGTACGTGTTGCCTTTAACAGGATATTCAGAGACGCGAAAGTTGATATTATTTGTTATACCCCATTAATATGATATCTTAGCCCAAATTATGATATTTAAGAGAACGGATTCTATAAACTGAGGTGCGGCATGCATGGTCTAAAGCGCCCTGCGTGGGATAAAGACGGTCCACGATGGAAATGTCAGTGTTTATAATATCTGCCCCCAAGGGCAGTCCAGTCAGCGCACTCCTTGTATTCTCTGCCACCTTGTATTTGTTGAACATGTGCTGCTTTTTGTGTTAAAAACGATGCCGCCAGACTTTAAGCAGCTCAAATTTAGAGATTTAGAACGATTTTGACCAATTGGTCAAGTCCAGCGTTTCGGTTTCCCACCAAGTTAGTGCCCCAGGGATGTTAACATTAACACCCGGTTTCAGTTCGAGTCCTTAAAGCTGTATTTTATCACTTTAAATTTCAAACAAATTGAAATGCTTTTCGCTTTAACAAGCTGACCCAAAGATTTCATTTTTATGTTTGCCATTGGTTCCCAAAAAGTGTTTCCCTCTGTAAAAGTCTAGTGACGGAGGGGTCTATTCACTAAATAGGGAGTTTACAGGGGTGTTGAACATTTTAATTCCCTGGCCTCGTTACACATTATGGGGCCAACCCCAGTGAGTATCTCCTGCTGATCACCAAGGTGAAGACCCCTGCCTTGACTATACTTTATACACGGACTGTTCAGCCGCCCTTGGGGGTGAAGCTCACTGTGGCCGGCCCTTCATAATGCATAGTGCAGTTGGGGACATCAAATGTTTATTTTACCAGCAAAGATCCATTTTAGTGAATAAACTCTTAGTCTATAGTAAAAAAATGGCGGACCCAGCATCCATCGGTACACCTCCCCTATAGACACGTTATATGAACCCCACCAGCTAGCTTCCAGTGCCTTATATTCTTGTCTATGTTGATATTGTGCGATGCTTGCTGTTGAAGAATTTAATTTGCAAGTTTTTCTATCTGAACTGAATGGAGATCCAATCGGTGTTTCTGCCATGACTGTGACGCCATCATCGAACGAAATTGCACTATTCTGCTCCTCTTAATATGTCAAAAAGGCACATTCTGAGAATTTAGTGAATATGAACCAAACCACTGTGCTGTGCTTCATCCCATCCAGGCTGAAAGTTATATATATAAAATTAATCTTTTCAGCAGAAATAATACCAGTATGTATTAATATTTCATTATTTTTTATTTTTAGATGTGAAAATTTTTATTGAAATTGCAAAAATGAATGCAAAAAAAGAGCTGGAGTTCCCAATGGTTTGCCCCATCTCCGGCACTCAAGGGGTTAAGTTAAAAGACACAAACATGTCCTTTTTTTACCCCATCACTGTGACTAATTCCTGCAACACCAAAATCGTTGTAAACAGTTAAAAAACAAAAAAAAATGTAGCCGGTGGCCCCCCCAAAAAACAAGTACTCCGATATATGAAGAATATCTTATTTTTGTTACTTCCATTATAATTTGTTCTCAGCTGCCATTACCTTCCATGACGATGGCAATAAATGCTGCTGTGTGAACCCACGTGTGATTAGATTGCTGTTTTCTTAACACAAATGTCCTTAATGTTTTCTTTGCCAGGCCGCCTAATATCGAAATGTTTAATGTCTAAAGGTGAATAACTTGTTCTTTTCCCCAAACACAGAGAGAATGGCAAACCCCGGAGCCCTGTCTCCCGCCATGCCCTGGTCTTCAGCCAGCCAGCCAGCCAGCCGTGGTGCAAATATCATTCCTGTAGTTCTCGCCCTGGCCAGTAGGGGCAGCAGAGATGGGGTTGGCGGGATTGGAAACTCACAAAATCAACAGATCTGAGTTCTTGTTCTTGAGTTAAACAGCTGACACTCTACTTAAGATGCATTGATGTGTCGGGGTGCAGGTGGATCTGGTTGGGGATAGCCAGCTACCCCCAGCCCCCCAAAAGATGGTTGTCTATGCGGTCTGCTTTGTTGCTGCTGCGTTAAGTCTGGTTTTATGCCGGTTTTCTACGGCTCCCACGTGTCAAAACTATGAGAAGGATCTCGATCAATGAGTGTTTCTTCTTCAGGCTTCTACATCTGCGTAAAACAGCAAATTTGCGAGAAAGATGATATTTAACCCCTTAATGACAAAGCCAGTACATGTACGGGCTCAAAATGCATTGTTTTCAAAGGGTTTAGGGACCGCCCATTGTCCTTAAGGGGTTAATACTGGTTGAAATATTAGTTGGTTATTTGCCTCGTTATGTCTCGGCATGAAGCTTGTTGTATTCGGTGATAATTTGCTCTGTATATGGGGCTGAGTGAATTTAGTTCTTCATTAAAGCCATCTATGTGTCTACGAAGGAAAAGGTCCTCTAGTCCACCGCTAAATGAACCATAATATCCGCGTCTCCAAGCTTCCATCGATACTCAACGCTTAGCGTCACCGTGTCAGCCCTTTGTGGCAAAATATTAATGGTGATCAGTAGAGGGAAATTCCTATGCATTATATCCCTATACATTATACCCCTATACATTATACCCCTATACATTATACCCCTATATATGGAATTATATATATATATATATATATATATATATATATATATGAAATCATTCACTGGTAGAGGTTTTCCTAAAACCTAAAACAGATCTGATCCATTAATATTATTTATATTGTGTTAATATTAATATAAGAATTACTTTTCCAGGGCATCAGAATGAGGCTAAATAATGATACCATTAAGATAAAATTGGTAAAACCCAGACATTTAAATAACTCCGTTTTGAGGTCAGTGCATTGCCAGAGATAACAAATCGCATTATATCACATTATGGCAAATTACCTTCCCCTGTTTAAAAAATATATAAAACACCATAATGTGGTTATTTGTGGCTAAAACACATCTCTTTAAGAAACTTCATTCAAATAAAATACTTTGGTGTTTTTACCAAAATACTGGTTTTCTTTTTTAACCATTTCCAAGGATTTTACCCCCAAACCTTTACTTTGTGAGACTTCACTATATGTTCAGAAATGGTACGCAAACCTGTGTTCAAGCAGGTGTATTCTGCCTGTGAATTTTAATGAATCTCTAGTACTGTTAAGGTGTGCAATCTGTACCACAAATGCGGAAATGACCTTCTTCAGACCCAGAACACAGACCACCTCGGCCCATATTGTTCCAAAAGACAATATTTGTATGTCATGGAGACGCATTCATGGGTTCTCCTTATAATATTGTTTTAAAGCAAGGTACCCCAAAACGCAGAGGTTAATTGTCATAAGGTTCTCTTTGTAAAAGTGACATCATAACAAATAATCCAACTTGTATGGATTTTACAGGAATCTGGGATGATGGAGAATTTGCCAGGTCTACCTAGATGGACAAACCTAAAGAAAACATTTAGCTTCAGATTGGAAATAGAATATTGGGTAATAAAGTCAGCAATTTCATTTTTTTTTTCCTAAACAGATCACAAAGTTGTACGATAATTGTACAGAAAACATTTGTATGACATCACAATAAAACATTGTTTTTTTATGGTGCTATAAGGTGATGGTTTTGCTTTACTTTTCTATACAAGGAACACTATTTATTATTATTATCTTTTATTTATATAGCGCCACCAATTTACGCAGCGCTTCCACTATATTATATAGGGCTTAACACACAGGTGCACCAAAATTATTCAGAATCGTAGCTTTGGTCCAAAATGCATCTTTTTTTTTATCAGTCTATTTGGAGTAGATGTGAAATGTATAATAGAAAGCTCTAGATGTGTTTTCAAAGTGTTATTAGATAACCTACACTATCCATATTAACTTATGTAGCTAATACTTGGGGAGACTGTGACCCTCAAGCTTTTCTTGGATTGAAAATTTGGGGAAAATGTCTTTGCTGGCTGCGTAAACGGTAATTTCAAGATACCAAATGGTTCTGTTTTGCATTGTCTCATAAGGTACTCAGTCTTCAGGGCTTCAGAGCGGCGATCACAATGCGGCTCTGGCACTTTAAGGCCAGCGGCTGTCTAATGACATGGGCTGCGCCAATGGATGGATACCTGCGTCTTAATGCTCATGTAATGTGCGGCCGGGCATAGCCAGACGATGGCCAGCATCCTACTGGGCATTTGCCGGGTGTGCCAGATGGCTATGCCGGTCCTGTCTCAGGGTATATTGATGACGTAACAAGATATGGAGGAAGCTAATGTTCATTCATAATGTTCAGCTGTGATTGGGTCCCTCAACTCCGCGTTCATTTCAAACCTGAAAAACACTCCTTCATTTCAGTTCCTCCTGGTTGTGGACATAGGGGGTCACGAAGCAATTGCTGTTCTGTGGACCCCTGGCGCTTCCCCCCCATTTTATGGTAGCATTCCTGTAAATAATGGTGGCTAATGACTTGTAATAATCTGTAGATCACGCATTCATCGTGACTTCATTCATTTCATTCATTTGTTGAGGACCTTCTTCTGTTATGTTCACTTTATACACTCGATTTTGAAAAGAAATGTCGTCGACGAACCCAATCCCTTATTACTCGAAGCTCTGTTGTCTTATTCTATTACCTTGTATATACCGGTACTCTAAAGCAGTTTTAATAATGGAAAGCTGTGTTTTGTTGAACAAATAGTGCATTTACATGTAGCAAAAACCTAAATGTATTATAAAATGGTCTATTTTTGCTTCTGAATGGAACATTGTAATATTATATTGAATTATGAAGGAGTTTAATTTTAATAAAGTTACATTTTTATTTCATTCTTTATGATGAAAGTTTATTTTTTTAATCTTGTTTTCCATTAGTGTCCCAGTGGGGGTTTTTTTAGATTTTTAAAAAAAAAAAAATTAAATATTTTTTAAAGAAATGTATTAAAAAGTCCAACTTTCTAAAGGTTACTGGGAGAGTAGAGTGATCGAATACCCTGTTTATGGTTTATAGGGTTTATGGCAGTTGTGTTTTTAACGCCAATCATATGGTAGATACCCTAATATCACTTTGGGCTCTGCCAGTCCCATTTGGTGCTTATTTTTTCCCCTTTGATTTTCGGTAAGCTTTTGGTATCTTATATTTTTGTACTTTTCATAAAAAAATATATTTCCTTACAGATAATACATTGAATAGACCAAACAATTGTAATTGTTAGATGGTACGGTTTCAATGTTTTCATACATATCATATTTTATGAGTACTGTACTAGAAAGATCACTCATGTAGAGGCGGCCATCTTGTTTTGGAACATCTCTTGGTGGTTGTTGATAATTAGAAGGCTGCTTGTAGAATTCGCCGTGACTCCTGAGTTAGGTGGAAACTCTTTTAAGGGATAACTGTTGAGTTGAGTGCTGAGTGGGGTTTCCTTCTAGACTGTTAGAGATGGGGGGGGGGTCTGGTACTGATCGGAATTGACTAGCTTGCAAAAAATCTCCCATTTGAATATAATTCTGTACTTACGGAGCTGAGGGTTATATTGCAAGGAATTATTCTCTAATAACAACATATTTTGTTTGGCCAAATGCGCAATAGATATCAGATTTTAGTAGCGACTGAACTTTATAACGCTGAGCAAAAGCCCCACACATTGTCCTAAAAAGTCGTCCTGTGGTTAGGGGGACTACGTGTGTGACAATGACTTCTTTATAGTTAAAGATTAAAAAACCTTAAAGCTCCCCCTCTCTGTTGCCCTTAAATACTAAACACTTCTGATCATGGTTTGTTTTGGTGGCCCTTCTAAACTAACATGGGCTACAACAGAACCACCGGCAGTATTGCCCCCTCTCAACTTTCAATATACTGTTTTAAGTGTAATAGTCGGTTATATCCACGACGACGGTTTGTGCAGTCACTTAAATAAAAAAAATACTAAAAATATTGCAATATAAGTACGTCTTTATCACACTATCTATGCAATGTATCCATTCTATCCCTGCCTGTTACCCCATCTAATATCCTAATCACAGAGTGCGATAATCCAGGTGATCTTTCATTTCTTATGAATTCACAATTAACAGGAGATAAATTATGTTCAGAAATTGCTAATAACCTTAATTTGGTTTTTTTTAAACCGATTCTATATTTTAGCGCATGTGAAACAAATGGCTGTTCTGCTCGCCTTCTTATTATTACGCTCGTAACGGGAATGACAGCGGCGGATTGTGCCTCGGTCCGAAGCGGCGATTTGCATATCGTATTAGGCACGCTCTATAAACTGTAGTATATTGTACATTACTCGCTCTCTGCTCTGGCAGATTTCTGAAAAACCGTATCTAAAAATGCGTTGTAAATACGTTCTATCGAAGCACAAACAAAAAAAAACAAACAAAAAAACCCAATTCCGATCGAAGTGTAAACTTTTCATTGCTGATTGTTCTGCATATTACGTTTAGAATTATTGGAATGATGTTGTAGATTTGCAATATATTCTATTTATTTTGTATAAATTGTATATGTTGTGATTTTAATTTATATATTTTTTTTGCTATTTTTAGATAAACAATGATTGCTATCTATCTTGGTGTTAATGTCCTTTTTTTCTTTTTTATTCAATAATATAATATGTTTTTTTTAAATTATTAAACGTCATGATAATCATACAAAGAATATGTTTATATGTTAGGGGATTATTTATTTATTTTGAGGGAAACTGAACCGGGGTTGAAAGTCCGGATGGAGGATATAGTGGCCAACTAGATCTCGGGTAGTAGAGTTGGGGATGAGAGAGCATGTCCCCTAGGCTGCTTTAGGGACCAATCCCGTATTGGACAACTGCCCCCCCCCCAATCGTTGTGGGCCTGTTAGGAAGGTCAGGGTTCCTCTCAACCATTTATTCTAGAAGTGCAGACCTCCATAGCAAGGAGGACCGAACGAGGTGGAGGACCCCCTTCGACATGGCAGGACTGAAGACGTTTCTCCTGGTCAGGTCTAAGGCAGTGACCTCCAAAAATAGATCCCTCAGTCAGTCCCATGTGCGCAATGTGTGGTCGCAGTACAAGTGGACAGAGATCTTTGCTTTTGTTGGGATATTTACATCTACATATTTAATCCCTTGTGTCCCACCTTGTTAATTAAGGAAAATCATATTTCTAGACTGGGTAAATGATAGAAGAAGCAGGTTCCGTCCAGACTCCTTTCACGTATTTGTTGCGACCATAGTAGTGGCTGACTCTTGGGCAGTTTTTATATTAACAACCTATGGTCTACATCTGAGGGACTCAAAATGTTGCTAATGGCACAAGTGAGCTAGAACTTCAGACTCTCAGGAACTCAGCGTACAGATAGGTATTTGAACATTATCAATGCTCAGCAGGGCAATTAAACCCATACTATGTTCCTTGGGGGGGAATAAAACATTAGGAGGAGAGGTGACCCAAACAGAGAACTCTCTGGATTCTAGAATGTGCAGACAGGATCAGAGAAGACTTTCCATCTGGGAAACGTTTCTTGTGTCCAGGGCGATCCCCACTGACCTCTGTGATATATTTGATCCATACATTCTACGGCCATCACCAAGGGAAAGAAATGGGAAACGTACATAAATATGTCAGACAGAAGCCCGGTGATTTGTTACTTTGTTACTCTGCATTAATGGGATATTCCTTTTTTTAGCTCCGGAAAAGAAAACAAGTTTGTAGAACTATATAAATAGCTTTAAAAATGTTTAAAAATACCCACCGTGGAAATAGGAATATAGACATTCTATCTACATTATGACTTATGGAAAGTATTTATCCCAAACCTGTTGGGTGGGAAACTGCGGACATAGACAGGAATGTATATACAATGGGCTCCATGTTAAAAAGTTTCTCATAAAATGTGGCTTATCTGTTCATTCCCAGGCATTTCTAATAATATATGTTATTGGAGAAAAGTTCATTCCATCTCCTAATTAGATAAAACGTAGTTCTTTACAGCAGTAACGGATATCTGCGTGATGGGGATTTAAATGGCTAATATGCCGGTTGGAGAAGAGAAGCAGATCCCTGCCAAAAGACGCTGCCGTTGGGTCCCTGAGAATTACTTCTGAGCGTGATATCTCGGGGAACATGTATCAGAAATAATCTGTTTCTGGTGGATACCGTAAGCCAGGCACTGATGGGGTCTATCAAACTGTGGATTTTACCACCAAAATTATTACCTTAGCAAAGACTTAAAAAAACAAAAAGAAAAAACCTCACTTCTTCCAGAGGATAAATCCTAGCCCTCCTTATACCTGTGGCTACAATAACTGCTCAAAGCCGTCGGTGACCAGGACAAGGTCCATTCACATCATCCAGCTCTACCCACCACAGATTGGCCAACATATAAAGTGCGCTTTGATCTGGAATGCAGAAAAATATTTTTCCATGGGATTTCGTGATGTAGAATGTAGAGACCCTTGATAAATGAGATATAAACATAAGAAAACAGGATATGTAGGGCAAGAGAAAGCCCATGCTTCATGGTGCGGATAAAAGGCTGCTTTAAATGTTTCTTAGAATGGGCAGATCCTTGGGCTTTAATTAAATAACCCAAAAAGGTAAAATTCTAATTCATATGAGCACCTACATTGGGTCTTAAGTCAAACCTTATAGCTTTTATTGGGCCATTACAGAAAACAAATATGGTGATTTGGGACATAACTTCTTCATCAGAAGACCTTAATTCCTTGTTTCTCTTCATCTTTTTGCCACGTTGGATAAATGAAAGATGTCGCCCTTCGCTAAAGACTCCATCTTCGTTTGGTTTGAAGACCTGTTCGGTACCAATAAAGTCTATCCTTTCCTTATGCTGGACCTCTGTTGTGTCTCATATACATCTTACACATTTTTACCCGTGGCGCCCGATACTAACAAACTTCCCGGAGGTTTTCCTGCAACTCGATGTCGTCACCATTACCATCAATAGACATACCTGGGTACCCCCCCCCCCGGCTCTGACATGTTACACATAATTCCGCCCACTCTGCTCAATTTAACACTTTTCTAACAAAACACAGAATTAGAAACATCATTCCAAGTATTGCTAAATGGCCAAACTATTTTATCTGTGTGACACTGTTAACATACAGCATAACACTAATGTAGGCGGAACAGCACCCTTAATGTACAGATCTTATATATATATATATATATAATGTACCGTTATGTCTCTGGAAAGTATAACTGATAGGCATTGGTAGATTTTATTGATTTATGTGTTAGAGATTAATAAAATAATCTCAGAAGAGCGCCCAAGTCCTTTTAGCAGTAACATTTTTACAGCTGATGATGAAAAAGGTGTGAACAGGTACTCCAAAGCCACACTATTTACCGGGTCCCCAATCTTTTCCTTTGGCGGGGATATGCAGCCCCTTCCTTCCCACCCAGAATGAAGCCTTGGGTGGGCTTGATCTTCTAGGGAGAAAAAGCTAAAATGCTCCTGTCCTGCATGTATTTGCTTACAGAAGCATTCTGCCCCATCTAGTCGTACTGTTTTTCCCACTTTAAAGACTCAAACCTTAATCAGTCGTTCAGAAGTCATACGCCAATCCCGCGCATGTTTAAATCCCCTCGCTGTTTCCTTTTGATGGTCCCGATAGCTTAAGTAACTTTATATCTTGTTGGCCAAATAAAAGGTACCGACTTCGGCGAATGACTTTTTTTCTACTTGGGCCAGTACGGCTATGGCCATTTTTATTCTTCTGTGTTATGCTGACCCCTAGTGGCCAGATATTTGAACTACAAACTGGGGAACAGCGAGGGTTTCTGTAACACAGCGATGGCAGGCGCTGCTGATGTCAAATGTATGCCCCTCAATCCCATAGCAAATGCCCCTCAATCCCATCGCAGAAGGGCGGAGGGAAGTTGAACCAAATCCTCCCAACCCAAATGCACAACTTGGAATCTGATCCGCTCTTCAGTCCGAATACTTGGCCTAAGTGAATACGTCTTTATTTTTTCTCTGGTACCGAGTATCTAACCCAGAAGTAGCGTTTGAGTTAACCACAATTGGATGGCGCTATATAAAACAATAAATAATAATATTAACTTCCTTTGCAGAGTTAACGCCACGACGCAGTTACAGTTAGATATACAAAAAAAAATTAGAAAACTACATTATATCTCCAAAGTTTATTGGGTGCGATACAGTAAAATGTGATTAAATAACCAATAAAGAATGAGAACAAATTGCAAACAGGATATCAAACTGTAAATGAAAATCACATCGGAAGCAGGCGGCAAGAAAATGAACAACCAACTGCGCCCAACGGCGGATGCGTTTCTGACGCTTTATTTCTGACTCCGGGATGCCGCAGACTTTATATTGACAGAAAAGCCCGGCCTGCTGCGCCTTTTAAAGGGATCGTATTATTCCTCCAATACATTTATACAGAGGTCTATGTAATATTGCATTGTTTCCAGCGCTTGGTGCTCATAGCCGCACTCTACACTCTACAGTCTGTCCGCAGCTCCCATTATAATAAAATATCGCGCACCCCATATCATCCAGGCTCAGGATAGTTTATCAGTGGAGAGAAGAAATCCCATGGGGGAGAACCCCTTAAAATAAATCCAGGCAATCTTTGGCTCCTGTCTGGCTGTGGATGATGGGCCTTGCAGTTCAACAACAGCGGCAGCCTTCCATTTTTTTATTCTAGATACAAAAATCACAGTATGTCTAAAAGATATATATGAGGCAAACTAAATAAAGATTCAAGATCAATCAACGTAGTGAATAAAACACTAAAAGTGAGTAAAGGCAGAGAATATCAGGTCTGTCGTCGGGCTGGAGCCACCATGAATTGCACCAACTTCTCCGCTAAACTGCTGGGTATTGGAGTGTACTGGGATTAGGTGAAGCCGTCCAATCAGAGCCGCCTTCGTTTATTTCGGGTCGTGTGGAAACCCAAATGAGCTTAAAATACTCGAATAGGATGAACCTACGGCCTTAATACACGAGTAGCGCCCGACGTACAGCTTATTGTCCAAACCAGGAGGTTCTCATCCTCCATGACACCCAAAACTGTTTAAAATCAGGAACAATGGGAGGGCGAAAGCGGATGCCCAGCACTGGTGGTTGCCTAAAATGCGAAGTAATACAGCAGGCTTTCACACACAAAACAGCGAGGAAATATTGGTCACGTTTGGAAATATATAAAGCATCGGGGCAAATGTTTTTTTGTTTTTTATTTACTACAAAATCTTTCTGCTGCCCCAACAGTTTGTATGATGGACCCGAAATAAATGCAGAGCTTACTATGCAGTCACAATCCGCACACAAGAGAAAAGATTGCTTTAAAGAGAACAAAAAAATAAAACGATAGCAACTAAGAAGCGTTATACAGAATGTAACACGGGAGGCTTGTAAACCTTTCGCTGAACGCACAGATCCGGCCCGTTAATAATCGTTCTGACCGTTAGCGTCGCCTCCTCTGTTCTTTTATTACTTGGGGTCTTTTGTCTTTAGAATGAAAAAGCGCGGTGTGAAAGCGAGACGGATTATAATTGCGCTGTATTTTAGTTAGATCCCTTCATTTAAAAAAAAAGTTATTTGCAACTAGAAATGGGAATTTTCACAATAAACCCTAAAAGCGGTAAATAGTAACATTTATGCCGGGCTTTGTTTAATGTGATTCCCCGCGTGTAGGAGCAGTTACCGGTCCATCGGCCAAACAAATGGATTCTAACTTTGTTAACGGAACGTTAAAGGACCCGTCGATGAATGGAATAAGCGTGAGGGTTACGAGATAGTGTATAAAGTTCCTTAAGATGTTGGCTGACGTCAAAACTTGTCTCCCATCATAAAATGAAAAAGGGAATCTGATATAACCGCCGGCACTTAGACCAGGAATGTCTCTCCTTCGATGCACTCTCTGCGAGACGGGGAGCGCACTCTAATATTTTTGGCTGAAGAGCGTACAAGATATATAACCATTCAGTGGGGCGTTCACGTATAGGGTCCAAAGATTTAATCTTTTCCAAAGCTATGATATAATATACTCCACAACTGGATTTGTGGTTTTTCTCATGGACTTAGATGCTCTTTACACGAAAATCACAGCTTGTTTAAAATAACAATTAAAAAAAAAAACAACAACAACAACAACAGTATAACCTTTGCTATAAACACTGCTAGTTAAACGTGTCCGTTGCCAGTATTAACGACGTCATATCTACAGACTAGATACATGCTGCCTGAGAGTACTAGGAGGATACCCTCTGAAAACAAAATTCTGGGGTGCCGTTAACTCTCTGAGTCGACACTCAAGAACCCAACGATAAGAAAATACTGTGCTCTGTCTTCGCAAAGGAGACGTGTACTTGGTAAAAGGAGTACAGCCCCATAAAAATATACTTTGCCTTTAGAACTGTTGGACGGGAATCAACAATAAAACAATAAGAGAGAAAGTATTCTTCTGTGTCCATTAAAACGATGGATATCTTCCTAGTGGAACTCTGCAGTGATTTGTATTTGCTGTTTCCACACTGCAGTAATCAAGAATATTTTCTTTTTAACCATTTTATTCTTCCTCCTCCTCCTCTTCTTCTTCCTCTTCTTCCTCCTCCTCTTCCTCGTCATCGTCTTCGTCGTGGCAATGTGTAATTTCTTGCGGGGCCTGAGCGAAAAGGTTGGGTGGTTTGATCTCGCTGATCGAGCGAGTTAGGTGGTGCCGTTGTTTGAAATCGGAATCCTTGAAATCAAGGGAGCTGCGGTTGCGAGTGGCCATCGGCGACTCGGTTTCGTTAATGTCCACGTGGATGTGCTCCACGGTGGATTCGTGAGGCATCTGGAGGAAAGAGAAATGAAACTTGTTCTGTATCTCGTCTGAACAAATAGCTTTTAGTTTAGTTTTTGCAGTGGGGACGCGCTAAGTAACATTGCTGTTGGTGCGAAGCACTCACCAGTACATGCGCAGCTCTGAACAGGTAGCTGAACGGGTAATACAGGAGGTTTATGAAAGAAGCGGCGTAGAGGTCGGCGTAACGCATCACCTGACTGGCGAACAGAGTCTGGCGAGAGCCGCTGCGGAAGAGGCTTCCCATCATCCCGTAGCACATATCCATGTCATGGGTGACTTTCTGCATGGAGATTCATAAAGAACAAGAATAAGGTGCTGTGAGCCTTTAAGGAATGGGGCGCCGGGATATGATATGGTGACCCCCTAAGCCGGGATCACTGGCTATAACTATCCTTTATATGTGCAGGATGCTAATAGCACCCAACTGCCCCAGACCTGGAAAATGGAAGTTGCTCCTACCTTAATGCGCCTCTGGATAGAACTTATATCAGGCCGTTCGTTGCTGCTACTGTCCAGATGTCTATAAGTGACAGACAACTCAAGTTAGTGCGACCGGGACTCCAGTAGAGAATAAATATATATATATATATATATATATATATATATATATATACATATTTTAACTTCCCCAAATCGCTCAGATTTCTTCTTAGAAAAGCTTAGACTGCAGGTAAATGAATTGTGAGTCGGGTGACTGTCTGGTAACCGTCTCTTTGTTACTTAACAGACTGCCGCCTAGGACATGTATGTAATAATACACGGAACCGGCTGAAATCTCGACCGATGTTATTAGAGAACTCATTTATAAATTACAATGTATGGGATTTCACGCACATCACACTCAGCACATTTTGTATCCAATAATGTTTATTATTTGAATATTTATGATAATAATATTATAATATTTAATATTTGTGCTTTTAAAGCACACCTCTTGCATAAACCTGTTCTCATGGAGCATGCGACATTCTGATTGGTTGGTCAATGTGTATCTTTTTAGTAAAGGTTTGAAAATTCCAGGTTACTTCATACTGATCTATAAGCTAAATAAACCCATGTAACGGTGTCTACGGACCAGGGGCCGATCACCCTGTTCCCTGACATGCTGCTGTCCAACGGGCCAGTGAACAGAGACATCTCTTAGAGAGCGCTGTGTGTCGAGACAAAGTGTTGGAATATGATGTCATATCGCCCCCAACCTACATTCATGGCTGATCTTAACTGTCTGCATGCTTATTCCTCCATAGTAAAGTTATCTCTCCCCTGTTATGTTCCTGATTGTTGCTGGTTGGTTCAGGGAGCCTTTGTAAGGCTGGGCGAGGAGAAGGGAACGTCAGGGTCAGAAATTAATCAGAAAATGCTGGCTCTGCCACAGGCTGCCATCAATTTCGGCTTCCACAAGGGAAACTTATTTTACTGCGCTGATTGACAAACCAAAAGCACAAGTTTTTTGGTCGTTTTAACTAATAAATTCAGTAATTAGTTTTAGTTACTCACTTGTAGAGTTCTGACAGGAAGATATCCAGGCTCTGGAGCTCCTCGAACAGGGCTAGATTCAACGAAAGAAAACATAACGCGAAGGTGAGAGCAGAGAACGGCTTTTAGGAGAAGAGAAAAAGACCCGATGAGCAAAAAGTGCAGAAGAAAACAGACGACAGAGAAAAAAAGTCTACGACACAGAAAATGGAATGATGGGAGTGATTCGGGAATGACAAAAAGGGGGACAATCTGCCCAAATAATCACAAAGCAGAGTCTGATCTGAGCCCTCTCGTGATATTACGCTTTTTAGCCCCGAGTCTGAATCCCCTCCCAGACCTTACAATGTGAATGCACATAAAGCAGTGTCGGGGAGACGCCGCTGGAGACGAAATACCAAGAAAACAGCAAAAAAAAAAAAAAAAAGCTAAAGAAGTTGTGAAACAAATAGTAAGAGATGGAGAGTATGTACATATAATACAGAAATATATATTGGGTAAAAGAAAAACAAAAAAGAACACATTTCATCTGAAGCAGCACTCAAACAGGATCGGGGGAGGGGAGGAAGAAAATATAAATCTTACTTTTGGCACTCAGCAAAAAAGGTTGTGGCCCCTTGATGAAGCACCTCATGCACATGTGATGCTGTAATCCTATGTAGGGTTAAAATTCTTCTGGGTGACATGAAAACATGTCCTGCACAATATAAATATTTTAACCCTCACCCTGCCACAGTTACTGTCCGTCTGCCGCTGCTCCCTGGTCATTATTATAATCGCAGGTGATATGTGTATATATATATTCCAGTGCTTCGCAGGTATGTATCTAATCGTACCATATTACAAAGCACGACGAATGCATGGACTGCAAAAATATACATTATATCCTATGAGAGGGGGGTCCAACCTGCGGCCCTCCAGCTGCTGCAGGACTACATTTCCCATAATGCTCTTTCAGCTAAGGGCCTGGGAGAGGAGTATGGGAAATGTAGTCCTGCAGCAGCTGGAGGGCCGCAGGTTGGACACCCCTGCCCTATGGTATGTAATCGGGTTATCATTTCATAGTTTCATGGTGCATTTATAATACGGCGAGTGGTTGGCGTGTGTTCCACATGCTGCATATAGCAAGGTATTTTAAACGAGCAAATCTTATTAATATCCCTGCTTGACCACAAGTGGATGGTCACCTGTGTTCTAGGAGGTAAAGGTTCTGGTCTATGAGTGGTTCCATGATGACCATATAAGATCTGGCAGAGCCAGAGAGAACCTGAGCTCAGGTCCAGACATTGCTATTCTCAAGACGAAAGTGAGATGGCCAAAAATGGCCCCTCTAGGTTTTCTATACCTGTGGGTGACCTGAATAAAAACCTTTTATTAACATCTTAAATAGCAATGAAGATAATTCTGAAATACAGGATATACTTTTGTAATGTTTTACCTATAGAGAGAAAAAGCATAATACACCTGAAGAAGAGCCATAGCCTCAAAAGCTTGCAATCTATTATACTATAGTTAGCCAACAAAGGCATTAACATTTGCTTTTTTTTTAAATTAAATCATAGCATTATCGCCTCGCTCTCACATTAGTGTACATTCATGAATTAATTAATGCCATTTCTACTCAGTCCCTAACAAAGCTACGGACTAGAATTGCTTACAGCTTTTGTCGGTCCAGACGTGAAGCTCTTGCGCTAGCTCCGGGATCACCAAGAATGTTCTCCATCCCTGACGCTTCTTGGACTTCAGAATGTCTCCAAAGATGTGATCGCCGATATACAGGATTTCTTTGCCTTTTGCTCCAAGCAGATCACACAAAATGTCCGAGGAACCTATAAAGATACATTATAAGTCAGTAAAAGGAAACAGGGAGGTTTAACAGAATAGAATACAGATGCGTATTATTTCCGTTCCAGAATCAGATCAATCACAGGGTCTTAGCACAAAGAATATTAGACAAGTCTATCTATAGAAAAGACTTTGGTTAGCATATACTCACCGCCAGAATAGACAATTCCATGCTGTAAGGGGCCAGTGTACGTCCCAATCTTCAGTTTCCCCGTATTCTGTGGTGACAAGAAAAATCATGCATAATATGAATAAAAATTTGTAAGTCTGAAACATGAAGACAAATACATAAATATATAATCTATAATAATATGTTATTTAATATAATAAAACAACAGTAATTCTTACAGCCTGCCATTCAGCAGGTCACCAGCAGGGGGCAGCACAGGGAAGGAAATTGAGGTTTGCGATTAAGATTTATTTGTTTGGGGTTATAACGATGGGCGAGACGGATAAGTGATCGGTGACCTTAAGATTCTTTAATCATTAATCAGATAACAATCTATGGGGTTAAAAATTGTTAAACCAAAAGCAGATCGATTGTAAGTGAGGAGTTTAGGCCACTGATATTGACCGGTGAATTCGATCAATAATCAGTGAACTAAAATGCCACTGATCACACAGTAAGCAGTTTTGTTATATAAAATGTAAAAATAATAATAAGAGATGTATTTTTAATAATGTATGTGTGTGTACTATTTTAATAAAGGGGTGATGTGGATCATCAGCAGTTTGACCTGCTGCAGAGTGGCTCGGAAGCAGACTTCGAGCCCCAGGTCGGTGCCGCTGTGGATTTGTTTCATTATTATTCTTAGAGGAGCAGAAAATTGATGGTGACTTGTAAGTTTTTGGGAGGGCAGAGTTACCATGAAGCTGCCTATGGCAGCAGTGACAAGTGGGGTTAACACCGCACAATGTTTACTAATGTATAATACGCACCCCTTTTTCAGGACTCTTGCTTCATGCTGCTAACGCCAGTAAATGGTAACAGGCTGCATATTACATGGGGTAACAACAACAGAAAGGGGGCTTCCAGAAGGGTACTTACAGTATCCACTTGTCTCAGTACTGTTCCTTCTCCAAAAAATAGTGGTTTGCGAGCATCGACTAAAATCAAATCAAAATAGGACTGCCAAGGCCGGTGTGTGCTGCCAGGCTGTAACAGAAAAAGTGATATAAAAAAAAATAATAAAAACACAAAATGCCTATTCTGTCCAACCCTGTGATCCTCTCTGTGCTGGACGCAGCACAGAAATCTCTAATCACGTTAGCCCGCTGGCCGCGCGAGGATATGGGTCACACAGATGATACGAAACGTCGTTACTTTAAAGGGACAGCCTCGCCAAAAATATGTAATTAGTTAGCGCTTTAATATACAAAAAAAAAATCCTTGCAGTGATTGGTTCATTGCTGCCAATCACCGTCAGGGAAACATTCACGCTCCAATCAATGGGTGCGCCCAACGCACGCGGTGGGGTTGGAACGTCCCTTTAATGAATATCAAAGAACAGCAGACTGCCTGAGCCTCATATAGTAACCCTTAATGTATATTTAGTTAATTGTGGCTAGTGTCTTATTTCTCTCGTGTTTAATTATTACGCTGTGAATCCGTGCGTTTGTGTGAGTCGGACCCACAAGATAACAATGATTTATGAACTGGTTTCCGTATTCTGCAGGTTTGCTATTTATCTGGAAATGCTGATTCCGCGTTTATTTATCATACATTACCTTTGGTCCGTGTGAAAAGTCAAAGAGGTACGTCATAATTTTCTAGAAGAACAAAAAAGATGTCGTTAGAATACAAAAAAATAATTAACGTTATTTTCATAAGCAACATATTCCCTAAAAATGAATTAATCCCATCTAGTCATTTTTCTGATGTAAAGACTCAAACCTTAATTAATGCATTTAACTACATGATTTAAATAAACATAAAATGCATTAATGATAAACCAGAAATTGTAGTTGATTGCACTGAAAATGTTTATTTCTGTGCCAAATATTATTATATGAATGTATTAATACGTTGATTTATGGACGATGTATGCTTTAATAGGGATATAGAAGACAATGTGAATTTGAAAGGAAAAAAGAAAAATAGAGGCCAGATAAAAAAGATGCTTTTTTCCCATTTTCCTTAAATCTTTACCATATAGAGAGTTATTTCCAACATTGTGAACTCGGCCCTATGAAAATATATAAGATGACATATAGAACGAGCTACCTGCTTTACAGTCTCGCTATAGATAACACAAAGCACTGTGTCTCTGGAGCGAGGACGTTACGTTGGATCTAGAATGCAGGAGATCGCTCTCCCCGGGGCATATTCTGTACCCAGGCAACGTTTTCAGCCGCTTGAATATTTGATGAGCACTTACATCGGTGTATTTATAGTCACTGTTCGTGACGAGGAAAACCTTCCCGACTTCGCACATTCGACTCAACAGCAGAGGCAGCTTATGCTGTAGAAACAAGAGATTCCGCCGGTTATAAAGAGACTAATAACATACGCAGATATTCACAACTACATCCTCATAATCCACTATAGCTCCAAGATCAATGTATTTGTTTGAACAGCGTTAAAAGATGTATTCTGGTCCAAAAAAATAAGCATTTTTACTGTTTTCGCATTGCCACTTTGTAGAGCTGAAGAACCGCAGGGCCACTCAGCCCTTTGATGGCTCCTCAGCCCTTTGATGGCTCCTCAGCCCTTTGATGGCTCCTCAGCCCTTTGATGGCTCCTCAGCAGGGCAGTGTGCTGCTGGCGAGGCTCAATCTTGAAATGTATAAGGAGCATCCGCAGAGAAACCTTTTTCACATATATATTTATATATATTTGGTGTTTTATCAATTTCTAGAGCAAAGTGCAGCTTTTACTGTAATTTGCTCCTTGTCAGCGAGACAAAGGAGGAAACATAAAATATTAAAGAGGAAATCCTGCCCATTTTTTTTCAGGGGCGAGTGAAGCAAAATTTCAGTGAAACCGGAGCAGCGGCTGCCAGATCTCCCCCCGCCGAGGCATCCCCCCCAAACGGCTGAGATCGGAATTGAGCGAGTGCCCTCGGCACACTAGCCCGCTGGATAGGCTACATACCGGTGCATTGTACACGGAGGGGCTGGCAGCGCCACAGAACGTTCTACAGAGAACACGGGTTTTAACAGAGCTGAAGAATCCTTCACATAGAACACACAGCGCTGTAGAATGTTCTCTCTCTTTATTATTATTAGACTACAATAGCTACAATAAAGTGTGACTATGATGAAAATGAAAATGCTTTGGAACTTACATCTTTAACAACATACTTCGGCAGGTTCTCTAATGTTTTTTCTTTCAGTGATCCCTGAAAACAGAAATATAACATTTCAGCAGCTTGTCAGAGAACCGGCATCTTCAAACTACCGAGAAGAACGAGGGGCCTGCCTCACACCCTCCCAAAACCACTGTGAGAACAGGAGAGTCAGCATTGCCTACATAGTATAGACCAGATTTACCACCACTTTTATGGAGAGCCGGGGTCACCTTGTGGGCAAACTGCCATGAGCAACGGGGGCTTACACGGTTAAAATACCCTGTGAGAACAGAAGATCTATTATCACCCCCCGGTCAGATTACAATATGTACATAAAACCTGGCATCACCTTGTAGTGGACCCAGTCAACAGCATCTCGGACATCCTGGAACATGCTCCGAAAAGACATAAAGAGGTCGCCATCTTTAAATCCCTTTTCACAGCTGCAGAAGAACCCAGAACACGATATAAATAATAATATAATATGAAACTTGAAATGCTAACACTTTTTATACACGGCGGTCGTCTCAGATCATACATTATGGGCCACGAGTGAAACAGACATTGCTTTTGATTCTCTGCTTCGTTTCAAAGGGAGGCCAAACATAGAAAACATGTAAAGTTACATATGTTTCGGGACCTCAGAGATCTCTTTTTCAGATGGACTGTTGGCCTAATAGATTCTTTTAAAAAGAAACTGTAATGGTTTGGAGTTCATACTTTTCTAAAAATGAAGTGTAGCTTGTTTTTGCCACTTGGAATTTTTGCCACAAAATATATATATATATATATAATATATATATAGTTTACATATATATGTATTGTTTTTTACCTTGTGTATCGGTCACAGTTTGTGAAGAAATCTACCAGGCACGCCAGCAGGTAGGTCTCTGTAACAGAAAGCACGATGGGTCATAAGATTAATAAGCTACTTAAAATCATGTCGGATATTACAGTATTTTGAATCTTTCTGTTTTTCACAGGAGGAGCCGTCACCACATTTAGCAATTAAGCCCTAATATTTTATTTAACGAGCGCCGTGAAGGACGATTTCTTGTGCTACTCAGCAGCAGATGGTATTTTTCAGAAATAGATGTATTTTTTTTTAGCCCTTATTGTATTATCGGGCTTTGATACTTGAAATCTATTGGCCAGTATTTGGCAATCTCTGAATATATTTTGCGGCATCTGGGTTGTATCTACTGAAGTGTTTTGGTGGAATAATTCTAAACGAATACTAGTTGGTGTGTATATATATAGTGTAATAACGCATAGTTAATTGTTTCACCGGCACTATGGCGGTGCCAGCTTTCTGAGAAGAGTAACGAGACGCCGGTACCTGGTAGGTTGAACAGGGTGTTGAGGATGTAGAATCGGTCTGTATCGTCTCGCTGGATGAATTTATTTGGGTATTGTTCTCTTATGTCTGGCCTGCGGAATAAAGAAGGGTTGATTTATTGCATTGGGGGTTATATAGATTTAAACACAGTGATGCTGACCCCCGAAGACAAAAAAAACTGCAAAGATCAGCGATAACTCTGTTGGGAGAGGCCACAATCTACACAAAGTTCTGGGGCATGGTTTAACAACACAGCCCTTAATTGCCCTTTAAACAGGACAGGCTTTCTATTACTTTCACCACCTTCGCGCATTTACCCCGAAGGGGTCAATTTGATCCCAAACCCCTACGGAATGAACTTTGTGAGTGCAGTAGGGGGCTAGAAGGGGTGTAGAAGTGATTTGGCACCGAAGCAGTTAAACATGACCTATACGCCTCCCTGAATTCAGAAACGAGGTGTAAACTTCCTTTAGGATTACCGGTATGATTAAGTACGGAGACGGAGCCAAGAAAACATTCTGGATTAATCAGTGTGTCTCCAATGTGTTGCAAAACAAAACGTGAAGCATAGAAGCCGTTTCTTGTCATTATAAGCGCTCGGAGCGGCCTGTCTGGACTACAGGGGAACCGGTTAATGCAGATTATACTTGGCTGGAGGGAAGGAAAGGCAGTAATTAAATATATATATATATATATATATATATATTTGTGACTTACAGCACATCGTACGCTGCTGACTAACGAGAACAGGACAAAGAAGATACCTCGTAAAAGCATATGATGCAATGCTGATGCTACCAGATGAAGTCACCTATAACCATACGCAGCCAGGAGACAATGCAGCCGACAAGGTAAATAGTCACGACCATTGTCCCCAAACAAAGAGCCTCTCTCTCTACGAGCGGCCCCTGACGGGTCAATAATAGGGGCCCAACTGTTTGGTTATTAGGATTTAAAGGTGCTGTTCCAATGGGACAAAACACTATTGACTCTATGATGCTAAGATGATAATCCTTAGTAGATCTGTCATTCTTCTCGTTCCTTCAATCATCAGTTTTGAGCATTCAGTTGCACTGGGAACAATGTTTCTGATGCTGTGTTTAGCTACAACAACGTTCATTTCAGCAGAGCAGGTGGAACGGCACCTTTAAAGGCAATTTCGGGAACTGTACTTTGCAAATAACTCGGTCCGTCCGCTTATTTTTTGGAGGAATACTTCTTGAAGCTGTCATTCACGAGACTGAAAGTGGTTTCCTAAAATAGCGGCTAATCATTTGATTAAGAGATCTCTCCTAGAACATTATAATCACACGGACTCATTAACCGCGCGCCCTGCTGAGATGAGAGAATGTTCTTAAGAAGATATCACAGTTTATTAAACTTGCCTACTTCGTGGTTATAAATAAGTAATAACCCTGAAAGCTCTGCTATGACATCATCACAAAATCCAGCTAAATATAGTATTAAACGAGATTCGGGGTGTTTTTTTTTTAATATATGGATATTCTCACTTACCCTCTCATGAAGTTAAATCCATGCGCACAGACAAGGATATTGCCGTAGGCATCGACTTTTAGGAGGTTCCCGTAGGTAGTGTCAAAAACAAGACCCCTAGAGAAAATGGAAGCGTGATATGAAAAAGAGGCCGAGAATTATTCGGGGAAAAAAACGTGAAAATTCACAAACACGAACATAAAAATACCTGTGTGGCCACTTTCTCTGCTGTAACGGCAGAAACATTTAGGGCTTCGGAACTAAACCGTCTGTGAGCCCTAAATCATGCCAACACATTACCGATAAGTAACACAATAAAGGGAAGCCCGGCCGCGCAAACGCAATCGCCGCCTCACCTGGTGGGGAACGTGGGGTCGTAGACGAAACTGAGCAGCTCTTGGGGGTATCCGATAGACACCAGCCTTTCGACGGTCAGGTCAAAGCCGAGCGATTCATACTCCGGAGATTTGTAAACTGGAACACATCAAAAAGCATTAAAAGACGTGAAAATTATTCACTATTTAAATAGTGGGCGATATTCTGGGTATTCCGGGTATCTCCCTCAACCCGGCATTAATCAGCATTAAAACATTATCGGTTGTGTTATACTATCTTTTGTCATTTAATATTCACAATTTAGTAAGAATTGCTCCTAGCTGACCCATCGCTCAGGAAAGTGGAGTGTACGCTCTCTCTCTGAAGTCCACGGTATTGGTGGCAGCTGAGAGGCGCCGGCATGTAGGACACCCATGTGAATATGAGGAGTGGGAGAGGCCAGGGGCATAGGGGGGACACACGTGTGAATTTAAAGTGCAGGAGAGAGAATGAGCATGAAGGAGGAGATTCATATGGATACGAGGTGTAGGACAGGTCAGGGATACAGGAGGACACACTTGTGGATATGAGGTATAGGAGAGAGAAGGAAGAGAGCAAGGAATCATAAGCTTCAAACCAGATTAAAATATTATTGAAAATATGTTTTTATAAAGCTGCTTAAGTGTCAAACACAGAAAGAAGAAATAACACTGAGTATGAGTGGGAAATGGTGAAGGGAGTGGAGGTGCCGGGTTAGCCCAGTACATGAACCTGGAACCCCGGGGTCTATTTCAGCCCCCAAGGACGCTCCCGAAGCATGCATTACTGCCTCATACAGATCTCAGATTTTCTTAATGCTCTTCCCCGAAGCGAGTGCAAATAAACGGTTTTGAAATCCGGCAAGTGGCCAAGAATCACAGGACTCTATTATTTTTGGATGTCAGACTGTTCAGCGGCTGCGAGTACACGAGGTCCTCTGTCTGACACCGGAGGGGAAGGGAACAGAAAGGAAGAAAACAAGTCTTACGAATCAAAACGCTAAAACACGTCGTCTAAACCTCCACAAAACAACCAACCTGCCACGGAATGCCACGGAATGCCACTCGAAACGAGCACCATGGCCCGCAAACGGTTAATAACCGATACAGTATTGCGTCAGCGTGCGGTTTTATAAATAGCGCTGTGATGCAGAGGAAGTGCTCGTGTCATAATTATATACTTTGTTTACTTTTAATGTGCAATCATGTCGTTCGGCCCTGAAGGGATCCGGTTACAGAGCACAAGGTCGTGATATTTTGGGGAACGGATTAGCGTCCCCGTCTCCCTGCCATAGAAGAATTTACATTAAAGAACTCTGTGAGTAACCGGAACCCTCGGCGAGTACTTCACTCATTCTTCAAAAACAAAAAAGGAAAGCAGAAGATGCTGCCCTGCTGCTGCAGCTGCCCTCCTCCTCCACGACCCAGCTGTTCTTGCCACTGATTGGCTGCTTGAAACCTGTGATTTTGTGATTGCTATTAGGCATAACTGTTTAGCAAATCTTTAATGTAAAGGTGAAGCGCAGAAGATGAGAGTTCCAGGAAGGAAAAAAAGTAATTTCTAGTGAAATGAAATTAATCTTGAGACTAATGTGGCTTCTAAACCTGACCGCATCGCTTGCTGTGCCGATATCTGATGTAAATGAAGGCAGAGCACACACAGGGGCGGCATTGCAAGACGTCTCTTGTGTAACGTAATGTAGCAACTGCGTATTGCTACACAGGGGAAACGACCTGAAGCGTAGCGCCCGTCCGCAGGACTCGTTAACGGGCGGCCCCTGATCCCGAATCCATGAAACACGGAATTGTCAGGATAGCCGTGTTTATTTTGTGTACGATTACCGATCACACGGGGTCACGGGGCCGCGTGTCTTGTTTACGAGTAAACACGCACATGACGGACAGCTCATTTTCAGCCCTGCGGGTCTACTGTTTCCAAACGGCGGCAATCCAATACCCCCCCCCCACTGTCAACTCAGCCGCAGACCATCTCCCTAATGTGATGAATGCCGCTGAACCGTGAACTTAGAGGAGCTTAAGTGGGCCGAGGTAACTTCATACGGGATTATTGGGACAGACACGTTCCAGGGGCTTAAAGTGAGATGCAGGTGGGGGGGGGTAGCGCACCCTCGGTGACCCTTTAACAAGCGTGATACAGCACAACAAGAACACGCCATTTACTGCCGTATCCAAGGGTCTTATTTACCCCACCCTAAGAAAGCCTATCTTTTCGATGAATGTTAAACGTAGACACGCGAATTAAACGTACCAAGTAACCGGCGGCATCTGAAAGACCGGAACCTCTTAGTTTTTGCCCATATGATGGGCTGCATATTAGCCATTGGTATGAGTCCTCGCTCTGCTATCTTAGCCGGATCTAGTAAACAAACACCCGACTTCTTTTGATACTGTCTGTGGTAAACAATTGGATGGCTCAGTCTTAATCGCCCAGCCGGACACTCTGATCAATGAAAGTCTATGGAGCAACGGACTCCATTAGCATTGCCATAAAGTATCAGCTTAGTGTGGTGATCGTGTTGGGGAAAGTCACCAAAAAATATCACATGACTGACAATAATAAGTACCGTTTTCTTTCAGGGCCACACTCCATCTCACAGTTCTACTTATCCCCGCTCCAAAAGCTGCTCGGTTTTAACCCCTTAAGGAACAGTGGGTTATCCTTAAACCCCTTAAAAACAATGTATTGTGAGCCCGTACATGTGCAGGCTTTGTCATGAAGGGGTTAAACAAGCTAATGCATAATAATGAATTGGCAACATTTCCTCCGAAAACTTTTGGAACAAACAGTGCCAAGGCGTGCCTGTCGGTTGGAAATGAATCCCAGATCCGTAGCTTTTCAACTCAAACTGTTCTCCGGCTCAGCTTCACCCGAACCAAAAGATTGAAAGAAAAAGTATAAATAGGGTCCCGAGCCGCGCGCCCCCCCCACTCCGTATTCCGGGATTCTTTCCGTACTCACCAGCGAGCGTATAATCCATATCAAATCCAAAGCACTTGATCTTTTCCATGGCTAGACTTCTGTTCACAAAGACCCTAAAGGATAAGAAAAGAAATGACGTGTATGTGAGGCGATCGGGTTATGATGACCTTATTTACAGCATTGCGACCGGCTCTAGGGATATTGTGTCCTTGAAGAAGGATATTTCAACCAAGTATCAAATGCTTCATTAACAGCGAACGTCCGACTCGGAAATATCCAGTAAGAACAAATTAGCGTCACCTTCACCTTCATCATTTATATTTCCATCATCTACACAAATAACAATAGGTAGTAAGAGTCCTAGTCAAAATAAATAAGGCTTACATCTAATGTAAGGAGGTTTTACTTTTCTGAGAGGGTGGTAGATAAGTGGAACAGACTCCCTGCAGAGACATTAATAGGAATTTAAACGTGCGTGAGGTGGGTATACGGCTCCTTAATAAAAGAAGAGAGCGAGGACTGATTAAGGTCTACAAGAGACTACACGGCGTCAACTTCTGTTTCTAGGGCTAGAAAATATCCCAAGAGAGGAAAAACCCCAAAGCATCGGATGCCCGAGGTTTTACAGGTCCTATGAATATCCTAATGTGAAGCAGATGACAGAGACCCCCAGTGCCGGGCATTGTGGTCTCTTTTATCATTATTTCATGTGCAATGTATACCATCGATTGTGTGTCCGTAAAGGACAGTCCGCTGATGGACGCAAACCGGGATGCTTTTATTTACGTCTCACGGACAGTAAAGTGTCATGAATCAGACATCATGTATGATCCATAAGAGTTATATTACACACAAGAACGCATAAAAGGCTGAATTCACCGACTACGGATGAGTTTGGGGCGAGTTAAACCAAGTAGAAACATTTCAGCATCATAATAAAAAGTGACGTCAGGGAACTGATTGTTTTATTTACTGAGAAAAACAAGGATTAGAGTATCTACAAGAGCTCCTCTGAGGAGATCCTCGAGGCCAGCAGCGCTGCTAAGGTCATACGAGGCCGCAAGATGTATATCTGACTATACCCTCACCAGTCCATGTGGTCAGGTAGCCAGGGCTGGTAGCCGCAAACTACGTGAGCATAAAAACACATTGTGTGGCCGCGCGTATCTTGCCGTCAGGTGGCTGCTGGCCTTAAAGTGCCAGACCCACCTCGTCATCATCAGTCCAGCCCTGAAATTCAGAGGTTTAGCCAGCACTGAAGCCAGAGCGTTACCTTATAAATAATCGTTGTTTTTTCCATGCAGATGTTAGCCTTTACTCATGGCCACCACGAGTCTAACAATACGCCTTGAGCACATTAGCAAACAGCAGAGGGCTCAGTACACTATGGAATATCTTCATAGGCGTACAGAGGCCCTTTATCACTCCCATCCCACCTGTGTTCCAATGGCCCTTTATCACTCCCATCACTCCTGTGTGCCAATGCCCTGCAATCACTCCCTGTGTTCCAATGGCCCTTATCACTCCCATCACTCCTGTGTTCCAATAGCCCTTTATCACTCCCATCACTCTTGTGTTCAATGGCCCTTTATCACTCCCATCCCTCCTGTGTTCCAATGGCCCTTTATCACTCCCATCACTCCTGTGCTGAATGAACTGATGAAATTAAGCTCTGCCGTCTCTTTGTCACGTGATGAAGCGCACAGCATTCTGTGACACAGCTTAGGGGGCCATGGATGCGCCTGCAGCCCACCCAGCAGCCAAATTAGTTGTTTTTATCCCTAACGGAGGTGGAGAAATGTAAAATTCCAGTTCACCATTCTCCTATACTATATTCCATTGGCTAGGACATTGTTTGGGTAAAATGTTACCCCCTACAAAGTGACACCTCCTGATTTTTAACATTTTTCAGTAATTATAACAAAACCCCCCCATCTTAAACAAAACATTGGATGCCATCATCCCATCGTATTTATATGCCGGTTTAAGTGTCTGGCGCGTGTAAATATTGTACGGCTTAGTGTAGGTTACGCAATGTGAGAATATTTGGGCACGGAATGCCTCGTCTTTATCGGATCAGGAATAGCTTCAGATTCCGAGCCAGACAATGCCGCACAGGCACACAGTGCTCACCACGGCACTCAAAAGGGCTATGAGGGGCTACAAGACCACCTGCGATCCAAGCTTATGTGTCCGTCCTTACGCGGACTGTCCCGTCCATCACGCCATTTCAGAGATGTTGGGTTGTTGAGCTCACTGAAACCTCTGCAGGGAACATGGGAAGGTCTCATTGTTTTAATTACAATGAGTTTTATCACGTGTCATCGATGCTCCTTTAACTATTTTCTATATTTAAGTATATTTATAATTATAAGGGGGTGCTGCTGAAGACCCAATGGTTATATACAATCCAAAGGGATCAGCGAAGTCACATCAAACGAGTTATAAACTCTCAAAACTATAGTTTTTATGAATGCAACTAAAAAACACCTTTCCGAGATAACAAAACTGGAGCTTAAGTCACATTATATGGCTATATATATATATATATATATATAAGCTTAATATAGCCACACACACACTACCATTCAAAAGTTTGGGGTCACGTAGTTGTTTTTTATGGAAATCTAGGACATATCTAGCTGTAACCTAATCGTTTCCTAACGATCAATTGTTATATATATATATTTAATTACTCGATTACCTGTAATGCATATTACTGTAGTTTGTGGCGAATGGTTTCATTATATTACGTGTATCCCCGGTGAGTAAGCCATAATTTATTTCATAATTACTGGCAAGTCACATTTCTGGCTTTAACTCCACTTCCCTAACTAATAACAGGAAAATGGGGTGTAATTACTCTAACGGTCACATGACAGAGATTCCATTACGTGGTAGGTCATTAATGCTATTCCGCACGAGCCGTGAACAAGTATATCATTAACCAAAGTATAGAACACGCCATATGTTTCCCGGAAACACCCCGACCATCTATATGTAAATAACCTGCACGTTCCGCTCACGGAAATATATCATAGTCCATGGCGTTACAAGTAAAAAACAATAAACGGATTCGACACAAAACATGATGAAATAAAAAAAAAAACACTCAATGGCATGGTCAAAATAGATACATAAAAGCTCGCTGGAATACCGGAATGATGATAAAAATACACTATTTTTAAGGAAATGTTTCAACTGACTGTAGAATCATAGAATGGCAAAGGATCTCGATTAGAAAGTACCGCACATCCACGCGTTTGCCACGGCAAACAATACGCCATTAAGCCAAAAATATATTGCGTCCCAGCTGCCAACGGGCAACAAGATATAAATACAACAGAATACCTCTGTGATGCTTCAAGGTCATTGTTGTCCACATACGTCACGCAGGGTTCAGGCTGATCCATGATGGAATGGACCCGAATAGTTGAAGGCTACCCAAGGCTGTCTCGCGCCTCGCTCTTCGGTGACACTTGGATGGAATCGGCGACGCTAGTGCAAATTCACAATCGCTTCGTTCCAGAGCGAGGAACTCTCTTCTATCTCTTGGAGGAACAACGCTTTATGGCAAGACAGCTCAACGCAAGGGTGGACCTATTTGACGTCCTCATGTTAATATAATGGCATTACTCACGGTTCCGTAACCTGTTTTTGTGGATACTCGTGTAGTGACACAGAGGTCGGACACTCCCAGAAAGGGCCCATATTTTCTAACGTACTCACTGGCAGAAAGATCGAAGACTGGGGAAGAGCTGCTCGCTATTAAAGGTTGTAACGCGGCTTTACCCTTTATACTGTTTTCCTCCGAGCTGTAGGAGATGTTTGTATAAACCAGCGAACGTAACCCAAAGAAAAAGTACAAAATAACAAAAGCTAATGAATGTAGGCTGTGTGACACAAGGAAGTTTTGTCCAATAAGCATCTTTAAGAGTTAAAAAAGAAGCGTTGAAGGAAAATGGGAAGATGTAAAGTAAGCAGGTGGGGGATTGAGTGAATTAACCCCTGTAAGTACACAGGGTCCACCCATACACACAACACTAGAGAGCATGCCCTTCATAGCCGCGGCCAGCACCGCACCCGGTGGCACCCTGTAGATATCAACTCGCTTGATACAGATAAACCGATAAATGCTGGGGCGAGGGGTGCTGTGTCTTTTCTGACAAAAACGGAACTTGGTACGATCCACTCACTAAAAAAAACTAAAATTTGATGCCTGAGAACCCAGCAATTACTGAAGAGAGCTTTATGTCTTCTTCTCAAACTGAATGTAAATTATACTAAACATGTGGAAGAACAATTTATTTATTTTGAGGACGTTGCAAAGAAGAAACGCTGGTATTGTACAAACACAAGACAGAGAGCCAGTCAGCTGCCAAAATGATGGATTTTCGTTAAGCGGGCAAAAAATATTGACTGTTGAAAGCATCCGGACTAAACGGACCAAGCCAGGCTTCACGGATGGAGCTAGGGCCAGCTCAGCCTTTATTCCAGGATAAGTCCATAGGGGTCGGCCCTTCCAAATCCATAATGAAGATGTTGGTGAGCCTCGTTAAGGAACCCCTATGACAAGTAATTCTTTTTTTTCTTTTCTTTAACTTTTACCACCGTGTTACGAAGTTGCACCTTGATTTTAAGGCACTGCCATGGGTTTCTGTATAACAAAGCTAGACACGGAACATTTTTCCCTGTAATACAATCAAGGACTAAAACAATAGAAGAGTGAAATAAATCTTGGATTGGTCTCTTTCTCTATAAGGAAAGGTTTTATATCTTCGTGCTCACAGGATTTAATCATTCCGTTCTTGGGGTGGGGGGGGGACACTAACATGCTGACATTTACAGAATCAACCATTTGTCTCATGCAACAAAGAAAAAACCCTACCTACAGTACACAATGTACACAATGAATACAAAGTGCACAATGGAGAGATAACAAAGCAACTTACTCTGAAACACACAGATAACTCATGCAAGCACCATAAACGGGCTCCACTATATGTTATTTAAGTGCCAACCCCAGAGAGCTAATGCAGGCCCTGCATAATGTGTAATTAAAATAGTTACAGTTCCAAAATGTCACGTTGCAGAAGTAACCAGGCATTATACAGGTTGGCGCTTTACCATGTATAGGTAGGTCGGTAAGCTGAATACTTACTCTCACCTGCAAACTCACAGCTTAGTGAAAGCCCCCCCTATATACATATATGGCTGAACACAGCAGTTCTAAGGAAAAGGGGTTCTTCGGATCTACTCGGAACTAGATATGTCCTTTTCCGATTAATATCGACAGTAAAGAAACACTCTTTAATACACTTGAAGTTTTTTTTTTAAATTATGTGTTTCCTTTAAGATCCATATTTGGCACTTTTATTGATTTTTGTGATTGAAAGACCGGCCCCCAGCCCTCCCTGTCCCTTCAGCTCGGATTACGATGAAACCCCGGCATACGACCGGACTTTGAGACTCGTCTTAGTTACACGTCTCACCTGTGATAAGCCTCGCGGCGATATTTCTTCATTGCCAGACCGTCCATATTCGCTGGAATATCGGCTGCGTTTTGGAGTCGATCGCTCCAAGAAGTTGTCATTTTCAAACAGGTTCGTTGGTTCTGCATAGAAAAAAAAAAAGAGAGAGAATGATTTCATCACTATGAGGAGAGAACACCTTGTGAGATCACTTGTGGGCTCCATGCTGGCTTACAACTCCCAAAAATGATGGAAATTCAAATATATATATATATATATATAATATATATATATATATATATATATATATATAGTATTTTTATATGATTTTTATCAGTACACCACCTTTTAACTAGTTTCTTACGGTATTGAATAAATCCGGTCGAATCAATAAGGCAGTTGAGTCACTCATTACTCATTACTACTTGTGTTACTTGTGTTATCAAAGCAAACTAAAAACGGGAACATATCTGCTACGTAACCCCATAATAAGCATTTACACATCAGAATGCTACAAGCGCCCGCTCGATAATTATAGTAATAATAACAGTAATAATAACAGTAATAATAACTCATCAGACATTAAGGTAGCTACTTTTTGAAACATTTGAGTTGCTTTATTAAGCAATTTTAAAAACTAAACCCAGGAGAAAAAAAAAAAAAAGTAAACTTGGTAGCCACCAACAATCAGTCCGAGGCTGGCTGCTAGTATCGGACAGGTCATGCCAATCAACTATTTTCTCCCCTTATTTTCTGAGCGACTTAAAATACTATATAATAATATAACATCAATTCTCTTAACTAAAAGAAGTGGAAAAATACCCATCTTGGTAAAACACAACAGTATATATATATATATATATATATATATATATATATCTATGTATACTAAATACCACGAAGGACGACAGAGAGCTAATAAACACAGACATATATCAATAACAAGGAGAAGTATCCTACCAGACTGTCAACACAGTCAATAAGTGCCTGCTCATAAGACGCTGTAACACGAGGCTGCTTTCCTTCCACGTGAACCTATTTTTGAAAGGATCCTTAATAAATAGGTCTTTAAGGTGAAAGCAGAATAGCTTTACATAGCGTGGACATTAATGATTTACACTCACTCGGGGGCGCATTCGAATCATCGTGATAATCCGGCTGCCGGTGCTGCTCTGAAGTCCCTTCAGTTTGACCGGCGGTTATTTATGAAGATAAGCGGCGTCCGTCGCACTATGCCTGGCACAGGCGCTGCCAACGACTCGCTTAGCTTGGGGGAGCTGGCACCGGCGCTGGCGTTACATTTAAAATAGATGGGCTGGTAAGAGCATTGAGATCTCATTGGAAATAGAAGCCATGTTAATAGGCTAATAATAGCACTGGGGGGGGGGGGTCAAGCTCCATTGTTAGGGGTAATGTTATATTCACACGTTCCCCGGCCAGGAGTAATAGCAATGAACGGCAGACGTACTGAAACCAGCGAGCGCACACAAAAATATTCCGGGGAAGAAAAGGGCTGCGGTGATAACCAGGGGGGCTGACAAGAGGCTACTACTTTTTTTATTGCGTGCAGTTCCACTTCTTGCCAGCAGGGGTAATAGGATTATTTCAGTGATCCTTTAGAGGATCTCTAGACTATTATTATTTACTGGTTCAACAAGATGACATACAGAAACAACAGGTGAGCTTAACAAAAGAGCTTACAATCTAGTCATTTTCTGCTTTCTAATAACTGGAGGGTTACACTCCAGCCATTACGTGCAATCAAATCCATGATAGCTGCGTGGACTCTTTATATGTATGTGGTGTTCCCCTCCCATGCATTTGGTCAGGGAAGGGTGCGAGTGAGTAGGGACGATGCATTTGCCCCTTTCCCTGGCCGCTGCTGTTTGCCAGGCAGGCTATATGTTTGGCGCGTGGTATACTAACTGGGGGCGTTTCCCTACAACCGATTGGCTGCCTCAAACAGGCAATCAGTGGCCCGAACTTTCGGACCGTGGAGGTGGCGTTCCTCTGCAGCTCTGGAGCTGCAGCTTCTACTTATGGTATTTTATTTTTAAACATCTTACACAGTGCATATTAAAGCACTCATAAGGCACTTTTATTAACTCTTTGTTGAAGCCGTCTGGGAAATTAAACTCTCCCTGTAAAGGGGAAGTGCCTCTATTACAAATTTTAACACAATGTCAAAACAATGTAAAAATTGCAAGATTGTAGATTTTTAATAAGCGCAGTTGCTTTCAAAAATAATCAAGGACTATCTTAGCTCAGGAAAGCAGAAATCTCTTAACTGCAAAACTTTAAAATGCCAAAGGAGAACAGTAAATGAACAATCGTACAGATCAGGCGGCTCCCATGGCATACAAATGAAGAGGATTAATAATAATACATATACATTTATATCACTTATTTTAAACACTTTTAGAATGAACTGTACTAGGCCACAAGATGATTTGAGGGTGCGTGGTTTTAAGTGGAAAGAAAGCTGGAAATTGAAGGTTTAGAAAATTATATTGAAAAACAATAATTTAGAATTTTGGAGTCGCGCTCACAATCTGATAAACCAAACCAATCCCCCCCCCCTAGAAGAGGGTTTATTCATTTTATGCATGCTCCTGCAAAACTGTCCTGCATAATGTGTAAGTAAAGCAGTGAGCTGAAACTCAAGAGGTTGCACTCACTCTCCGCCGCCCCTTCCAATGGCTGGTTTTAGGGCGCCCGCCCCCACCCGTGGTTTTTAAAATGATTCCCCTTGAGGACGGAAATGAGATTCTGTATCATATATGCTATATCATAACGGAAAGGTCAGATCTAACGTCCCGGGCCGTGTGAAACAATAACCAGCTCAGCTTCCAAACTCTATCCCAAACGTATCCTCCTAACAGGTAATATATAACCGGAGAGCCGCCGCTTAATACAGATTGTTCCAGGTACCAAAGACGCTTAAAATGCCCCATCGCCTGCTCTGTTGTTCTTGGTAAACACTAGTTTATAAGTTTTAACCCCTTAAGAACCAGAAACATTTTTCTTATGTCTTTCTTCTATATTTTGGGGGTGACAAAAATGGCTTTTAATCATATTTAATGTTTTGTATAGATAGAAATAAAAAAAAATAAAAAAATAACGTTTATTCAGTTTTATGGGTATATAAATTATCCATGGCTATAATAAATCGGGGGGTACCAAAAATATGTTGGTTAACATGTCCTAGCTTAACCCCCACACACACTATATATATATATATATTATTTTATTTTTTACATTTAACCTTTAACCTAACCCCCACCACACTACTCAACCACTCAATATATCACCAAGGGTCAGTAAAAAATAATAATAATAAAATAAAAGCAGCAGGCCAGTCGGGTGAATTAACCCATCTTGTGAGACGTCTTGGTGGGGGTTAATTTCCCTAAAGCTGTATTTCTGCAGGAAATCTCTCCCCAATGCCAGCAATTTTAATTAGGTCCCAATGTACAGAAATACGGAGGGAACAAAAATCCGTAATCTGTTATTAATCGTAATCTCTATGCAGACTGCGACGATTTGCCGCATTCTTTCCATACTTTTACATTCTTTTAATCGTTTTGCAGGTTAATAGCTTAGCTTCGTGCTTCACGTGACTCAAACGAGCCGTGCTTCCGTGTTCAATACATTTTGGAGCCGGGTTCGGGTGGATTCCGGGGCATTTAACCGCAAGCAAATCGATGCAGGAATGAAGTTATTAGCGGCGTCTCGTTTAACCCCTTCCTAACTGCCTCCACAGAAAGCAGGGAGCATACTTTAGTATGATTCTTGCACATGCTCAGTAGAACTCCCATTCTGGCCAATGGCAAATGAGCTATAGAAATCCAATGTGATCAAGAACAACCAATCGCAAGCCTGCAGTCTTAGCACGGTTATCTATCGCAGATGTGATTGGCTGCTGCTTCAGTGACTTCTATCGGCCTGTTATATGCAATGTATATAATAAACCTGTGTATTAAAATGTTTATATGGGAACTTTCATCAAGATAAGCTCTATATATTCACAAGGACAACTGTCAACACACTCTATAAAAATGTACGGCAAGGAGTTAGCATCCTATCAACACCACGGAAAATATTACCAAACTCCCGTCTTGGGTGATCTCAAATAAAGCCGTGAATTTACTATACACAGTAAAAAAGCGCGCATGTTCATGGCCGGCTCCACGTCAGCACAGAGCGGATTTGGAGCGATGCCAGCGTTATGAGCTTGCGCTGGATAAGCCTCTGAGATGACCGGAGCTTTGTGTAGGTTTTAAAAGCCTCGCTGTTTATCTACAGATTTGTTTGCCGTCGCATCTACGTCGGGATATTCAGTTTTTAGAAGGGCCCAGAACGTTCCGGCCGCGCTCTGGAAAGATCTAGAGGAGCCGCTTTCCGCTCTCTCGCTGATAGAATCCCGCGCGTTGTCGAGGGTTTTCACTAATGTATAGTAATGTATGGGATAATGTATAGCGCAATCCAACTGCTATAAATGGACCTACCAGTGTCTCAGGATAGCCCTGCCAACAAAGAATGCATAATGAAGTACTTGGCTTTAGGAGAAGCTGAAGCTTCAAGGCTGCAGTACCCATGTTTTGAACCACTAGGAATGCTTTAAGATGCGCTGTACCCTCGCGAAGTGAGTATATCGCCTGGGAAGGGGTACATATTTATATGAAGGCATTCTGCAGAATCCCCTCCAATGCATTTGCAAGGGGGATCACACAATAATTTAAGGGGACCACCGGGCTATCATATGTATTAATGTGCATACGCCGGCTGGTGTGCCCCTTCAACCATACATACTATACAGGCAGAAGATCCCGTCGTAATATAGCCCTCTGCTGTTATAACCGTCATATCCACCATAATGTATACAATGCAACATCTATAGTTTTTATGGTTTCCTCTATTCCGATTCATGAGGGGTTCTGCAGAATTACCCCTCCCCCAAAATTAAGTTGCCCCTTCCCTCTCCTCCCGGCTAGTTTCCCTTGCATGTGATATACTTGCTGCAGCATCGGCTCAGCAACTACTGAGGGGTCCGTTAAGACCCCATGTCTATGCATGGAACGTGCCGCTACTGCCTTCAACGCAACGAATGTCCTCCTACTGGTCGAATGCTACAAGGAGGCTCGGAGGACAGGGCAGCTGCGGGGCTGCAGCTTCTACCTCAAGTCATTTATTTTTCTTTTTGAAGAATGCATATATGCTTTTTTTGTGTGAGGGAGCTGGGATCAATAAAATGTACATTTTTAATCACCGCGCTTTGTCTGTTTGTTTGTTTTTTGTCATAAGCATCAAGTAAAAATTAGTTTGAGACGTTATATATAACCGCTACATATTACTTTTGCTTTGATGCAAGTCTATTTTCTTGTTTTGTATAAAATAAATAAATAAACTGTCCCTTTTTAAGTAATTTTCTGTTTTGTGAAAACACATTCCTTGGTCTCGCCATTTTCCAGGCTGCTCTTTGTCCGTGAAGCGAACGGAGTTGGCGCTCGATATATTTGTTGCTCAACCAACTGGGCTGCAAGAGCCACAAATTCAGCAAATACAGATCGGGAAAATTGGGTCCAACTGAGACGATTCGACAATTCCACGAGGCTGAACGCTCCCGGCACGAATCCTCTTACTAGACGGCGTTACATTATTCTGTGCTTGTAACTTATCGTACATTCTGCTAGCGCATTCTTCCCCACGTTAAGCGAACAAAGACCTAAAACCGATTCCTCTCTGCAGCAGCTCGGCGATGGCTGCTCCACCAACGTAATCCGTACAGCTTATAAAATGGTGCGATGTCTTCCCTCCAGAAAACAAATTGGGGGGCAAGGTTACCCAACTATATTATTATTAATTATTATCTTTTATTTATATAGGGCCAGCAATTTAGAGAGAGGGACCGGCTCGCACTTACCGACTGCTGTAAATATAATACAAAGTATTTAAAAGAGCAAAGGTGAAACCGGCCTCTGTCAATAAAACCTCAGATACTAAGCAACCTGAGAGAGCATTCACGTGAGATCCGCCGGGAGGTGACTGCTGCGCATGGAGACCCACGGGACTACATCCAAACTCTTTATAACAACTCCAGTGACGTTATACAGAAAATAGCGGCCAATGCTCGGGAATATTCCGCCTAAGAGTCTCAAGGATTTCTTCCCTTTCTCTCTCTCTTTTCTGTGCAAAATGTATAATTTCTACTCTCCCTTCCCAAGATACTTGGGGTATTTTTTTTTAAAACAAACTGAGGTAATCATCTTAGAGAGAGTGTGTTTGTGTATTTTTTTTTATTTAATTTTATTTATTTGTTTTTTTTGTATATTTATCAGAAACAAGACAAGAGGCATCGCCACAAAAAATCATACATATTCAATTTTTTTTTATTTAATAAAAAATGAAATACACATTTTTTTGTATTTTTTGTAAATTTTTTTTATTAAATAAAAAAAAATTGAATATTGTGATTTTGGTGGCGATGCCTCTTGTCTTGTTTCTGATAAATATACAAAAAAATACAAATAAATCCAAAACAAATTAAATAAAAACATTTTAAAAAAATACACAAACGCACTCAGCCATGTCTCTCTAAGATGATTACCTCAGTTTGTTTAAAAAATACCCCAAGTATTTTGAGGGTGCATCCCACTGCTCCTGGCTTCTTGTATTTACTAAGCAAGACCCGAACTATGCTATGGACTTATGGGTGCCTCTCCACCCTCCCCCGCCGAAACAACACCGGTTCAAACAGAAAAAAAGTTAAAGGCGCTATTCCAGTTACTGGGAAATGTATCTAAAGTGGAGATAACGATGTACCATTCAGTGACAATACCAAGAAGTGTGATAGAGAGCAATCGGCGCAGAGACACAAGGTCAGCCCCCGGGGCGGAATTCACCGCCAGCGAAACTAATGTTCTCAATGAATTCTCCGGTTCCGGCAATTAAAGGATCGGTTGCCGTTTTATCGGACGTGCAGGGTTTCAATGATTAATTTAAACACGGGAGAGGATGCTGATTCAGGGAAATAAAGATCGCAATCAGGGTCAAAAAGGTAAAGTTACCTTTTAATAGGAAATTTAAGGCCAAAATAAGCCATCGAGCCTCGTTTCACAGGAACTTCTTGGTGATTTTATTTTTTCTGATGCATATATAAAAATGCAGATCAAAGTATCTAAATAATAATAATAAGTGAACAGAGATTATCTCGCCACTAATCAATCAACAATCAATCAATACTACAGTTTGTATAAATTGGGCAGAGTGGAAACAACGCGACATCTTTAAACCACGCAAAATACTCCTAATTCTGGGTTCTTTATTTTGTTTTCACGTTTTCATTGCTCTTTTCCCTCGTTATATAAATCACACCAAACCTATTATTATATGTGACGTGTATATAAAGTCACTCTACCATTCAAAAGCTTGGGGTCACTTGGAAATTTCCTAGTTTTTTTTTTTTTTTTTTTTTTTAAAGAAAGTACATTTTGTCCATTAAAATAACATGAAATTGATCAGAAATCCAGCACAGACAGGGTTAATGTTATAAATGACTATTGTAGCTGGAAACGGCTGATTTTTGATGGAATATCTTCATAGGGTACAGAGGCCTTTATCACTCCCATCACTCCTGTGTTCCAATGCCCCCTTTATCACTCCATCACTCCCATCACTCCTGTGTTCCAATGGCCCTTTATCACTCCCATCACTCCTGTGTTCCAATGGCATGTTGTGTTTGCCGATCTAAGTTATATTTTGTTAAATTATGTTACAGACAGAAATGTCCTAAGTGACCCCAAACTTTTTCTACTGGTTATGTCGTAACGTTTTTACGTAATATATGGAATCTCCACACACTCATAGATAAAGCGTAACTTTAACAGACTTGGTGAACGTCCAAAGCTTCCCCGGAGAGAACTCTTTAGTCAAGTATACCGGAATTACACTTCGTTTGGGCTTTTTTTTGTTTTTTTTAAGGGAACGGTTGTGTCATGTGACAAAAGCAATTAGTTCATAGGTTGTTTCCATGGAAACGGAAAGAAAAGCTTTGTGCTCAGCTATATGCATATAATGGACACCGGCCAGAATTGCTGACGTAGAGAAGAGCCGAGTCCTCTCTGTTCCGTGCCCTCCGCATGTTTAATAATAAAAATCCTTCTAATCGTGCAGCGCGGCCGGTTAAAGAACGGGTTGCCAGGGCAATAGCCACCAAAATGTCATCTTTGAGCTATAAAAAGCAACGTTATTTGGTTATTTACACATTACTGTAACGCTCTGCCACGCCAGCAACTGAATGAAAGAATTTGGCGTTTAACTCCTTCGCGTTTCCTTTTTTTAAAACGTATTTGGTAAAAACAGCAGTGTTTTAATCTAGGAAGCAGGCAAAGCGTGGCGTGCACGGCCGTCTCCCTCATCTCTGGGCATCTCGTCCCCCCGCTGGGTTCACCCGTGAAGCCGGCAGCAGCTCGCACACGACCACGGTGCGAGGAGAAGAGATGGCTGCACACGCGCATGAATGAGAGTCACCCACATTCTACACAACTTTCTCTTAATACTTTCCGCTGCTCGATCTGCTGACTGTTACGGGGGCTTCTGATTAAAAATCCTGGCGAGACTCGATCTCTCTATTAGAGACCCCTATAAAAGCCCTAGCCTGCACCTCCATACCATGTCCTGCACCCACCAGCATCTTACACTCCAACATCTGTTTACCTCTGTATAAGAACATTCATCAGCTGGGAAGAAATACCCCCCAATACCATAACACAGCTTTCAACCTTTCTGTATATAACACCCTCTTCACACCCGCCATACACATTCCTGTGCGGTAGTATTCTAAAGGTCAGACTCTCTTCCTTCCACCACGCTCGCTTCCCTCTGTATAACACACTGCCTCCCCCACACTCGCTTCCCTCTGTATAACACCGTGCCTCCCCTACGTTCGCTTCCCTC
>VKOC01000007.1:4753641-4772163 GCA_009364415.1 Spea multiplicata
CTAGACATTTCTGCTTCTTTAAAGGAGAATTAATACATTTTTTTTTTAAGCACATGGAGTTACGGAAGGAGGCTCCTCGTCTCCTCGTCTGTTACATGGGGTCATATCTCACGCACCTGCGTCGGGGTGATGTGGCTGATATCTTCCGAAGCGAGCTGTTTCAGCAACGTCGTCTTCCCAGCATTGTCAAGACCCAGGAGAAGGATCCGCACCTCCTGGTCGGGAGCGCTTTTCAACTTACGCAAAATAGACAGCAAACCCTTGATATAAAAATTTTAAAAAAACATGATTATAAAGACACAAAGATCAATAAAAAATACATAAAATAGATGTAGCTGTCATGAAAAACATAAAGATCACAAATTGAACACCTTCTGTTGGTAATAACACCATAGCTAGTAGACAACTGTGGTCAACAAGACCAAAGCGACCACCGGACAACTCTTATCTAATTAGAATATATGCGACCCCCCCTCCCCCATACTGCAGACATTAAAAGCTTTTTTTCACCCATGATGTTAAAAATGTAGCTTGTTAAGCCAGAAACATCATAATTGCGCAAAATATCCATGGACTAGAGCGCCTATCTGCAGCAGCTTCCACCGTTCCTCCGCCGATGAATGCCAAACGTTGGGACGCCGGCGCGGTTGGGATAACCGTCTGATGTTATTTCTATCTAACGGGTGAAAAAAAAGGGCTTACTAAAACCGAGCAAAACCGACCAAGTTTTCCTCCCGTTTTTGGCACGTCTGCAGTAGACGTACAGCGGCGCTCAACCGTAAACCCTCCACCCGCAAAGTCTTCTAATTTTCTAATTCACAGGGAAATTATAGCTTGTGCTGGAGCTCAATTAAGCCCAAGAAAAACATTAAAAAAAAAACGACGCAACGTAAATGGAATTAAAAAAAATAGGGAAAAAATACATTCGTATAACAAGGAAAAGAAATGCAACATTTTTTAATGCTTTATTTTTAAATAAACTGGTTATATCGATATAAAATATCAACTCATTAAGGAAAAAAAATGTTAAAAAGATCTAAAATCAAAGGTGGATGAAAAATAGGGTGGGCTACTATTTTAAGCATAATGATAGGAAGCGCGACACGTGACGGAGAAACGCACTAAGTACTTTGAGAAGGTTTAACGAGCTGATCAGCAATTTAGTTGGCGTGGAACTGCCATATGTTGCGTAAAGCGGCGAGTGCCCGCGGTTAACCGTTTCGGGGACAAACCCCTAAACGTTTATAGACAGAATGTGATATATAAGGAGTGTAATGTCTTGTTACGTTGTATTTAAACCCCCATTATATTGGAGCTGTGAATGTAACACAGTAATAACACAGCCCTCATCATTTCACATAGAAGACGATCTGCCGGGATATTCAGATTCATATGCAGATTCTATTTTTAGTTTTATTTGTGGTTAAAGTCAAAAGTATTTCTTAAAAGCAGAGGAAACTTGCTATACGTCCGCGGAGAAGTCTCTTGGAGTCACTTCATTGGCTTCGTTTTGTCAGTAACCATCGAAGCGAAGAAAGATACGTGTTGAACCGTAGCGAACGAGCCTACCGAGCTGCGGACCCTCTGGAACCAGAAGCAGGGCTACAGCGATCATCACTATTATTATTTATCTCACATAATCTAACCGATATTTAGAAAATAACAGAATTGGGCACTTATAGGGGAGCCAGGTCCGGCGAGACGCCTCGTGGGACCCATACTGGGTGGTTCAGCCATACCCAGCAGGTCCACATTCACCGAGAACGATGGCACCTATGGAGCGACCCGCCAGTTTTATGATTGATGTTTCGGTTGCTTATCGCTATGGAATAGGAGGACATCAACTTTACATATTTCGCCTCTATAACACACCCTGGCGTAATATTCTAGGGAGTCTTGGTTTCCTTGTCCCACTTTCCTCTCGCTTGACATATAGAAACACACAAAGCGAAGGCAGATCAGATCTATCGGACCCGTCTAGTCCGTCCGTTCTCCTCCTGTAAAGACTTTAATCAGCCACCGGTCTCGTCAGATTCAGGAGCCGAATGCCGATCCCACGCGGGATTCCACCAGATAATTATCTATATTGTTTCCCGCCACTTACCAAACACAACGCAATGTTACCGGGTAACACAAGAATCCCGACAACCCCACGTTACGCAGCAACTCCCATCACTTCTAAATCCCGAGGTGCAGAAACGGCACAAACCGCAGACTTGTTACACTTTTACTCCTATCATAATTAGGTTAACGAGCGAGTGCCTTATACAGGTACGTAAAGATGCGTTACATCATTATATATACATAAAACTTAACTGCAGCGTAAGGGAGCCTCACTGAGAGAGTAGTAGGTATGTGGAATAGCATCCCAGGAGTGGTGGCAGATGTTAAAACAGTGAGGGAATTTAAACATGGATGGGATAGACATACAGCTCCTGAATAGCGAGCAGACTAGATGGGCCGAAAGGGTCCATCACGTTCTCTGTTCCTATCCTAAAATGAGGGTAACCAGATTTCTCCGTTCACTGAAGATGGCTGCCGGCCTGAACGATGCATTCGCTTAATACGTCATTAACGAAACGAGCCATCTGGCCACCACCGGCCTGAAATTCATGTGCAATGGAAATAGAATGAATTTCAAAACATGCTATTTGGCTGATGAATAAAAAAAAAACGTATATCACTACGATGAAACGTGATATAAACACTGATATATATATAAACATATATAAAATATATATATATATACACACGCCAATGGAATAATACATATAGATCTCCTCCGGCACACCTCTAGTTTAACCATAAAAACAGCGATTTCAGTTGCGGGTCTCCCCATATTATCTTTTATTCGATATATTTTGGAACTTCCACAAACAGAAAAATCTGAGAAGCGAAACAGAAGCTGGATCTCGTTAGAAGCTGTTGGTGGGGTGCAATCAGTCCCTGGTCTTGTCTTAGATTAAAGGAGCCCCATGCATGTTTAAATCCCCCCACTGTATTAGCCTGTACCAGTTCTGCTGGGAGGCTGTTCCACTTATTGAGTACACTCCCAATAAATGAAACCTCTCTAACGTTACATCTTAAGCCTCCGACCCGGTAGTTTTATATTATAACCCGTTGCTGTACATTTCTCCGGTACAGTAAATCGGTATCGTGTCAGGGGGTGATATAACGCAGGGGGTGTAGAGGGGAGATGTATGCCCCGCACACACAGGTCAGCCCCACTCGGCCTGCAGGGCTTTGCGCGGTTTAATCTCTTCCCATAAGAGCAGGAATATCCTCTTACAGCCAGTCACCCAAGCCCAGGATGAGCTGCCAGCGGTGCCATCCTCCTACCCTCCCTTCTCCTCAGCATCATGGCGTCCCAGCAACCGCAGCTCTACTATCACCGGGACTCAGCCTCTCGCTAAACACAACAGGCCGGTAAACCCCGCAAACCGTAACATCCCGATCTGTAAGCTTCGACACCCCCATCTCTAATACCGAGAAATACAAGAGCCGCTTAACGGACTCGCAGCAGCACTCACCATCCTCGCCAAGACTCTCCAGGTTACCAGGGGCAACTACGTCACCCAAGCCGCTAGTAACGCCTGACGTTCCAGGGAGTGACGATTTACGCACGCCCAGAATAATCCCGCCTCTCTGTGCGCAACGTTGCTACCTGAAGTCCACGCTTGCCCTTACTCTAGTGGTGGCAAGGAGCCGGGCATGCGCAGACACAATCTCGGTTTGTAAGCTCTAACTTGGCAAAAAAACACACACTACTGCAAACGTGGGCAGAACAGAGTCCAAGCTTCTGATTGGTTGTTCGCAGAGAGTCCGGGATTCTGATTGGTTGACTTGCTGCAAGTGGTTGGCGTGGACGGAAGGAGTTAGTTGAATGGACTCTAGTGCAAAGTGAACCGGGGTACAAAGGTGCTTGTGTCGGTGTCACTGTGGCGCAGGTATAGTATGTGGATTCCAAGTTATTGCTCCTGCAGTCATTGTGTGTAACTCCTAAAGCGCAGAGGGCCTGGAGTATTAATATCTATATAATAATATATATAGAAAGATATGTGCACACGCCTGCTTATCTCTAATGTATAGAACAGCTGTGGGTTTCTTAAACCAGAGCTGACTGGCCTGAGATATATATATAAATATATATATATATATATATAAAGATAATATTAATGTAGAAAGGCTATATATATATGGTGTGTATGTATGTAGAGCTTAATATATATATATATATATATATATATGTACTGGTACCCACTTCCATTAGAAAGATCTGACAGGATTAGAACTGACAAAGACGCTTGTAATCTAGAGGATATATATCGCCATCATATTCCACAGCGCTGTACAATGGGTAAACAGGGCATATATAGGGCATATACTGTGTGCGTATGTATATATTGTAATTGTTTTATTTTCTATGATAAGTTTATGCTGACATTAATATGATTTTGCTCTTTATTTGCAATTATCTGGAAAGTCGCACTAACCTTAGCCGGAAAATATATAATTTGCAAGCAGACGGCTGGAATAGCAGGGTCTAGGTTTTAAAATATAGATTTTTGTGTGTGTATCTCATAGTTATATTGAAAAAGTGTTTTTTGGGGGGCGTTATCCTGTTCTTTTACCGGCTTTGTGAATTAAGTTAGTAATTTTATACTGTATAAATCAGAAAAAAAGCAAATGTGTATTTTTCCACCCGAAATTATCTTTGTATTAATTATATAGATTAAGCTATGCCCAATGCCCTACATCGGTCACTCCATTACTACAGGATTATATCTGTTCTTATGAGTAGCTACTAAAATTTGAGATTTTTTCCCCGAAAAATGACTCTTTGTTGAATGAGTTAATTTTACATTTAGAATATTTTTTTCCCCGTGAGTTTGAAAACCTCCTTAAATATGATTCTCCATTACAGCCTTGTTATCTGTTCCGTTATGTAATTTTGGCAAAATGTACTGAAATGTTAAAAGAATCCTCTTATTAACTAACCTGTAATTACTATTTATATGTTAAATGTAGAATAAAAAATGTGCTATTTTCTGAAATTATTGTATGTTTAAATTTACTTGTAAGAGTGAGGTTATTCACGGGGTATGTATGTTTAAGTTTTATATGTTGGGGGCATTTACTGTGTGAAAAACGTTACTTTTGGGAAAATTCGGGTATTGTGCCATGTGTTTTTGTGTGGTTGTTGAGCTTTATATAGTATATCTGTGGGAACTCACCCATCTGTCCATGTATTGATACTTTCAATCGAAAGCATTAAAGAAAATCAGACCGTGGTGTTTCTCATATTCTGGCCGTAAAACCACAATACATTCTATAGGTACGTATTTACTAAACGATGTTTCTACGATACAAACTCAATGCCACATAGTCATCTTACTGTATACGCTAATATACTTTTATACTGGGTTTAGGCAAATAACTGATTGCCTTATTGAATATATAAGGGATTTCTTAATCTCTATGGTTTACAAATCAATGGATGCAGGTTTGTGTCTTTTTGAGTATATACCTGTGTGTGTGTGTGTGTGTGTGTAACGTGTGTGTGTGTGTGTGTGGTGTGTGTATATATATATATATTATGATATATATATAAAGAGGAGAGACGCCCTTACATTGTATAAGGGCATAAAAATGTTTGGTCCTTGTAAATTCTTCCTTGATGCCGGTTTCCCATTCGATCAGGCAGTATGTGTAGGAAGAAAAACGGAAGATAAATATAAAAAAAACATGTCTTTTAATAAATAAAACCAATATCTTATCTTACATTGAAGATTCCACTTCTGTCCTTACAGCAGCGTCCCGCTCATGGCAGATATACGTCCCCGGTGAGACACGCAGGACTGGTTACATTCATGTTCACTGTTCTTTATAGTAAATATTAGCGCTTTATTTGTTTATTTACTAGCGCACATTAAACTGTCTACATATTTTAAAGGGGATGTAGCAGTTATAATACTATCATTAAAAAACAAAAAAAATTTTATGCAATCTTTAGTTTTCACAAGCGAAGCTAGATATTCCTTTTTTTCGTGAAATTATTGCTCGATTAGATACAAGCGATAATTGTTGTTATCCGGAAGCTGTTCCGTTTTCCAACAATGTCCTGCCTGGTTTTAGGTAAATCCGAAGAGCTGAAATGGATATCGCCAAATTCAACATTGATGCCCCACGATGGGACCAGGGCACGTTTGTGGGACGGCTAAAGCACTTCTTCAATATCACGGACCCCAGAACCGCACTTGTTTCAGAAGCGGAGCTGGACGGGGCAAAATTGCTCGTAGAGGCATGCAGGTAGGTGTCCAACTTATCTCTCCATATGTAAGAAGTGATGTTAGCCAACCAAGAAATAGACACGAGGGGAAGATCTAAGAAAGGTAAAGGGGAGCTCTGTCTTATCCAGTCATTCCTTTATAATTGGTATCTGTATCTGAATTAGAACACTGGGTGGCCATTGGGTTATAAGCAAACAGATACATAAATTGCCAAATTCAATGCATAGTTCATTTCAGCCAGTGTCAAGAAATCGTATGTATATGACGTATTTGTACGTGTAATTCAGGGCCAACTGGGCTCTTTTCTTGCGAGAAGATCACTGAGGTTGGCCCTCTGTAATGTACAGTGAAGTCGGCGAGTTAAAAATCTTGTGCTTTGAGTTGGACTGAGTGTCTGTTTCTATGACCAGAGCAGGGGCCGTACCGCCAGGGACCAGCGTAGAACAGCTGCACTATGCAAAAAAGCTCTACGACTCTGCTTTCCATCCTGACACGGGGGACAAGATGAACCTGATCGGGAGAATGTCTTTTCAGGTTCCTGGAGGAATGGCCATCACAGGAGGCATGCTACAGTTTTACAGGTAGAAACGTCCTGGTGTCTGTATTACCTTGTTGGATTCCAGAGGGTGCACAGGGGCTGCTGGCATATATTCAAATAAATGTAATAATCATTCTAAAATCTTTCTTGAATATTTTATTTTATTACTTTTCATACTAACAGGCCCGGACTGGCCATATGTCACGAGGGGAAAATGGCCGATAGTGCCCCATATTCACCCTCTCTGCTCCACTGGCAGTCTGGGGGGGTTGCATAGTGCTCATGATATATGAGTATAAGGAGGTTACGTTTTTAGTATAAGGCGCACCAGGCGGTTTCCGAAAGCTACATTTTTTTAGCGGCTTCAGGATTTGGCCAAGTTATTAGTGACATCATAAGTTATCAGCACCCCCTTCACCGGCATCATATGTGTCATAATTATATTTTATATAACTTGGATAAAAACCAGGCTTTGTGTGGTTGTGTGAGCGGTGTATAATATTTAATTCTTATAATGTCACATATTCTGGCCAGTGAAACCACAGTAAATGTTGTTTGTTCATATGATGTGCAATATTTTTGCATTAATTGAATATTCACTGTCCATATATATATATACTATATAATATAACAATAATATATTTTTACTATTGGAGAGAAATGCCAGGCATAAAATCCTTTTCTCGAAACAAATCGGTAAAGTGCCAGTACTGTAACCCTTGTCAGGTTTGTCTCCTGAGGTTATAGACGAATTGGTCTTATTTCTATAGTGCAGACTTTGGGAAAACTTAATCCATACCCAGCTGGGTGTCGGACTCCTGCCTGCAGGTCTGTGTCTCATGGATCTGTTAATCATTGATGAAAATGTCAGCTCGTGTTATTGTGAACAAAGCTAAAAGAAAGAAAACACATAAGTGTTTAAGAGAATCCTGGTTTGAACTCTTTCAAGTCCCTGGTGGTAGAAGTGACCTTTTGGAGTTAAAAAAAACACCACGGATGGATATATTTCAATTTAGGGGTTTATTCCCTTCTTTTTACTGTGTTTGGTTTAAAAAACATGGAGTGGAAATATATATATGTATACCGTATTGAGCATTTTCTCTGTTAAGGGTCACATAGACGCAAGTCATAGTTGTTGAATTATCCCCATCTTATGTGACTTCTGCAGTATTTTTTCTCTCCTCTCATTCCACAAATTGCCTAAAACGGGGCATCTAATTTCTGCTGAGAAATTGTCTATTTGATTTCTTTACCTGATTCATACAAAATAAGATGGTGTGATTCTGCAGGATGGAGGAGCTGTTCCACTGCAGCTTCTCTCTAAATATTTTTTTAGACTGTCTGCTGTACTTTTTACCCTAAAAAAACAGGGGAACAGTCTTGCTGCATACGAACGTCCAATTTATGACAAAGAGGGCAGATCCAAATTGTTTTACTCTTTACCTTATTCATGTTTTCCGTTAATATATACATTTACATGCAATGTTGTTGACACGATTAATTTATTTGTTACCCCGAGTACTTTTTGTCAGGTGCTGTTTAAAGCTGTTAAACCTAATGAATGCCACTTACCAACGGCAAAAAACACACATTACATTACAAAAAAAAAATTTATGTTTTTCATAGTCCAAAATAATTTATTTTCTTTGTTTGATTTTTAACAGAACCATTCCTGCGGTGGTGTTCTGGCAATGGGTCAACCAGTCGTTTAATGCCTTAGTAAATTACACCAACCGGAACGCTGCTTCTCCTATTACGCCAAGGTAAGCGGTTATGCCGTCTACTGTCTTTCTACTCTATGCCTACTTTCTACTTTCAGCAGTGTACCTCGGAGGAAAGATTGTGATTTATATTTTCTGAGAGTTGTAACATGTAAACTGTTTTTCATATTTAATAAAAACTATGATGGAGAAAAATGCATTTTTTGTTTTTATTTCCTTTTGTCACTGCCCCAGTTATGCACATCTGCGCCCCAAAAATGCCTTGTACCCCCTATATGCCACTCTGCCTCCCAGTTATGCCTTATGCACTCCTATATGCCACTCTGCCTCCAGAAATCACTTATATCCCCCATATTACCAGTGCATCCCTAGACTGGCTGCTGGCCGGTACATCTGCCTGCGCTTTTTGACTGAGCCCCGGAAGGTCATGTGATGCCGGCGCCCTGTGATAGAAGCCCCAGAGGAAGTGCCAGCAGCAGTGGAGGTTGTCTGCATTGCACAGACCTCCACCGGCTGCCGGAGAGGAGGATCTCGGGCAGCTGTCTGCAATCCCTGGACCAGCAGTCCGGTACCAAACGGGGCATATAGAGAAATCTCTGCCTATATTACCATGGAATAGAAGTAAAAAAAGCATGGAGTAAATAGGTTTTGGGCGACAAAGGAGCTTCTTACCTGGGGTGCTGTTTGGTCCAGGACTGGCCCTGTCCATGGGACGCAATAGAACCATGTTAGGATTAGATTGCACTGAGACTATCCTGCAACCTTAAACCCTCTCTGAACACTCTGAACTCTGCAAATATACACAAAAATACAAATGTTTTTTTTGTTTTTGTTTTTAATGCACTTATCACTAATGGGAATGCTACAATATTATAAATCCGTCAGAGAGGCAGCGAGATGTTCTTCGCTGGTCGCGCTCTCCTTTGATCTGCTTTAACGGTCGCGTTCGGCCTTCAGGAGGCCAGAGATCTTGGCGTAATATGCAGGGTCGTTGTGGATGCGCAGCATTCTGCTGCTCATTCCGCGACATACACCAACGCAAAAGCACCAGAAATTCTTCTTCCGTCCGTCCGCACAGAAGAAATTTACAGGATACCATATCTCGGGACCCGCATACGAATACGCGATGTAGAGACACGCCATCAATGCTTCCTTTAAATCCTTCTTGGTGGTCAGTTTGGAGAGGATGACATATCTGCAGATCGCATACAGGAAGACGATATTCGATGGAGTAAGGAAAGTCCCTGTCTTCCACGTTTCTAGTATATCGTCATCCACACTTCGAATCCAGGAGACCGGCTCCTCAGGTGTCAGGAATATTATGCGGAAGCACCTCCGGCAGATGAACCTTCCAAACCATTCGAGGAGCTGGTTGGCGGCGTTCTGCTCCGACTCCCAGTTTGATGGTACGCTGGGGTCGGTCGCAGCTGGTTGGCGGCTGGTGTTTGGCGTGCCAGATGTTATGGAAGAGCCGATGTTATTGCTCTTGGCAGCCATGGAGAAAACATCTCCTTCTTCATAAAAGTCCTCCTCATGTAGCAGGATCCTACTCCAGTCTATGGCCATAGATGTCGTAGTCCACACAATCTCTGAGGATTCGCTGTCCACAATTCTGGGATCTAGGAAGCTATCACCCGGTAATCGCTGTGAACTCTGCCTGAGATGAGCTTGCAAGCTGAAGATTGCGCACCATTGTTACCTTTCTAACATCATTAGCACTGCATGAGCAGCAGGAGTCATGGACACCAATGGCTTCAAACATTTTTGTTTATTATGATTATTATTATTTAATCCATGTTGCATAAATAATAAAATGACAGATCTGGTTAAACTTCCTTGCTTTACATGCATGTTTAAGGGTGGATCAGCACCATTAAATGAGATACTATGCATTGTTTTACCTCAACACAAGCCTAGTTTAATTTTACCTTCTAATTTCATTTTAATGATTGTGTTAAGGAAATACACTTTTTTTGTGGTGATTGTTCTCACGTGCTCCTTTTTTACCCCTTTCTTTTAACTTTCAGACAGATTGGGGTGGCATATGTGACTGCAACAAGTACTGCCTTGGCCACTGCAGTGGGACTGAATCTTTATACCAAGGTATGGCAAGTTTGGACCCTGTTGCCTTAAGTCAGTGGCTACAGAGGGATTTATACCTTACCTTTCATTACTGTAAAGCAAGAATTAGCAATTAAGGAGCAGCCGTGGAGGTGGGCTCTGGGTTGCTTCTTGGTTTAGACGTAGGGCAACACCTGTCCTACATACACCATTTGTCACCGACTAAACCCATTAACCTACACGACTCACTAGAGCATAGAAGTCCATGTGATATTATCTGTCGATTAACCCATTATGTTCCGGCCATTTAAAGGACTCTCTGAGACCTCCTCTTATTTCTGTATAAGCTACAACGATGTAGAAAGCTATAAATGCTCTGGTTACTTTAGTTTTTTAATCTTTCCAGGGGTACAGGTCCCAGTGACAGTGATTACTCTCCGCACACTTCATGTGGCTAAATCCTACGTCTTTAATATTTAAACAATCTTTTACATATTCTAAAAACTAATCAACAGGAATGTCTATGCAAATAGAAATTTGTCTACTCAGGTCTTTTTTAGTGACACATTAATAACATACGCACGCCGAAATTGCACTGTTGGCTAAAATATTAATGACGCTGAGGTTTTGCTTTGCAGTTTTTTTTTTTCTGCATCCCATATCTTGGTTTTGTTAAAGCACGGGATTCTAGGCAACGTACAGACCCATTAACATGATGTCAATGTTATTACCATGGATATGACTTACATCAAATGACATCATCACCCCCTCTAATGTGAAAGGGTTATTATTTGAGTATAGGTAGCGGCAATGTGACCGCCGGGTGTCAGCATCCGCGGAAATTATTTCTCCATCACTCCGACCGCTTGGGAATAAGTTGGTAATTATACTCCCCAAATGAATTAACTGATTACATGTATCCACTGTTATTCACCTACTCTATACCTATTCTCATCATTTTGTCTACATGACATCATCATCCCTTCTACACTTTTTTAAAGGGCCGGTCTGTGGCTCTCTTCTTTACTCTCTCTAAACATTTATTCTTGGTACATAAACTCACGGCTTTCGATACATGCATATAACAACTAAACGTGCCTGACTTTCCAGGAGCTGCTGTTATTATTCATGTCACCGGCTGCTTTGTGGATCCATCCAAAGCAGAGCTTATAATATTCTGATAATAATATTCTCTTCCGTCTTCATCCCATCGCCAGTTGTTATCTTTACTCAGAATGTACTATGCTGTGTTGTCTAGTTTGTCTCTTCTTTCACCTCCATAATAAAACCCTCGTCCGCCTAAATTTACCAAGAATACTGCAAAATCTCCATGTCGCGCAACAAATATCTCTTGGAGACGCTTCCAAGTAACATCCAGCCTTTGTCTGTTTTTTCTACCATTTATTAATATTTTCCCCCCAGAAAGCTCCCCCTCTGATTGCTCGTTGGGTCCCGTTTGCTGCTGTGGCCGCTGCTAATTGTGTCAACATCCCTATGATGAGACAACAGTAAGTAAAGTGACCTCATGCATTGCTTGCCTTGTAGATTGAGCAGGATGTTAGATTGCACCTTGGGGGGGGGGGGGCTCACAGAGCAGTTATGGCCAAATTACCCACCCCCCCTTACAAGCTGTACCTTTAATGTTTAACCTCATAATGCTCGTATTTTTTATGCGTATATTTTATGTATCCGCCACCGCTGTGTCCGTGATTACACGCGCAGGCAATGTGCATTTACGAGGCACTTTCATTTACCCCGCCGTCTTGCGCAATCTGTGTTTGCCAGCGATAAGTGGCTATTATTTCCAGACACGTATGATGTGCGTCTGCATTGCTTTCTTCTGATTACTCGTCTGGATTAGCCTTTTGCTAGATGCACTAATGTGCATTATATTTCTACATGAAGCTTCTTATTATAATAAATTAAGCGCAGTGTATTTGGGGACCGTGACTGGTGCATTATGGGTGCCGTCTACCTGAGATGAGAATACAGGAATGTAAATAAATCTGTACATTTTATTATTATACTTAGATGAATGTGTATCCCCCCCCCGCTATGAGGACCTTGTCATGTCCAAGAGTAGGTGGGTTCCTACTTTGCCTAAAGTAGCATGTTATTAACCACACGTAGCATTGCAACGCCCCGAAACATTTTTGTAAACTTATTCTAACAATCATTCTTCATTCATGTAAGATTTTGCCTCATTCATAATTGTTCAGGAAACCTTTAAAGGTCATGTGACATAAAAGTAGATACTGATAGGTTATTACCATAGAAACAGGGGGGAAAAAAAGCTTTCGACTTTAAAATGGCAACCTATGTTAAAATGCTAGAGAGTGCATTTACTGTTCGGCCAGAGTTGGAACACTTTTTTTAGGTTAATTTGCCTGTATTTAGTGAATAGTTTCCGGTTTTGTAATAATTTGTGGTTTTGTTTTGGCCAGAGAGATCCTAAATGGGATCGCGGTTACGGATGAAAATGATAATAAACTGGGTCATTCTAAGGTAAGCTCCTTCCTCCACTTACAATTTGACAATTTAAAAATGGTTTAGGATTTGTTAGTTTCCTAAAGATATATACACGGAAAGTCTGCAAGAATTGCCAACGGTAAAGACATTTATTGTAATTGCGATTTTAATTGAAAAGCCCAGAATGCGTGGTTTCAGAAATGGTCCCAAAGATGGAAATCTGAAAACATTAAAATGAATTTAGAAAAACACAAAACAAGATCTCTAATTTACGGAGCTTTAGAAAGAAAGAGAGAGAGAAAGATACAGATCACACATCTAAGATTTAGACATTTTTGTGTTGACCGCGCATGGACAACACGAAATGTAGAACCAAAATATCCAAGAGTCAAGGTTCCTCTGCGAGGAACATGAGAGGTAGGTAAAGGTCTTTTAGTCTATATTTAGTATTCTCATAAATTTACTGGAAAAAGTAAAATACCTTATTTTCATCTCATGGTCATTGAGGAATTATTGATAAGCAAACAGTAACTGTAATTGTTTAAGGAAGTAATGTTACTAAACGTATGTACAACTGAGACGACCAACAGCAGGAGTGATGGCGTGACAGGCGGGAGGAGAGGGTTCAGTTGATCTGAAGTACCGGAGAAGGGGAACGTCTAGTAAAGCGATGTAGGTTGTTCCGAAGGATTGGGGCAGCCTTTGAGAAGTCTTGTATACATGGTAGAGACTACAGCAAAGGACAAACAAAGATCATCAAATAAGCTGAGGGACTTGGCAGGTACAGCAAAAAAATTCAAATGGCTAAAGCTGAAAACCGTATTTTAAAATAAGATAAGAGAAGCAGCACTGAGGATGCTAAGAGAGACTTTACTCTGGAACATAAATAGCCAATTTTTTGTTGAGCGGCTTAACCTGCTCTTCAACCAATCCCTGGTTAATTTTCTGCAGCAGAGCCTCTGCGCACACTGTCCCCTGATTGGAGGAACCGGGGAGAGGCCGTCCCCGTGGTGCACGTTGCAGCTCCACCCTTTTGTGTAAGTACACCAGAGAAAGAGAAGCCTTTCTGCACCTCTCTCTCCACAAATATCTGCAACATTATGACTTCTTGCAGTACTTCCGCAAAAAGGCAGAGGCCACTCCCCCATTCCTCCAATCGGGGTAGAGGATGTGCACAGAGGCTCCGCCCCCTTTTGCGGTTGTACCTGGATAACAGAGCTCATACCTGGAAATGCGGACGAAGAAAGAAGGCAGAAGAACAAGAAGAGGCAAGAGAAGAAACGTAGCTGCGGGAAAGGGGACGGGGACGTGGAAGCGGTCTGCGGAGAAGGTAAGAGAGACATTCTTAGAGAGTGTGAGAGAGAATGGAGTGGAGTGGGGGTGGCAACAAATTTCCTTTTTGAATGGAAGAAGCCAAACAGAAAAAGGGCAGGAAACAAAATTAATTGCCCAACAAGAAATGGACCAAAAACCTTTTCTGAATCATTTTTGGTCTATACTGTACATACATATAACATGGCAATGTAGATATGACGAAAGAATGACACCACTCGCTATTTAAGAACATCCTAATGTACGTTTCCTTGCCAGAGCGTCGCGTTTCTTTGCCGCCAGTAGGCTGAGATTATTGGTTGTAGTTTGCAAACACGCGTTTGTTACATCTGTTCTTAAAAGTAACGACGTAGTAATGTTGAAAAATATACTTTGCCTTTTTTTTATCTGTTATTCATCTGTTATCAATTGACTTTTTAAATTTTTTTTAGAAAGCTGCTATCAAAGGAATAAGCCAAGTAGTCATTTCCAGAATCGCTATGGCTGCTCCGGGGATGAGTAAGTTTGCCCTGAAATGTTTCCTGATTCCAGAGAATAAAATAAAATCAACTCATATCTGACAATCCTGTATGATCTAATGCATCATAGCGCAGTGTGTAGGCATCTTGACTCTTGCCTGCCAGTTTTGAAGATGAGACTACTGAGGCTTATGTGACTTTGCCTTCAGCTAAGGGCTCCATCCTCTCCTAGACCCTTAAAGCTTTATTGATTTTTAATTATATTATGTAACATAAACACAAAGTAGCAGTGTATTCTTCTATAAAATAAGACAAGGATACGATGATGGCAAAATACGCATGCATGGTGCAAAATAATTCTTGGAATCGTTGGCGTCAATAAGCAAAGTAGGGTCAAATGCGCCCCCTTTATTAAAGAATTGAAGGTTATTACTTAGGAGATTAGGACAGAGTATTTTACATTGATTATTATAACATAGCACATCTGATATCTAAAAATAGTTATTTTGATGTAGCGTCGAATAACCCAAACTGTGATGTAATAGTCAAAGAACTACTAAGCCAATTTTTTTTTTCTTGTTTTATTTTCAGTTCTTTTACCAATTCTGATGGAGAAACTGGAGACATATCCCTTTATGAAAGTAAGTTACATTTCTTTACATGAAAAAAATCCTTTTACGTGACAAAATTAATTTTATTATTGGAGCTGATAACTGGCCAGCTGGTAGAATAAACAGAAAAATAGTACTAAGGCTTAAATACATCTTAAGGATATCCTCGCAGGTGGGTAAGTTAAGAAAATGATTAGCCTCCTTCCAATTATTCCCCGAAATATTATTTTAAGACTTAGCCAGAGATATTAAACGATTCTTTCTTAATCGTTGTTGTGTTAGTCATCTTTAATTTCCTTTTACAGAGAATCCGTGTTCTACATGGTCCTTTGCAAGTGTTTTTAGTTGGTGGCTTGTAAGTATATATTGTCTGGGTTTTGTTTTTTTTTGGTAATTTGGCAGTACCTAATGGGTTTTCTGACACGTATAGATTTATGAGAGAATTTACATTACATTATACAGGGCCAACAAAATAAATTTGGACACTCAAAATGACCAATTAATGTGAAACGCAAAAGAAGGGTGCGCATTTAATAAAGCTGTCTCCCCATTCAGCATCTGATAATGTAAAGTGGGCACCCCATTGGTTATATACTAAAAAGTTAGGCAAGGAACTTAAACATGTGTTTCAATATCTTATATACAGACACGTACAAACCACACTACTATACTCAAGCTGTGTATATAAACGTATATAAAGAGTGTGTCTATATCTATAGAGATATAGACAGACAGACAGACACACACACACACACATATATATATATATATATATATACATATACATACATATACATACACTCCACACACACACATGATCAAAAGTTTGGGTCACTAGCTGTTTTCATGGAAACAAGGAAGTTTCTGGCTGATCAGCTTAACACAACGCAAGCTATTGGAACACAGGAGGATGGGAGGATGAAGGGCCATTGGAACACAGGAGATGCTGGAGGATAAGGTTATTGGAAGAACACAGGAGTGATGGGAGTGATAAAGGGCCATTTCCAGCTACAATAGTTGTTTACAACATTAACGCTGTCTGCGCTGGATTTCTGATCCATTTGATGTTATTTAAATGGACAAATTTGCTTTTCTTTAAAAAAACCAAAACAAAAAAAAACCAAACAACAACGACATTTCTAAATGACCCCAAAGGTTGTAACTGCAGTGTGTGTTTGTTTAATTATATATATGCACTAAAGGAAAAACAGAAACTGACCCGAATTCCCACTACGACGGCCTCCGTTACACAGTGACGGCAAGACATCATGATGCAATACACCAGCTGTGTACCATAATGTGTAATACAGATTGCCCCTGTGCATAGTCAGTGAGAGGCATACATAACATAAACCATATACAGTACATCAAAGCAACAGATAATCCCAGGTGTGTATAAATACATGAGTCACCTGGCCAAAACCACCATAATACGTATATAATAATAATAATACATATATAATAATAATATGTATATACAATATATTATATTTAAAAGCAAAAGGAGTCCCGACCATTGACAGGGTTGGAAATGCTGGCTTGAATAGAGGTAGAATGTGTGAAATGTTTATTTTGCCCCAGTTGTCTTACATTTTTTATCTCTAATTGCACGATACAATACTGTTTGATTTCACGCGACATGAAATCTAAAAGTTGTATTCTGCAGCTTCTTAATGTTCAAAAGAAGATTTCACTTGAAAGACAGACACTCGTGTATAGATACATAAAATTCGGAGTCATTAAGCATTACGTTTAAATAGTATTTAGAAAATTATTCTTAGAACATTCTTATTTAGAACATTATTCTTCATTATGTATTTTTAAATGCCTACCTTTAAAGGGGGGCTAGTTTTTTTTTCTTAGGGGGGCTGTGTGAACCTGGTCACTCTGGTTTGTGCGTCATACATTTATTTCTCCCCTTTATCTTACAGTTTACTCTTCATGGTTCCCGTTGCCTGCTCGTTATTTCCACAGCGATGGTAAATTTGTTTCCTTTTTTCCATAGATTTCTTTGTATTCTAGAGGCTCTTGCACATTCCTCCTAATATCCTTCTTTGAATTTCTAGACAATTTTCTAAATACCGTCTCTGATTTAATTTAAAGTAAGCTCTGGCCCAAGTAATATTGCTTTTTCTCTATTTTACAAGTCCGGGCAATCCAGTGTTTGGTTTTGCCTCAGACTCTGAGATTAATATCCTGTTAAAAAAGGCTTGGGGTTAAAAATTAAGGATTTTGTCTGTGTAAGGGGTGGGAGGGCTGGACTGGCCGTGGCGTGGCGGCCCTGGCACTTTAAGGTCCGATGATATAAGTGCAGCTGACGTCTTGATATGTGCAGCTGTATGATCGTGTAGCGTGTGACCGGGGACATCCAGCCACTGGCCACACGCTACACGCTACAGCACCCAATCTGCCGCCGGAGCGTTCGCCCGCTGTGCCGGATGACCTTTCAGTCCTATGGGGTGGAGATTGCTTTAAATGTAATTATCCTATAGGGAAGCAGACGCTTGGAATCTGGACACCCCGCATTGACTGTTTGTTCTGAGTAAAGTCCTTCTTCTTTCTTTCAGTTCCATGGCTGTGAGCTCTCTAGAGCCAGAACTTCGAGATTCGATTGTGGAAAAATATGGGGACAGAATTCATTATGTGTATTTTAATAAAGGACTATAATTGAACAGGGATCGAGCAATATCTGCTGCGAAGAACAAGTGTTAAAAAAAGATTGGTGCTGTCCAGCTGTGACACAATTATATCTATTATATATGTTTAACTAATTTCACCTAAAATCAAATTTTTCAAAAAAAACAAACAAAGAAACTGCGGAACCATTAATGAGAAAAAAAAATAGTTTCTTGTTTCCAGCCTTTATAGGTATTTTTACGATAAGATCTTACGGCACTGACACATCTGCAGTCGTCGAAGACTTTCAGGTATTTTGTAAAAGCTTTATCGACCTTGACAATCTTCCTACGGATTGTGTTTGGGAAACAGGAAACAATGTAACACAGAAAAACATGTCTGCTCCCTATTGTCTCTGTGTAGCAG
>VKOC01000007.1:4772263-5029729 GCA_009364415.1 Spea multiplicata
ATAGATGTGTGTGTTGATTATTGATTATGGATAGATGTGTGTGTTGATTATTGATTATGGATAGATGTGTGTGTTGTTTATGGATAGATGTGTGTGTTGATTATGATAGATGTGTGTTGATGCTCTGGGTCGTTATGATGGAATGACACATGCATTGACCTTGTTACATATGTGAGTCATTCATATAGGATGCTATGGGTTGTTAAGATTATGGAAACTATGTCGATGTGGTGAAAGTTGAATGAAAGAGATGAAAAGCAATCCATAGAACATAAAAAGTGCTGGGTGCGACACAGGAAGCCCTTTCAATTGCAATAACCTGAAAAATTATACCATACAAAGGGATCCTGTGATTAAATACTACCGAAAAGGTTTAACACTGCGTGTGCTGATACACTGACTGTATTTAATTAAAGTAGAGCTTTCATTTCAGTTTTTCATAATTCTAATTTGAAATTGTTATATAACATCTTACACTGAAAAAGACAGTAAAAACGCACAATAAAGTGTAGTTATTGTAAACACTTTGGCAGGGATGGCTTTCTTTAAAGTTCTTACCCCAATATAAAATGTATCCTACGATGGTAAGATTAAGACACGGAAACGATATTGGATGATATAACAATCACCATGACTTCATACCAGCCCATGATTGTGTCACATGGCAGGATTTGGTGCTATGTGTGAGCAAAATCCAGTAAACCTAGAATCTGACGGCACATTTGGCCCATCTAGTCTGCCATTTTCTCCTGATGCAAAGACCCAAACATGAATCAGTCCTTGGTCTTGTTGTAGGTTCCGGATAGTCACATTGCCACCGTCCTTAATGCTGGTTTGATTTTTTTGCATTTTAATCCAGATTTCTGTATATAGAGGCAGGTGGACAACTTTCAAACGTGATGACCTGGCCAGCCCAATGGCACGGAAAAACTCACAACAAATGGACTTTGTGTGACGTTCAGGACAGTTGTTCAGTCATAGTGACTACAAAGAATAGGAGGTAGGATAAAAAGGACCTGGTGGGGTGCTTGCTTTCTGAAGACTTGGTTACTTTTAGGTGGATAAGGCATGAATGGCAATTAAAACGCTGCGGTCACATGGATCACTTACAGCCTGCCCTGGGTTTTTATATTTAAAAGGAAAAAAAAGACCAGATCTGTGGACTATGTTGCCGGTAGTGAGGGTTTGCATCATCATACAGCTAATGAGGACAAAAATTATAAAAAAAGGCAGTAAATGTAATCTTTAGATAAACCAGATTCAACCGTGATATAAATCATACATAATGAAAATACATTTTTTTGTATATGTATGTGTGTGTGCACATATATACTGTGTGTATATTATATATATATATATAATATATATATTATACATATATTAATATATATATCATTTTATTTTATATATATGAACCCCTCTATATTGTAAGTAGGTGTCATGCTGTAGTTAAGATTATTTTCCTGGCGTCTATCTCACAGAAGGTCTATGTATGAAGACGTATGAGAAGATATTTGTTAAGTAGATGTTGGGCTTCCTCAAAGGCTGACAACATAATCCAAAAAACGAATAAGCAGACAGGTAAAGTCTAGACAGATAAAAACCACCATTTAAAGAGGGGTTACATGTAAATCTACGTATTATCTCAACGCAACATATTTATTCCTCTTTTTCTATTGTACCCTCGAGGCAGTTTGCGTGTTTGTTATGTGTGTGTGTTTTGGTTTTTATCTTAATCTGGATAAAGGTCACCTGTAGGGTAAATATGTTGAAAATACTATTTATTGTTTTCAACATTATCTCTTTTTTCTGCTCCTCTTCCTTTACTCGTTCTGATATATTTAAACAGAAAGGGTGTGGGGGGGTCCTGGTTGCTTTGTTGCCCCGTCACAAACTTCCGGAATGTAGGGCAGGGGTATGATAGACAGGTGACCTCCTCTGCCCGGTCTGCAGATGCCCGCAGCCACCTTATGTTCTCTTTAACCCTGTGTGTTAAGACATCTCCCAACCCCCAAGCAACTACTATTGTATTTTAATGTTAAAAACAACACTAACTGTAAAAAGAAAAGCTACTTCGGGCTTTGTGGCCGACAAAGGCAACAACAGATTCTTCTGCTCAAATCTCTCAACCGGTGAGTAAAGTACCGGTACTTGTAATGATTGGCCTTTTGTTTAAGAAGTACAACTTCTAATAATACAAAGTTGAACCCTTTTGGCATTTGCTTCATACCTGCCCTCTTGAACCTGTTGTCGTTGAAGCAAAGGTTATAACGTACAGAGGCCGGTTCCTGGACTGCCCGGTCTACAACTAGATTTCTATAAATGATTCATTCACCCGAAAGCTCCTTGTGAACGTTTGCGTGCGATGCATGTACAGTGTCATTCAAAAGTTTGGGGTCGCTTAGCTGTTTTCATGGAAAACAAGGACATTTCTAGCTGTGACATCATTGTAAAAGGGTTTTCTAACAATCAATTAGCCTTTTAAACTTAAACTTGGATCGGCAAACACAACGTGCCATTGGAACACAGGAGTGATGGGAGTGATAAAGGGCCATGGCACATTGGAACACAGGAGTGATGGGAGTGATAAAGGGGCCATTGGCAAGATGACAGGATTGGACAGGAGTGATGGATGGGGAGTGATAAAGGGCCATTGGAACACAGGAGCGATGGGAGTGATAAAGGGCCATTGGAACACAGGAGTGATGGGAGTGATAAAAGGTCTCTGTACGCCTATGATGATATTCCATTAAAAATCAGCCGGTTCCAGCGACAATAGTCATTTATAACATTAACCCCGTCTGCACTGTATTTCTGATCCAATGTTTTTATTTTAATGGACAAAATTTACTTTTCTTTCAAGAACAATGAAATGTCTAAGTGACCCCAAACTTTTGAACACTCCCACAAACTAACAGAGTTGTCAACAGCCCCAGTTTGATTGGGACAGTCCCAAAGTTTGTGTCCCACTGACTGGTTGTGGGTTCCTCCTCGGGCCACCAGAAACCTTCCCCAAACTGTTCTCCATTCGTTTTCCCCCGGCTGCCATGTGCTCATACACGCATTCACGTACACTCTTTTCCATGTCGACCCACAGAGACCCCATCCGTAGAAAGATTTAGACATTCCGGAGAGTGTTAAGAGAAGGACTACTAAAAGGGTGAATGGTTTCCCGAAATAAAAAATATCGGTTAAAACAAAAGAGCGAGAGGGCATGTGATAAAAAAACATTTAAATTAAGGGATTAAACAGAGTACGGGAGGGACGTTTATTTAAAAGGAGGAGAATCTAAACAAGGAGAGCGATTATAGTTTGAGATTTTTTTAAATCCGAATGTTTTTTAATCCATTTCAATGTTTCTTTCTCTGTTTATGTTTCCTAATAAACTAACCATTAAGGCAAACGCCGAACTTATTATTCAGAGTAATCTGCTTTCAGTTATATGCAACACTGATGAAAGCGACAGAGCATTCTTTATTACTGTTACTATTTTGTATGTTAAACACATTAAACGCTCATCAATGGTCTTTTCCCCCCCCATTTTTCTTGGACCACTCGGACCCCGGATCGTGGAAAAGTGCGGCCATTGATTTCAGTGGGAGAACTTTCCTACCACCGGTTGCCTGCTTCACGGACCGCTTTGTAATATGTTCTTTAATGAGGGTGTCGGGGACATTAAACTGTCCCTTCAAGCAAATGTATTTTAAAGAAAGTTACCCCTTTTGGGGTCCATGTAATAAAAGTTAGAATATGTAACGTTCATCCCATCTAATCTGTCCGTATTTAGCTTACCAAAAGTGGTCTTTGGTTTCGTCTTGTATGCCTTTTATTTAAATGATCGTATAAGAGAAACTCAGACCGTATACATCAATGAATTACAGCCACAGTAAAGTACCCTTTAGTAACCCAAATAGGTGATCGTATAATCTTTTAAAGTCAGACGTAGACTCCGTGTAAAGACCTTGAGGAAGCAGAAGATCGGACATCGGCGTATCCCCTCCTGAGCCAGCACGTTGGATTACATGTGTTAGTATGTGCGTGTGGATGTTACTCTGCGTATGTTACTGTATATGTGTCTTAGGATGTCACTACGTGATTGTATGTAAGAGGCAATGGGGGGCAGCTTGCATAGGAGGCAGGAGCGAAGAGGAGTAGAGTGTGCGTGTCTATATATACACCATATGTATTTGTGTAACTACAGACACACACCGACTAACCCTATAGCTATAGTGGGTTCCTTTTACCGTGCTTAAGCTATACACTGCTTCTCTCTGGTGGTGTGAACAGGGATAGCATTTTTTTTTTTTTGTAAACGGCAAGCATTAAAGATCAACTTTGGGTCGCTGTTGTTATAGACTGAATTTAACTACATGATGTAATTTGTATTTAATAAATATTTTAATCTTTTATGAATACTAAACGGTAGGTTTGAGAGCTCGGAGATTGGAGTCAGGACTGTGCCCGTGCTTGTACACAGGTCTCGATGTATCCATATGGTTACTTGAGCTTTGGTCATATTGTTGTGATTGTACTATAAAAATGAAGAACATTTTATCAAAAAATATTTTCAACCACCAAGTTAATATCAGCCCTTTTGAAAAGTTTTCTGTCGGCTGTGTAGTTGTAGACATTAACCCCTTAAGGAAAACGATGCATTTGGAGCCCATACATGTACAGGCTCTGTCATTAAGGGGTTAAAAATATTTGCCCCATTTCTGAAATCCACCTACATGGTCAATAAACCTCTCCTTACGGCTGTTAGTAAAACATCCCTGTGTAAGGTATACATTTAGGGTTTGTGCAGAAGGTCTCTGAAAAGATTTTTTTTTTTTTTCGTTTTCATCCTTTGAGTGATTTTTCACTGCCCCCCCCCCCCCAGGAGACTTAGAGGGAGAGGTAAGTAAAGGATTTTTATCATCGGCACTGACAGAGCCGGAGGAGTAAAGGAGGCGTTGATGATTTCTAGGCTTGGCCTTAACAGCCGTCCCATTAGCCTTAGATAAGCCAGGTTGTGATGGATGAGTGGTCCTGAGCTGGGGGGCTACTCCAGATCAGATCTACCTCCACACGGATGAGAACCCTTTCATTCACCAGGAAAACGCTGTGTCTCCAAATGCAAGATGCCTCCCCCCCCCGACCCGCACAGAAGAAATGAAACTCAGCCACTCCAAGATGTGTAACAATAGTTGGATGCTCACAGAACACACCTCAAGTGTTATATACACACAGGGGTGCAACAGGTTAAATATTTAACAAGTTACTGTTATTTTAGTCATACTAGTTAAAAAGGGGCAAGATTGCAAGGAACATTAATACAAGAGCTGAACACATACATACCCAAAAAGGTGCAAGGAAATTTGAATGCGTTAGCAGATACCACATGTGTAAATTTGTTTTGTGTTAATGGAAAGAGAGATATAGCAGTGACTATTTAAAGTAGAAAATCCAAATTTATTTAAAAATGCTTATTTTCTGTTACCTCGTTTGAATTGACAAAATTATGTAGACCCATTTTAAAAAAAAAATCCCAAGATGAAATAAAAAAAAAAAAAAAAGTTTAAATCTAGCCCCAAATACTGAAGGGAAAAAACAAACAAAACACGGTTTGGACCACAAAAAAACAGTATCCAAAATATACACTATATATTTAGACAATTCGTTTACACTTACTGTTTAGTCCCTAAGATACAAAAAAAGTTGTAGCCAAGCCTATTTACTTGTGGATTTTTCTTTTCTTTTTTTTTTTTATTCTGTTCCACAAGTGTTTAATAGCAAGGTTCCATTTTGTAAAAAGGAACAGCATTTACATAATTACAAAATAATGTCTGTGTAATACAAAAAATAAATTACAAATATGCATGTGGCTCAATATACTCCATTGACGTCATTGAATGAAACCTTAAAACAGATGTGAACAGGTTAAATCGTTTATTCCGGGCCGAGGCTTGAAAGACCCCTTTCTGCTCTCATTCCTGCGAGGTGCCTGGGGCTGAGTTCTCGTGGACCGGCTCCCAATAATCATGAAGCTTTCCCTAAAACGTACAATAAAAGTTGTGCTTTAGCCGGTCTTGTTGCTGGATACATTGAGTTTTAATAAACCAAGACTTATATTAAGATATAGAGCCAGGATGTATGGATCAAGTTAACTGAAACCAATTACCCACATGACACACGCACTTATATTTGCATATATTTATGTCCCTTTAGTTCCGTCTAGCAGATCTCCTTTAAGCACTAAGTGTGTGTATAATTAAATATATATATTTTTTTTTTATACACATACATCACATTTTACACCTTATTTGGAAAGCCAATCAGATAAGATTAGGCTGCAGCATATAAAGTACATGACAGAGCTATTCTTTACTCGAAGTAATTCTCCCCCCCCCATGTGAATTGGCTATTCCATATAAACATTTCCTTTATTCTTATATTATGTACTACATATGGTAGACATCCCTAAGAGCCCCCCTAGGTGGAGCAAAGCAGCTAGCAAAGTGTGAAAAAACTTTGTAATTTTAATTGTTTTACTGTACCTGATTAGGTCGGGAGTAATGGAGTAATTCTTGCCATTTACCATAAATTCTGGCAACTAAATCTTTCACCTAAAGAGAAATGAATACATTTCAGCTTAGACATATTAAAGCGCCGTTAGAATATAGCCGCGTATAGCTACATGTAATATGTAAATATATAGTACTCTGACTGTAGCCGAGGCAATCTCCTGCACTACCAGCTGTCCCCAAGTGTCTATAAAGACCTGCGATGACCTGGTTTTGATTTATAAATTATTTGGTTTGTAAATGACCCGGGCTCGCCACAAACTACGTCTAAATACATCATGTGAATCCCAGTTTAGAGGCAGCCATATGACAGGACCACTTTCCATGAGCATCAAATAATCAGCGGCTGGAACGGAATCTGCCCACTAATACCAGTAATCCACAAACCGGTCTATTTACAGATTTTGTTTCGTTACCTGTGTTCTGTAGAAGAACCTTGCGTGCTCGTGGATATCACATTTGATGTGCTTCTCCAGTGCGGTGCACAGTTTCTGAACATATTTCTGGGGAAGAACGAGACAAAGATGGTCAACAAGATATAAAGCAAGATAAAGTTCCCAAAAATATGCCATTTATTGACAAATCCCTCAAGGCTGGACGTTAAGGTGGGAACCCCCCCCCCTTATATTACTACTAATACTAAGCCTCTGACCCTCGAGGTTTAGATTATGACCTTGCTCTAACGTGTCAAACGGAGGAGAGAAAGAAATAAAAATAGCCTCCTGTAGTTTGTTAAATGACTTTGTGTTTAAAGGTTTCTACCGCATTTCCTCCATATTATTTAGAGAGCTTTCAGAGTCTGTAACAGATGATTCTTACTCTCTGCGCGGAAGGATTTTCATCAGAAGTGCTAGCATCGGTCATCAGGTTCAGCAGACTGGAAGTCAGGTAGTACGCCTGAAATTAAAGCGGTTTGTATTAGATTTCAGAAACCAACAGAGCTCTAGTTCCCAACAGTAACTAGAAAACAGAACTTTCTCCTCCATGCCTTCTACAGATAAGATTTATTAATTGATTCTGAGAATTTGGTCCCATTAGCGTCTCCAACCAGCTACCTGTAGCAGACCTATGTTAATAAATAGATAAAAAAGACCTTTCTAGCAATTTACATTTTTTCTAGAAAAGTTTGGTGAGAAGGGTACGGAGCTTAAAGACCAGAGGCAACAGGTAAACAAATGTCCTCGAAATTATGGTTAAATAAATGAAAAGGGTAATGCCTCAACAATGCCTTTAAATTATTTGTTATGCAAAAGCGTTGCTCCCACGATGAAGGCGAGCCAACTAATTATCTTTAATAAAATTGGGCCAATTTTTGATCATTAAAAGCACTGTACCTCATATTCCAGTTCAAGGTCTGTTTTTGAGCTGTTTTCGGGATTTTTTAGCATTTTCTTAACCAGGGATGTTGGCTTCATGTGAACAAAGCAGTGGTATAGGAACAGCATCTAAAATGGAATATAAAAAGGTTATTGCTACACAAGAGAAAAAAAAACAAAACCAAAACAAAAAAACACCACACAACCCAATTACATGCAAAAGGAATACAAAGTGAAAAAAAGACAAAGTTAGTTGTCTAACTCAGTAAGCATTTATTGCAATCATATTTCTCATAGACATTTGGTTGGTGCTTTTGTTTTCCCTTTTGTTTTAATCCCCCCCTTTATCCAAAATGATCCTAGGGACAAATTTGTTTTATACCTGCGAGTCATAGTCTGTAGGTACAGATGTCGCGCTTCCATCAAGGAGTTTTGCAATAAAGATCAGGCTAAGTTGTCTCCTCACCTGTCTGAAAAAATAAAATCCTTAATGTCCAGCTCAAGAACCAACTGCTTGAATGTTAAATACCGAAATCCACGCTTACCTCCCTCGAACGTCAGAGGCCGGGATAAGCTGCACAAGCGTCACAAAATTGTGGTGGTGCGTGGAAAGCTGGCTAACTGCCAAGCACAACTCGGACATCTAGATAAAGGGGTAAACAGAATGCTTTTACGGCCGCATACACATTGAAATGCAGCAACGCATTGGACCGCCATTTACCTTGGTGTCCCAGTCTTTAATGTTTTTAAGAAGGGTTTTCACAAGGCCGTGCAAGTCCACAACGAGAATGTGCCTTAACCTCTTCTCTAGATAGATTTTTAAGACCATCACCAAGAGCAGAAGTGCTTCCCGGTCGTCAAAGCTTTCTGGGTGCACGGCTGTACAAAAGCTTACAAACTTTATAAAACAGAAAGAAAAAAAAAAAAAAGGGTTAAATACATCCTGGTCTTTGAGCACTCCAGTCAACTATAGGTTTATCATCCGCTCTATGGAGCCATGACAGACTTTCTTTGAAATTAACCCTGATAAAAGTAGGGCTATTTGGGGTAGAATGCAACAAAATCTCACCTTGACCACACAGGTGATGTGCATTTCCAGAATCTGAATTTGTTCTAAGGGATAAATGCTATTTTTTCCAGCAACTTTGCATTCAGGGACTGCCGATCTAGAATAAAGCATTTTGTGTCACACAGGCATCTACATGGTTAATATGTAAATTAGATTTTTTTAAACTAAAAGTACCCGTTATTTAACCTAATTTCAAAAATAAATACAATATTTAGATAAACAAAGTCCATTTTAAAGAACGCTTTTATTCCACTGAATGTCTCCCCCCCCCCCCCCAACACATTTGATAAAATTTTAATGGTTACACAAAGTAGGATAAAGTGCTAATTTTCCCATGAAGTCTCCAACTGGACATAAAATCCCACAAAATGCACTTATATAAAAAGGAAAATAATTAGGAGTTGGGTACGCACAACAGGTCATCAACACCAAATGGTGGCTGAAGATGTGAAAGAGGAAAGAGCGTCTGGAAATTAACGCCCATATTTACAAACACTGTAGCCAAATCCAGCAACGTAGGAGTCCACAGACTATGTGCTTCTGGACTGGAAACTAAATTAGACAAAGAAGTCAGTATTACTAAAAATCATTTAACAACAAAAAAAAACAAACTGCCGGATAAGTAAGATGAGATACTTACGGGCGTTACACGTGATCTCCATTAAGGTGTTCAGAGTCCTGTGTGACACCGAGAAGGACGGATGAACAGAAGACATCTGTGGGAGAAATCAGAATATTCGACACTATTTCTAAAATCTTAACTCAGCATATAGATTGTTTAAAGGCCATGCAATAAACTTATGCTGAGATATAAATAAAACATTTGCCTCAGATCTTTATTCTCAAAAATGATGCGGCTTTTAAATTCCCTTTCACCGCTCAGAATGGATTTTCCTTAAAACAAAAAAATAAATAATTGAGGAACGTTATTCATTTTTTAAAGCGATTTAGGATGTAAAAATTCTGCGGGTTTCTTTACATTTTTTTTTCTTCTCGCTTTCACCACTATTTGCATTGCTAAACCTCTGCTACAAGCAGAGGCGGTGTACAAAATAACGACGCATATTAAAGCGCATATTCACCGAAAGGACGATACTTGCCTGGAACAACCATTTCATCAGAAACACTGGACATTTTTGGAACTTGTACAGGTGACTTAGAAATCCTTCAGTGGCCAAGAGGATCTGATTTTCTGTATCACAGCTGTTAGGAGAGAGAGAGAGAGAAGTCTGTATATATTTAACAGGATGATGGTAAATCTTAAGAGGATGCAATGAATGTTATCCAAGTTGTAGTTTTCCAGGAAAGTTATCTACCAGAATTTTCTAGATTTTACTAAACATGGAAGCTTTAAAAATGGGCTACTACCGATATGGCCTATTAGTTTCTCAAATCGTGACCCTGTTCTCACCTAAATATGAGGTTTTCTTCTGGGCTGTGACCAAAGAACCTAGAATTCCTCAGATCGAGTGTGCAGTGGGTGAAGAGGTTTCCATACTCTTCTAAACAGAATATTTCTTCCCCTGGATGCTCATCAGGTATAGTATTGGACACCATGGAATATTTCTTCATGAAAATCCTAACAGTTAAGCAATATAGCATTTTATTATAACCTACTAAATTTAATAAAAAGGAGCGATTGTTATTCTTTTTCATTCAGTTAATCATGACCGGAAGACCCAATTTGTATTGAAGATCCACAACTCATAAAACTATATATTTCATTCTTAAAAACAAAATAACGGATGTATATAAATAGACAGACCTGTTTGATATATACACACACACGTTATACTTACAAGTGCCATACTTTATCATAAACCTAATACATATATTAAACAAAAAAAAATTGCTTACTTGTGCTCTTCTTCCAGTTCTCCGTCAGAGCTTTCCATGTATTGTGTCGATAACATTCCCAAGCCCCTCTCCAGATCTTCGTTTAGCTTCTTTTCCATATCAGCTAATCTTTAAATGAAAGTAGAGTCATGTAGAAGAAAAAAAAGTTCACATTATATATGGAGGAAAAATGGCAGCATTTTTTTGACCCACATATAATACTAATAGGTACAAATAATACATTTTTAAAAGTCTGCGTCATGTCACATTAGACATGGAATGGAACAGCTAGATATAGTAGCACTAGGTGATCTAGAGCTGAGAAGATCGAACGACAATGAAGCTGACAAATATAAGGGTGGGAAGCCCATAAAAAAAACATTTGTAAAAGGAACACAGAATTCTAACCTTTCATTTTCAATTTTCTCCTTTACAAGCTTGTCCAAGCTGTTCACGTATGGCCGAGTATTGTTGGTCTTAAACTAAAAGGTAGGGGGAAACATAATATATAAGAAGAAAAAAAAAAAGGGGAGGAGGGTAAAAAACACAATTTCATGCGTGTACACAGACCCCTTTGCAGTGACTGTACATTAAAGTTAACTTGACACATGCCATTAAGAGCATTCTTAGACAACTACAAGGCCACCAATACATTAATAACGGTCTGAACTGAACACAATTTAACAAACGATCACTAGAAGTCTCAATACCGCGTATAATGTTATAAAGCTAATAGCGAAACGTGCCTATAAATTCCAGCTGGCTCTTAGCCAAGAGAAGGAAATATTTGCAGGCTACAGGACATTGGCAGTGTGGGTGCTGGATTCAGTTATTCGCTACTTGATATATTTTCTTGCTTTTTAGCACATGGTACCAAACAACATTTTAAAAGTTTAAGTTTCTATGGCAAACAACTGATCATACGACACACAAGAGCTAAGAATTCACAGAAAGCATGAGGCACAATTACATGGTTAGAGAATGAGTCGTGATGGTTCTAATTCTGCATTAAATAAGCGCTACATTCAGCAGAGTAGGTGGATCGCTACCTTTTAACAAGGTAGATCTGCGCACTTACAGTTGTCTTTTTGTCAGGCTTTGTTGAAGATTTCTGGGGTGTAGGAGGGAGAGGCTTTGACACAAGACTCAGAATTTCTTCCAGTGGCTGGAGCTCTTCCTCTTCATCATCATCATCAGTGCTTAATCTAGAACATTGGAAATCACTTCCATCGCTGTCCGAACTGTATCTTAGTCTTTTATGACTCCTGCTCCTCTCAAATGCACCTTTTGCTGAAGAAGAATGTTCAGTCTTTGAACAGGAACCCGTTTCGAGTAAAGAATTCTTTGTAGGCTGTGGATGAGCCAAACTACCGTTCACTGCAGCATTACAGTTCGGGTGACCAGAAGGAAAATCGGCCAATCCCCCCAAAATGGCTTCTATATGGTCATGTTCAGCTACGTTACAAGAACCAGCGACTATAGGAGAACCGTCCTTGGAGTGGGGCGACGCACGCAACAGGCTACTCCCTTTTGTGAATGTTCCCGATTTTAAGCCTGTAACTTGTTTAACTGATGTTGAACTTAAACTATTTGGATGTTCAAGCAGCTCGCTCTTTGGCTTTCTGATGCACAGGTATTCAGAGAGGTCATTGTTTTGGGAGCTTCCGTTGCTCGAGGTCTGCGAACATGAAATATTCGACGAGTATTTGTGTTCACGTATGACACAGCGGTCTTCAGAGCCTTCGTCTAAGGGCAATTTGTTAAAAAAATAGAAGTTATAAATAAAGCAAACATGAAGAATTATCACAATCACCAGACTGTCAGCCAACACTGAATCTGCAGCCACATTACATTTTATTTAATGTATACAAGTTATATATATATACACAATGTATGAGGAGTTTGTTAAAGTTGACATATCTACTTTAGAAGATCCAAAGAGATGCTTGAGACAATTTTGGTGCAGAGTCTCGGAAGTACTCGGCACACGCTAGGAGACACGTTAGGAATACTTTAATTTCGTTTTAAGCATTTGGATTACAAATTATGTCGCAAAATTTGACAATTTACCTGAACCATATGGTGAAATATATCCAGGTGCTTTAGGTGCTTTGCTTACCTACAGAAAGAAAAGGTCTTTACACATTACGTACATACAGCATGTTTATAAATTGCAGTAAAGAAAAATAAAAAAATAAAAAGCTTGCAAGCCACGCTCTCTCCACCTAATGTATCGGTTTGTCTTAGACTGTCAATCCTCATCTTGTCAGACCCCTTGAATAAATGTATTGTAAGAAGCGCTGCATTAATTGTTGGCGCTACATAAATAAAAGATATTAATAATCCCGTGTACGAGGAGGGTGGATTAAATTAACTAGGGGTATGTTACCCAAGTATATCTTCTTCACTCCCTAAAAAATTACCCAATATGAATGACGGAACCACAATCCGGTACCTCCCCATCACTGCCCACTGCCTTTGCACTCGGTTGGAGCAACTTGTTTGGGATAAGGTCGTTGGCTCTTTCTAGCAGCAAGGCACCACCATATTTGAAAGGCATGCTGCTATTCAATACGGTGAATACGATTGATTATGCCAGCGATCACACTGCTCCACTATTTTTTTTTTTTTTATTATTGTTGTTGAATGCATCATTGATGGCATTCTAATTTCATTTAAACCACGTGACATGTCAGGCTCATTGTCGTTAACGGGATGCTTTTCCATGAAGTGCCTGGTACGTCCATGGCCACAAAGTGGTTAAACAAGCACTTGTTACTTGTCCATCTTAGACTACCTACAAAGTATTGTTCGTCCCATGTTGAAAATATTTAGCTATGACAAAAACGTTGGTGTTACTTCAGAGGGGTTTGTGGACCTTTACTGTAGACCTCATTTAAACATGATCACAAAGGAAACACTGACAATACATGCTAAACACAGGCACTGATAAACTAATGTCAAATACAGATCATACCTGGGCCTTAACCTCATTTGATGTCAGGTTTGTGTCTTCAGCTTTAAATGCCTGCTGCATCTTGCATTTCTTCAGTGATGGGATATAAGCTCCCTGTGCCTTGGAAGCTTTTGAAGTTACAGGAGGCACCCGAGAGAAAGATAGTTTGGGCTGAAACGTAGTTGTTTCCAGCACATTTAGAATAAGTTCAGAGCCCCCTGACGAAAGAGGGATGCTACAAAGGCTGGGGTTTAATCTGCTTTTTCCAGAGCATTTAGGTGGAACCGTACCCTGGCCCTTACAGTTAGCAGAATTCTGGTTACCCAACACAAATGTCCATTGGCTGCCATCCTCTTTACCATTCATTTCCCTTGACAACTTAGGCAAATTTAATTTTTTAAGTACTACCTTCGGAGAGATTAAACTCGCACGACATTTTGCACAATGAGTTAGAAAGCCGCTTACAAGTGAACGGTTTTGGGTCTTTCCTCTTTGCAGAAAAGCTTCCATAATCGGACTCTTGGTAGGAGATCCAACTGCGATTCTCCTCCTTTTTGAAGGGGTTTTCTTGGCTTCCACTCCTGAAGACGGCAGATTAAGTGACTCATTGCTTCTTTTGTGCGGGGAGTTGAGTGTGCTTAAGTCTGTAGGATAGAAAAGAACATCATTTATGGATACAGTTTCTGTAAAAGTGAAAAAAAGTTCAGCCAGAACCACACATTTGGTTATTAAAATACGATTGGGGTTTTGCTTATAGGAAACTCTTGCGGAGAGGCCACTGATTCATCGGTAGGGGATTAATTAATTAATTAAAACCAGGGTGGAGCACCGTTTCTCTGGGTCAACACCCGAATCCTCCGGGTCGCGGGGTCTTGACACTCCCAGCCCATTTTCCCTTTAAATGGGGGATTTTCCAACCAGCAGGCAGTACTGGCCGCGTCCCACAAGGGAAGGCTCCGGGTAGCCGGAGCCCAGAAGTTCCCAGGTATGATAAAGAGTACTGGAAATAAATTCGACCATTCTATTCAGACGTTATACAAGGATCTCCTGGCTAATATGGATTAAAAAATAAATAAGTAAAAAAGTTGAGACCTACCCGAGTTTTGAGACGGTTTAAAGAAATTTGTTATGGTCTGATTTCTGAAAAACAAAGATAAAATGCACATGGCATATGATTGCGTCAGCATTAAACTAAAGACTGTCATGGAAAAATTTCATACAGAAAACTACCCACTAAAACATGATGAAAAAGGTGGGATTTCACGGTAACCTCTGTAACCACCGCAGGCGGGTGTCATTATAACCAATATATCGGAATGGCTAAGTTTTAGTTACCCAGCGACTAATGAGTCTAAAGAGGAACAGACTTCATTGGCATTGCCATAAAGAATTGCCACCTAAGCAGAGTCCATGTCCATACCGTTTCCATCTGGAAAAAAAAGGGGATTTCTGATGTCTTGAAAGCTCATGTGACAACTTTCTCTGTTAAGCGCGGACCACTAAGTGGGTCTAAGACTATGTCAGCATATTGTGTGTGACTTTAAATGAGCCCACTGATTGTAACAGCGCCAGTTTTGCTTGCTTTAGATCAAAAAGTGTTGCAGGCGAGGCCTCCGGGGCAGTTCGCCAGTCTGTTTACAGCCACACTTTGATTCAAGGTTACTCTTTCCCCTGGAAAGCGCGTCCCCCCATGAGCGAGCCTTTTTTTTTTTAAAGGGGAAGTTCTTTGGGACCCAAATCCTCATATTTTCTAGGCGATCAGAACGTTCAATATATAAAGTAAGATTATTTTTTTAAAAGACTCCTGGCTTTGCGTTTATATCTCCTAATATGCCACAAACTCGCAAATCTGTTCCATAAACACCTGCCCCTCCCCCCCCCATAACATTAAGTGTCACTCTTTGGCATTTAATGATAGCTTAAAGTGTTTTAATAATTCATATTTAGGGCACCGATGGCCAGTCATACTGTCACATGACTTATAAATCTTTTCATGCATTAACTCCTACACAGAATGGGCTTATTTGTATTGGCTGAGGTTTTGGGATTCATTCACCATATTTTAGGTGTTTGGCATAGCAACCATTTTTTTTAATAGAATTATCTGGGGCTGGACAGATAAAAAAAAAAACCCATCCCTAAAGAGAACACTCAGATGTTATATAAATAAAGGGGGCGGGGCCGGCTGTAAATACATTTTAGTGGATAAACGCGGGGGTATGGGGTAGCAGCTGACGTAGTTCAGTGTTGTAGCTCTCTAGTGGCTTTCATTATGCCGGTCCAATGGGCTTCAGGAATTACCTGGGGCCGGAAGTTCCCTCTTGCACACCGGAGCGGGGGCGCTCTTGAGTCCCACCCTTTGTCTGCCGACAGCTCAGGAAGCGTTGAGCCATCCGTGGTAATCAAAGGGTGTGGCCAGAACACTTGGTCGCCGACATGCCCGCTTTCCCCTCCGGTACAACGGATGTCCTTTGGCGCCAATACTCCAAAACAAGACACCGCTGCGCGCTTCCGGGTCTGAGGCCAGGCGGTTCAAAGGAGCTCTGAGCGCGACTACATTCCAGGCTGCTGATTGGATCGCGGAGACATAGGGGGCGCGGCTAGCACAGTAAACATGCCGCTTGCCGCTTTAGAGCTTTCGGTTTCGAATACTCTCGGAGTGGCTTCGTGATTTCCTCACGGTCCAGCGGAAGTCAAGCTGTTCTTGTTTAACCCGTTCCTGTACTTGGATTTCCATAAGGAACAGATTAAGTTACCTACAAAAACCGCAATACACATATCCATGTCATAACAGCCAACCACCCTGAAGTTATCAAGACAGTCCTGACAATTGGCACTAAAACCGATACATCACTGATTATCCATCGGGAGATGAGATCCGGGCCATTTGAGCATCCACAGGAAGTATACATACATATACTTCCTGCTTTCAGTAAAAATAACCAGGGGGAGGGGTTGATGAGACAGAAGTCTTTAACTCAAAAATACAAGAAAACTGCTTTTTATTATCCATTTAATATGCAAATTGTGCAGAGTAACCCTTTGAGTTGGGTGTTGCCATGAAATAAAACCTCCCTAATACTGTGTAGGTTCTCCTTTTGCCGCCAAAGTCCGACCAAGTTCCATAATAAGCCACTTAAAAAACCCACATCATACCTGTAAAAAATAAACTAAAAGACCCACGTCGGCCATTGTTGCGGTTTAGTTTAACACAATTATCTTATTCAAGCCTCTTTTTTCAGGGGTTTCAGCTATTTTTTGCGGTACAGGAAGAAATGCCGACGCTAAAGTAAATCGCAAGGAGCCGGTTTCTTCTCCCAGTCATCACATTTCGGTTTATAGAGAACCAAACAGCTAACGGTAAATTGCATGGGCAAAGATTTAAAAGCTAATCTATAGCCACCTAAAGGGATGGGAGGCAGCCACCGGAAAAGAAAGGAAACTGCAACTGCAAGGCTTAAGCTGCATCAATGTCTAGAGAGGGTCGGAATAAGTTTAAATGCGGCGTGTCAGAGCTTTCTGCCATGAACATGCGAGACGCGCAGGTACAGAACGAGCTGTGAGGTCACGCTGACCCAGCAAGCCCAATTAGTTTAGAAGCAGCTGGTAACCCCTTCAGTACTGGAGCAAAAATCAAAGACCAATTTTTTGTTAATGCTCAAATACATGAATGTGTACAGCACCAGATTTAGGGCAAAATGGAACACCCCCCCCCCACACACACACCTTTGAACTGTTCCTAGTGTTGCACTGGGTAACACAGGACTGAATAACGCTTCTCGATTTTGGGGTTTGTCAGCCCGAGAACCAGCAACCTACAGGGTAATACTGGTGGACAGCAGGGGAGGACTAACAGCTTAGGTCCATAAGACTAAGCCATACCAACGACCCCTCGATGCAAATAACGCACTCTAACCAATGATATCCAGTGCATTGTAAAAATTGTGGATTTTACGCATTATAATAGGACTTCTTGGCATATTTGCACCGCTGTATTTCCATCATTTACCTCTAAGAGGCGCTCTGGTCTAAGAAATAACTTTAAGACAATTACATTATACATCTGGAATTTGGCCTTGATCACACGTATCTCCGGAAGTTACCTCCAATGAGTGATAGAACACCTTAGACATACCTGTAATAAGCGGTTACAAGAGTCTTACTAACCTATGCAGAAGAACCTGAGCACCAAGAAGCCTTAAGAGGGCCTTATTCACTAAGGGGTGATGACAGGAGAGTTTACAAGACAGTTGCATTCCGGCTGCTTTACTTTAATATACATTATGAAGAGCGGACCCCCGTGCGCTTCTGCTGCAGGAAGAGCTTGGCTTGCCCTCTATACCTTATCAGTTTTGCCCTCCACCTGCCGGTTTTGGCCCTTTTATCACGACTAGCGGAGTAAGATAATCAAAAGCACAACCGTCCTGCAAACGCTCCTGCCTGCTCTCCCTTTAGTAAACGCACTCCAGCGGCTGCAGGGGCTCAAGTTACAGTTGCCTATGCATCGTTCAGGGCAAGCGCAGCTCGCTTGGAGTGCTATAAAAAATAATAATACATATCATTTTTTTTTTTTGGCTTACCTGTATAATTGCATTTGCCATCCAAAATGAAAGCTCTTAAGCAGTAAAAACAATTCATTCCCTTTCATTATTTTATAGCCTGGCTGGTTAGCCATCACACCTGCTGCAAGGTTCTAATTAAGACCTCATGCTAATTACCTGTTCTATATATACACGGTTAGGGGGGTACGGCTGTGTTGATGGAAGCAGGAGCGCGCTGAGGGTCAGGAAGGTAAGAAAGGATTGGGACGCAAGGTTTTTAAAGGAAAAAACTTCTTAGAAGCTCACAATAGTCAAATATGTGTTTGGTAACCTCTGTGGGACTTGGTGATCCCTGTTAGTGGCCAGGAGATTGACCGAGCTTTTTACCAAACTGGGAATTCTGTTTAATCCCAAAGCGTTCCCAATTATGAAGGACCAACCCTTACAGACTAAAGACTTAATGTGAGAAGTGCTGAGCCGGCCCTGCATAAAGCATAGGGAAATCACTGAGGTGACCGTTAAGATTTGTTATTCCACTATGCATTATGAAGGGCCATCTCGGCTCTTGTTGCAGCTCTTGTTGTTCTTTCTATGCTTAAAAGTTAACACACAAGGTCCTAAGAAGTAAGAAATATTAGCCGAAAACACCTGTTGTAGACAAACCTGCCAAACCATGTAAGCAGCTTGTTGGCAGTTGCCTGCTCCAAAACCTATTTGGATGGCACGCTGTTGGGATTGGGCATGGTGTTCTGGCAGCTCGTGTTGGGTTCAACCTCTTCTGGCTGCTGCTTGAAGATGGAAGCCACTAGCTGCTTCAAGGGCATGTCTGATATGTTCTGGGCATCCATGTAGAAAAGTTTGACCTCTCCTTCAACAGCCTTGTTGGGAATTCGGTGTTTTCCCTGGAATTTTGAGCATCAGCTCTGTGAACTATACCCGAGATGCGCTTGTGAGCTTCTTTTTCAGAGTAACGGAACCCTATAAAGATTCTAAGCCATTTTTGTTATTTCTTGGTATGACCTGAATATTGTTACATCGGTCTGTATGGTGTTGAGACCAATAACCAGCAGGCATCATGGACACCAGTGACGAACTCCTGCCGCTGTTGTCATTCAATAATAATCGAATCCAACTAAAAACACAAAGTAATGTAACCCAACTTGCGGTATAAAGAAAAGGAGATCCACTCAAGTCCGAGTAGCCTCACTGCCATTCCAGTCTATGCAACTTCATAGCCTTCTGTGTAACCCACATGCCATAAGCACAAGCGGCTAGCTGCAGAGTATCTCTTCTCCTGTAGCTGCAGGTTTTTGGCTGGGGGACACAACTTTAACCCTTGCCTTTAATCCTTACAAGCAAAGAGCCTTGTCACGTGAAAGGACGTGGTAAGCTAGTTCAGATTCCATTATGGGTGTAGGACGACAGTCTCTGCAAATACCCCTGTTGCTGAATTGAGGGGGGGGGCAAGACAAATTGGGTAAATAAAAACTACCAATACCTGAAGCCCAGGCAACTAGGTGCGCACAATTCAGTATGCGGAGACGTAAGCCTCTGTATTACCGGTATGTGTCTATATAATCTGTTTAGGCACCGGTATTAGGATGGTAATTGTCAAATTCTTCACAAATGAATACCTAGTACTTAATTGTATGCCCTTAAGGGCTGACGGTGAGCTAAGTTTCATCTTGCGTTGGTGGCTAAAGTGGCCCAAAAAATGTTCAGTTGTGATTATTTCTTTATTCTGCAGTTGTCTGCTGGTTGCTCCCTTTGTATGCCGACCACATCTTCAGTGTAACTCGCCCAAGTTGGGGGTCCAACTGCACTTACGGCCGTAGTACTGGGAGCTAGGATCCTTTATAGGGATAAAACGCTATTTACTGTGATTTGTGATGTACTTTCATGCAAAGTTGCCTACATAAATATTGTTAGTTTATTATGCCACAATAATAAATTGTACTTATATAGTGTTACTAACATGTAGCGCTATTATTGTAATACTGTATAGCAGCATCATATTCTGATGGGGCTCCGACACTTATTTGGGGCAAAAGAGGGGCTTCTTTCCTGGGGGGGGCTCTTTGGTCTAGGGCCATTGGTGACCCTAAGCTGTAGGAAGGGAGCCTTCGATGTGATATAGGCTACCTGCCATTTATTTTACCTCATCATATCCGTATGCCAATAAAATAATTTCAGAACACACAGTGATGCATCAAGTTTTAATTTAATAAATTTCTAAAAAAAAAATATATAACATTTTAATTGTGTAAATTTTAAATGTAGCCCACTGCTGTATTTTGTAAATATGTAATTTAGTCCATAGGGGATGAATAAAACATGGTGGCGATTCTGGTATGAATTTAATTTATTTTCCCTCGCTCTTCAAAAGCATGGAATGCTTTCACCTCCTTGACTTCTTCTTTTTCCTCTTGGTCTGTTTGTTATCGCTGATGTCCTCCTCGGAGTCGGTGGGAGTAGGTTGCCTCCTAATGACTTTCTTCTCCACTGTATATTCCTGCTCACCAACTTTGGGATCGCCTTTAACAAGATATTCTCCATTCTGGTAAGTTATGGCAACGAACGTTCTCGGGTAAGTGCCATAAACTCTGCGAAGGTCGTCTTTAACAAAGTCGGGAAGGTTACGCTTTACCCCAAAGATCCGCTCCAGTTTGCCCCAGTGAAGCTCTCCTTTCATAGTGAAACCCTCCGGCCATGCGTCAATTGGAGGTTTGGGATACGCCGGGGGCTCCCTGTAGTTTAGGAAGGGATCGTACGCTGGCCCAGGGTTATAACTGGGGTAATACCAGTTTGGCATGTTATATAATGGGTTGACCCCATAAAAATGGTGATATTCAATGCGTCCGTTTGAAACGTTATGCGGATAGAATGTCTCATCTCCCACAAAAGCAAACGGTCGGCTGCTAAAGTTGTGCATCTGTATGGGGGGCAGCCCAAAACCAGAGCTTACATCTGCATAGGCGCTTCTTGAGTAAGGCACGCTCCGAGGGAGAAACATTGTGTAATACTCATGTGGCCGGTAACCATAGTGGAACATTCTAGAACAAATTCTGGAACCGGCATCCCTGGTAACTCTTCATTCTGAACTTGAAGATCTCTTTACATTACCATTTTCCTGTGCTTCTTCTAGATGAAAGGCGTAACCTGGTAAAAGATAAAACGGGTGACCGATTACGTGGAGTTTGTTGGTGAGAACATGAAGTTACCTGAGTAGCTGTATAGAAAAATGGTGCCCTCAAACCTGTAAGTAGAGGAGACCGCAATGTTTATGGATTACAATCCATCTCGGCCAAATTAAGAGTTTGTGACATGGGTTGTTGACAAGAAACTGTTCATTGATAATGACGAATGGATAAACACTAAAAGTGACATTAATGGAGAATGCAACATTCTACTTAAAACTGATAGATCCCCTGAAGATACCACCTTGTTCTGAACATGCGCCTCATAACTGTGCCTGCAAAACTTCAAACAAGAGGGACAACTTTCAAATGCCTGTAATAATGTACCGGTCATAAAAATGTTAAATGGGAATTTTTTATTTTTTTTTCTCTTCCTTTCCTGCAAAAATGGGCAATATTTTGGGTTTTCTCCCTCCTCCATTATGTAGGGGCAGCTCCATATTCACAATGTGTATCATACTGCCTGTGGTAATCAATAGAATGCCTCTGTCTTAATCACACAGACACTAACAAAAGTCTATGAAGGGAACAGACTTCATTAGCATTGCCATAAAGCATGAGCTCAGTGTGGTGATTGTGCAGGGAAAGTCACCTAAAATCTCACATGACCGACAACAATGGCGGTCTGCAAACACAGGAAATTTATTACAACAAAATCAAATGAAACAGGTTTTTGTCAATGCCGAAAATATTATATTACAGTATATATGACTGGATTGTGCTCAATGGGAAAGATCCTTTTTTCCTGTAACCTTTGCTATGAATGTTCATTTAAATACTTTACAAAGAGCATATTTTAGCAAATCGTTTGGATGGATGCCTTTTTGGCCTTTAGTGCAGGATAAAAAAAAGTGCTTACATGAAAATGCTTGTTTTTGCTTGCTATTAATCATCCAATGTTCTTTTGCTTTTTTCAGGAGATGCCAAGATCTACTATTGCAGGCAAAGGAGGGATAGTTTCATGTCTTGTGACTCTTGTGCTACCGGTCTGACCTCCATACACCGTGGGCCAGGTCACGACCATAAATGCAAGTATTTAGCGCTAATTACAGAGCCGGTAAAGGGTGACTTCGGACTTCAGGCTACGTGCCGTTGCTTATCTTTTACTACATACTATGCCAGACGGTAGTTCAGATGGCTCCGGACTTTTTTGTCTAACTGTAGGAAACTAGATCACGAGTGTAATAAGAGGTATGAATGGAATACGTGCCGGTGGACTGTAGCCTATTGTATTCAAGGCACCCAAACAGGGAAATGCAAAGGAACCTGGTCACATATTTAATGCTTAAGGACTGTTACACCCCCCCCCCCCCCCATTCCTATCTTGGCAGGAGCTGCATGAATCAAGCGCATCCTCCTCTTTGTGGTCTTTGTGTAGTCAACTACTCCTCTATCTACACGTGCAATGGCTTATTCATGGGTTTGGCACCCTGTCTTTTTATTCTGTGTTGCCTCTGTAGATTACCATAGCAGGAATATTCATAAAGACAAACAAAAAAATCCTTAACAGGGAAATTAGGGTTAATCCCACGCGCTAATGGGAAGATGGCATGATATATCTTGCATAGAGCCACAGGTAGAGTAAACCACTACAATACCCTAAAATAGCTTATAAACAAAAAGGCAATACTATAAAGCATGCAATAGAGCCCAAAGCGTCCTCAAACCTTTCTCGTTAAAATACATTTGTGATAATGTTTGTAAACTGTACGTTCTGTTGTAAAACCCCAAACAGTGTTACGTCTGCTGAGGTTTAAGTTGCCCCGGCCGAGGTCTTCCGTAGAACCAGAATGGCGGCTGCCTTTGGTGTGAGGGTGCTAATCACGCTATCTGTCGGATCGCAAAGTTAATCAGGCGTTGCCAGTCATTTAACAGGAAAACTGCAGATTACAAATGTTTTAATGCTAAGATACTGAGTTATGCAAACAGACGTTTCAGAAAAGCTCATCTTTTAATTACGAGACTAAAGGTGGTTAGCGGTGTTTAACTCGTCCGAAGCATTAAGGCAGCATCATTAAGCCGTGGCCCCAAGCTATTTGAAGTAGCAGGAGGATTATAGACGGTCAGAACATTGGAAAAGGGATGGTCAAATATTTGAGACCCCAGCAGGTCCTGTTGGGGTAAATGGGAAAGCGTGCATGGTGGGCACCTGGGTTACAACACCTGGTGTACTGACTAGTATTGGATTGTGGGCAGGTGCAATTCACCTTATCCTGGTCTCGTGCATTATGTGGGGTCAATCCGGGTGAGCGTTTCCTGGAAGACCACCAGAGTTGGCCCCATAGAACACGCACTACTTTAACAATTGCTTGCATTAACTCATGGTCTACCCCCAAAGCCACTACAGGCCCTTCATGCACAGAAAACGCTGCTAGCCACCAGATGCCTGATTTAGTGACCACGGGGTCGGTCTTGTGGCATCTGGGAGGACCGGGAAGGGCACTGATGGTCACCCCATTAAACTTTCCCTAATGTGTAGATGTCTGACTGGTATCTGAGAGGTGCAGGGCAAGACTGGCAATAATTGGCGGCTGTAGCACTTTAAGGCCAGAGGCCGTCTAAGTACAGGTGGCAGCTAGAGAGGCGCAGCCCTGCGCTTCGTTTTCTTTTATGCTCACATAGCGTATCTTGCCGCACGCTACATCTGCCGATCTGGAGCGGCCAATCAGGTCATTGTGTGGTTCTGTCGTCCAGCAGCCCGCCTGCCTGGTGTGCCAAATGGCCCACCTTCACAGTGGGGGAGGAACGTGTATAAGAGATCTCTGCCTACATTTTCATTCTAAAAATATGAAACAAAAAGACATGGAGTGTACTGCTCAGTGGTGACAAAAGGGCTTCTGGCCCGGGGCAATATTTGGTCTGATCCGGGGGTGAAATCCCTTAAACAGACCATTCTACCACAGAGCGTACCTCATAATGCATAACCATCTAGCTCCTGAGGCAGGTGCAACAAAAATATATAAATGTCTTACAAACATAACAAGTTGGACACTATGGCACCACTCTATTATAATAAAGTCACACTACCCGCCATCGCATTAAGCAGCAGAAGAACAGAAGAAATCAGCGGCTGTTTTACATGTAAACTAAAAATATATATAAATAACTACTATAATGGAGGTCTATTCAGTGTCCACCAACAAAACGAAGGCCAATACCCTACAGAAGGGAGTCATTTCATTCACCATGAACCCTTCTTTAGTGTAGAATGATAAACATAAGAGTCAGCGCAACCCTTCCTGCTAACGCATTTGAAAAATATTCCGTGTGCTTTTTGTAAACGTCATGCCGGTTTGCTTTTCTTGGCCGGAAAGGTGTTGCATTTAATAGTGGGGTTTTGTTTGAAGTACGGGTGTTGTTGAAAGAAACGTCTTGTGATAGAACAGCTTGTTGTGGGCTACACGATGTAAAGAAGCCTACCGTGACGTGTTAGCTGGACGCAGAGGGCTCTTTGCATTAAATGTGTATTTGTTTGTTGCACAAGTTGCCATGTACCAGCAGCCATGCCCTCTTGTGCTAATAATGTTTTGTCGCTATGAGTAATATCAAATAATGGCACCGATAGCCGTTACCACACTTGAGGTCTGTCTATCATTTGAGGTTTTAGAAGATGTCGGAAGGCGGGGCGAGTAATCCGAAGGCAGGGCTGCCCTCAGGCTTTGCAGGACCCGGGGCATGGAACATTGGCAGTGCCACTTTGCCCTTAAGAAGCCACTGCTCACCAGGGGCCAAGAGGTTCTTGGGACTTGTACTCATAATTTACATCAGTGGGCTATCGGGAACATCAGCCAGATACTAAGGAACCGGATCTGCACAAAAGTACATGACGTATGTAGCAGCCTGACATTGATACATGTTATGTGCCGCGTTTGTAGCCTTATTGTGTACCTTTTTCTTTCCTCAACATTCCTGAAAACCATTCAGATGTTTGTGCAGCCTCAACGTTTGCAAGTTTTTTTCTCTAGATCTGCGAGTGTCGCATTATCCAGGCTATGCATCGATCCCTGATTTCGTTTATTAGAAACCTGGGATTTGGCCACCAGATAAGCAGGGTTGGTTGGGGAGATCATGGATTTCCCTCTAGTCGGCCCAAAATTAAGGGGCCATTAGGTCTCTTGATACAGACCTCTGCTTCGCTGCTCCTTTGCAAAGCGTTGGCTATTGAGGCCGAGCGCGTGATGCCGTAATCCCGCTGCTTGGCACTGAGCATACCTTGTGCTCCCACCATGCAAAGTAAGAATGGGGAGAGATGGAGGAAAGACATTGAGAACGGCGTAGTTTGACAACAAACTGTAAAGGCTTAGGAATGGCAAGCTGGCGTACTTCTGGAAGGGACAACCAGATGTAGGAGATTTAGGACCGCTAATTCTCTCCATATTCTCCATCCTTTTAAAGGGGATTTTGTAAAATACAACAAGGCTACCACACAATACATAAGCAAAACGATACTTGGTTTAATTGTTGACTAAAAATAGGACCGAGTAGCGTCTTGCATTGATAAACCTAACAATTTTTTAATTCAGGAATTGTTTACGATGTTGCAGGAGAGTTGTGTGAATTCAGCATGCATTATAAGGGGCCATTCCTGGCAAACGTTTCTCTAAATATGGCGGTGCTGCTCCTGTAAAGTACATAGCTAAATCATTAAACCTAATCCTAAAATCTAAGCAATCTGATTTAAATATGCTTTATACAGGGCCATCCAAGCTTTTCTCCCAGCTCAGTAATCGGTCCTTCATAACGTTTAAGAGTTAAAATGTGGTCTGCCAACTACTCCTTTCGTGAATAGATGAATGGTATAAGTGGGGTTTATATCCCCTGTCATTATGCTATTGTTCATTGGAGACTAACTGATTATCTTTATTGTCCCTCTCCTTCCCATTAAAGGACTTCAGTTCCCAAGGCATCTAAGAATGACATCTCACAGACGAAGAAGACAGATCTAATTGTAAACGCTGAATAAAACCGATGAATTATATTCCTGAAAGCCGTCGTTAAGAGAGCACTCCCCTACCTGTGTCTGTATTCTAAATGTGTTCCATTAACAGCTTTTCAGTTGCAGTTTGCGGCACCTGGATATGAAACCCTATTATTAAAATCCACCCATTCTGCCTTTTAAAAACCATTTCGAATTCATGAACGTTGGTACATACCTGGCTTTAGATTAGGCTTCCTTCCTCCCTTGGTCCGAGCCAGCCGTGGCTATGATAGACCTCCAGAGATTCACCGGCTTGTGGAAAACAGCCAGCGAGTGGAAAGCAGGACACTGACACCTGAAACGTGCTTCGGCCGTGTAATATTCACCCCGAGCCCAGGTACGACTCCTCCCAAGAGCTCCCAGTCCTACCTGACAGCAGCCAAACAGTTACCAGGACACAAACAGCCCGGCTAGCAACTCCCTGCCACAAGTAGACAGCTAGGGCTTGCCTGCTGGCTCCAGACCCAATGTATCATTATCACAATTAAGAGGGACAATCTGATGTGCGCGCTAATCCCCGGCATAGCAAGGCAGGCAAGTAAGGAAGCAAAGGCACCCGTAGTACAGCTTCCCGATTACAATATAGACGTAAAACTCGGAATACAGAGAGGTGCTGATACAGTCATAGCTTTCACAGGGATAAGGAGCAACGTCGCACGACCACCGATCTTCTCTAATGATGCCGGCAGCCAAACCAGGCTGTAGTATGGATTCCTGGAGCGCTTGGATCACAGGATCCATGTTATTATTTATTGATTTATAGAGCAATATCATATTCCTGTTTATTGGAATAGAATGTGATGATGTCACAGAAGGATATTACTATAACGCCCTTTTCCATATTAAGTGGGAATGTGATGTCATCAAAATCCAGTCTCCATCAGCCCTTTTCCACCAACCCCCCCGCAACCTGTTTCCACAAAAGGTTTCTGTGACAAATATGAAACGTTGAGAAGATATCGGAGGCCGAGTGCTTGCTACTGGGTTAAAGTACATTTCTTATTCAAATAGGAATTAGTGAAGCAAATGCTGTTTGCTGAAGTGATGGGAGTGAGACTGATTTATTATAGTTTAGAGTCCGCCAAGCAATGTTGGTTTTCTTGTTCTTCTCAGACAAGCACGGGTGGCGGAATCTGCACCTTTTGTTCACACCTGTAATATGTTCAAAGCCAGCATTTACTGCAGTCCAGAAACACTACATTGGCAACAACCTCCCAAACCTCGTGGACCGACCCCCGACGTTGGTGGTTTCCTGGGGAGATCTGAAAACAAGTTGCTTTTGGGATCTTGAGGACAAAGTGCGAAACTCTGTTCTTGACAAAAGTGCAACTATAACATTTTCAACGAAAAAAGCCAACTATTCTTACATGGATCCGATGCAGGACAGAGGCGGACGATGCTGCTATTTGGCGCTTTTGCTACAATTCTCATTACCCTCAGTCAGCCAAAGACAGGCACTAGTTCCACATGTCGCACACGGTTAAAATAAAACTAAAGGCTAAATATCCAGTGCGCAGGTGGAGGGGGGTGCATACCAATATCAGAGGGCTACCTGTGTCCTGCGGTGTTAATATGACGGCTTATTATACTGAAAACAGCCAAACGCTAAGTATGTTACAGCTAAATAATTAGAAATATAGATACAAAGTGTATGTGGTTGGGCTTAGGTATCATTATCCAGGGTGACGGGTAAACTGCCGCCCCATGTAGTATGTTGGCTATATAAGTGATTCATTCGGATAACCAGCTGTTTTTATCCACAGATTGCAGGGCAGCAAGCAACATATGAAAATGATACAGCTGATGTGGTCACTATATATAATATATATATATATATATATATATATACATATATACATACATATACACATCCTACCTGCTGTTGGGACACCACGGTTCACTTAAGGGAAACACAAAGGGATTTATTCTGTGGTTAAATGAAATAAACATTATAGAGAACAAACCCTGCAAAAAGAGGCTGATAATTCCCTTTGTGGTTGTCAGTATTCATTTCTCTCCTCAAAACCATTTAGCAAATAAACCCCAAAGAGACACGCAATCGCTGCAATGGAGTGCAAGAGATCATGCAATTGCTAGGAAACCGGCGTAGCTGCGGTGAAACAAACCCGGCTGGAAGCCGGTCCTGTCTGTATAGCAAACACCTGGTGTGTACTTACTGCGATACACGCGAGCTATGTGCTCAGGTACTCGGCTGCTAAGGTGCAAGCGACTCGTTATGACTATCATTTTATTGGCCTCTGTTCAATGGTGATGATGGTTTAACCCTTTGAGTATGGTGTGCCAACCATCTCCTGCTGCTTCCAGCACCCATGCCTTGTGATAAACTGAAGATAAAGCAATCCTGGTTTTAAAAACTGCTTTATGACTTAAAGGCAATCTGCCCACCTGGTTTAGGAAGGGGTTGCGCATGTATGGAAAGCGCTGCCATTGAGTTCAATGGGATTGCTTTACTGCCACTAATTAGCTGCAGCTTCTAACTCAGGTAAGCACTTTGCTGAAGAAAGCAGAACCATGGAACAGCTTGTTTTTAGAATTTTTTTTTGGCCAAGTACTGCTTACCTGGTACCCAATTTCCCTCCACAAAAAAGGATGGAACAGGAAAAAGCCACTTCTGCCAAGTCCGGTAATAAAACCGTCAGGGCATGAGATCTGAAGGCTCAATCTAAACTCAGTTGGTCTGCGTAATGTTTATATAATTGTTGCTGAATGCCAGGGAATGATTAACTCGGGTCGTTGTTTGCTTCAATAATCATGATGGGAACAATGGCTCACAGAACAGTTTAATTACCTCGAGGTACCAGGACTCCATAAACAAACTTGGAAGAATGATTTAGTGCTCTGAGTGCTTGCATCATGTTTACAACGGAGACCTCGGGGTGATCTAGAGAAGACAGTATTAGCAGCTTATCCTATTATGCATTCAATTTGTCATACGCTAAAAAAAAAAAAGACATATAGCGATCATAAATTATTCTATTGCATGATTTGGATAAATATACAAAATATGTAAAATTATATAATATATCTGAACATCTGATGCTTTACAGTAATCAATATCACCAGTAATTAATTAGCTGTTACAATGTAACAAAAAAAACCTGCCTTAATTCAGGGGGTCGACAAACTTGGTTTGGATTCAGGAGCCATTCAAAATATTTAAGAGCCAACTTTTTTCTTCCCTAATGTTTTTATTTTCATATATTACCCCCTTGCCCGCTGTTTATTGGGGCAATATGTCATAACACACGTTTTCTGCAGATAACCCTTCATGACAAGGGGTATTGTACACCATAAAGACTCATTCTTACACTAACACACTCTAACGCCATACAGTAACACACATGCTAACCTTCTACACTCATGTACACACACACTATATGCTAACACACACACATTTATGCTAATGCCAAACTGTAACATACTCAACACCATGCACCCCACACACTATCCAACAACATACACACACTGGCTAACACTATACATATATAAAAATACACACTCTAACACTATGGACACACTGAATCTGGCACTACACTACAATACAGTAAACATACTGACACAGTTTATACACACTAACCCTAGTATTATACATATACACACACAGACATTGTAGTATACACTCATTATTAAAAACATAATTCCAGACTACATGAAATTGGGAGACCAGACCTTTCCTTTAACCAAAGACACATTACAAAAAATACATCCCTGAAATGCATCTTTGAGATGCCTCCATCCATGATTAGCATGGACTTTAACTCACGTCTAGTTACACCGTTACCCATAACGTTAATAAGCTGGAATGATGTGTCCATACATCACCCTTTAATCAGATGGATGATTACAGCTGAACCTAACTTCTATTGCCCCCGTACAAATGTTGTTTGATCTAGGAGCCCAAGCATCGTCCGTGAAGAAGGGGTGCTGGAGGAACACTGGGTCCCCAAAGTTCTTCTGGTGCCAACGTCCTGACGGGGTAAGTAGCCCTATCCTTCCCTCTCTGCCAAAACCAAGGCCTGATGAAGCCCAGCAGGCGAAACGCGTAGAGACACAGGATTTTTTACACTCCCAGCTCTTTTTGATTCTAAGAAAACTGGTTTTTATTTATATATTGATTTTTTACTACTGTATTTGGACCACGTGGACGGTTTTAAATATTTATTTATTTATTGAGATGATATTTATTTATTTATTATAAACCATGTACCTATAGTCCACTGCAGTTTTTTAGGGCTGTAGCCCTTCAATAAACTCACTTTTTAAAATTAACCATCAGGTTGGGAATTTATTCTCAAGTATACCTACCAAGAACAACATACATCCACGGACATACACGGAGGAGCAATCATCGTTTTTTGGATGCTGAACACTCTCAAGACACGAATTCATTTATATACACTCACGGATAAACGGACCTATAGAGCCTTGAAGCACCACGTACACTTGTGAGTGCATACAACATATCTTTACCAGCATTTTTGTTTTACGTCTACACTATTATTTTGTATCGTTTTATTTATTTTTTCGGTTTACACGAGCACACCAAGTCGGACTGTTCTTGTGAAATTTCCACACTTGGAGGGTGTGCTACAAGGTTGCAGCTGTGTAACCGACGCAAGAAGGGTAGTATCCCCCTTTATTTATTTATTATTTTTTCATTCTTCGTTCACGCTTCTGAACATACGGTTCAAGACTGGTTTTCACTATCTTTTCACTTCAAAACCAAGAGAGTGCCAGGTCCTCCTGTTCATGCACAGTTACTCAACGCCATTCAGCTCCAAAGACGGCTTGCAATAGGTTTCCAGGGGACCCATCACGCGCATGCGCAGAAAGTGCTCCCAATAATTCCATTACCTGGAGTGACTCTCAGACGGAGTGGTACACTGCAGCCGCTAAGGTTTTTTTGGGCCAAGTAAAGAAGATATATTAACACACATTACTTAGTAAATATTTGAATGTGATTTCACTGTTGGTGATACCATTTGGGTCAGTAAACTGTCTCTTTATGCAAATAATCTCATTTTTCTGTATACGTCGGTTGCTGTGTGTAGACCGCAGATCCACGATGCCACAAAACTATAGCACATAACAGGCGGACCTACTGTCAACAAGTTTAGAATGTAAGACAGCACGTTATGTTAATCTGTTTACCTTTCTAAGGTGCGGCGATACAATTAATGCAACATAATGACAGCGAAAGCAATTATCCTTCTGTGGAGATTGCTTGCATTGGAGCATTTTAAGTCCAGTCCAGAAGTTTCCAGAATACAATAAAAACACTGGTTTAGATTTGTGGAAATTATAAAATACACCAGAAATAAAGAGTTTATTTTGCTAAATAAAATCTTTTTTCATAAATAAAGTTGCTTTTCCATTGCGTGCCGGTTAAGTAGCTTTGTAACACAAATTAACCACCGCCCAACATATTTGGATATAATTATATGCATATCTGTAGAGTCATGGCGATTAAGTAATTTAATCGGCATGGCAACCATTCCATCAAGTGCCAAGATTGCTCCATCGGCTCTTTATAGATAACCCTAAACATTCTTTTCGCTATAGTAACTGCTGATGCGTTTCCCAGAAATCGTCACCGTAAGGTACAGATCCCCAATTTTCACTATTTTAGCCACAACTCCCAACTTCTGCCCCCCGGGGGTCAGGCGATAGAGCGTCACTAAATCTAGAGATTGAAATCAGGATTGTGGGATTGCGATCCCACATCCAGCCAAGAGATATCTCTGTCTTGAGACACGGGACTGTCTCGTGAAATGCGGGAGAGGTGGCAAGCATGTTCAAGGTACAATGTCATTGACTTAAAGGTGGTCAGGCATAAAAAGTGCCCACCTCAAATGTGTTCTTACCACCATAGCAACCAATGAACTGAATTTGGATATTTTATTAGTTGTTATAGAGAAAAGGCCACTTTTAAAACTTTTCACTGGGAATCCCCTTTTTTATGTATTTCTCCCTATATAATCTTTAGTAACTATAGATTACAGGAAAATATGTAAAATATATAATAGCAGCCTATACTAATGATATAACATATCCACCCGTGACAGGCGTTCTGCGTGGCAGTGCGTGTCTCCCTGCACATTCTCACGAACCTCTAAGCTCCTATTCCCAGTCCCACAGCTCACATCCGGGTCAGCTCGGCGATCGTCGCACATCCATCACATCGGGGATCGATGCTCAGGTCTGAATGGGGATTCCAAGCAGGAACTAAGAGTCCGCCGAGTCGGAAGTGGACCGGCTGTGAGGATGGGGGGAGTCCCGGCGACGGGAATATGAAGTCCGGGGCTGAGCGTAAACGGTGAGCGTCTTTTTTATTGCTATTTAATGTTTCATTGAACCCTGTGTTTCGTTTTTTACCCGGAAACTACAGTGGAGTTATTGTCAATATAGCCTTCAGAGTCCTGTAATCTGTATTATTATTATTTTTCACGCAGTAGAATCCTCAGCTACAGCCCTGGGGAGATGTACTGAAATCCGGGCCTCCTGTGGTACCTTGAGCTGGTATACAGGCAGGATTATAGGGGTCCTTTTATAGCAATATAGGGGGACTGAGCAAAGACTTGGTTACCGCTTTGGTATGCCATGGGTTAATGAGGACCTCTAAAGACACTGATAAGTCTAGGATGGACACAAGGGTGTAATTTACTATACAAACCACTCTGCCTTTTATATACTCACATCTGGTTCACGCTTGTAGGTCTTGGGATGTAACTCGGTCCAGACGGTACGGCGAGGTTGCCGGTACTTTTGGTTGTAAAAAGTGTGATGACCTTTCTGTTCAATATCCTTTCTGTAGGATAAATATAAATTTATAATACAGCCATTCTGAATAATCTTTCTCGATACAGAAAGAGAAGAGATCTGTCCACCTCTCCAATAGTCGTCTTCTGTCTCGCGATAATAAATATGAACAGCAGGAGTTCATAAGATGGAGAGAAATAGAAATATAGAATTTGACGGCAGATAAGAACCATTCGGCCCGTCTAGTCTGTCCGTTTTTCTTGCCTTGTCTAAGATTCCGCAGCCGTACGTCAGTCGCATGCGTGTTTGATTTTGGATTTTCGATGGCCCCCAGCTGTTTGTCCCTTAGAGAGAATTTGCATGCTGTGTGGGTGCACGTCTCTTGTGTGTATGTATATATTAGACTTGAGCATCTAGATTGTACAAATTTTAAGGAAATTTTGTTAATTTGTATGTCCAAAAACAAAAAAAAATGAAGCAGAGAGCTTTGAATTTTCCTTTGTGTTTCGTTGGTCTCTCACGCGCTCCCCGTACCTTCTCCGCCGAGCGCTTCCGTGTCTCCTTTTCTTGTTCCTCTGTCTTATTTCTTTGTCTGCTTCTTCTCGATTTCGGCTCCGTTAACCCGGCCTCCCAGAGCATTTCTGCGGAAAAGTTAGAGCTTTTCTGGACACCCTCTCCCCGGATTAGAGGACCATGGGAGAGGCTGTCCACGTGTGGTGCGCCATGGCTCCTCCGTCTTATGGAAGCGCTCAAAGAGGCCAGAACTTTGCAGGCCAGAACTGATGAGGTTGAGGGATAAAATAATCTGAGTCTTCCTACCACCGATGTAAATCTCTCACTTTCCTAAACATATCACGTTTATGAGTTTTTAGGTCTAACAGGTTAAAAACAATATGTGTGACCCACTTATATTTAACAGCCACCTGGCATTTTTTTTTTAAACAATTTATGAGTCAATTAGCAATGGCCGAGCTGTCATGCGACTAAAAACAAAAAACCAAAGTAAATCTCACTATCGTCTTTGTTACCAAGAGAACTAAGAATTTCTCGTAAATCAGCGCGAGGAATGTATCGGTGGAAGCGCCAACAGTCAAAACACGTTTTTGTAGAGAAATAGCTGTTCCCGGTATCATCCATCACGATGGACGTTAATGGCAGAATTCAATGAACTGAGCTTGTGTGGTTACTTTTTACTTCTGTAATTATTGTCGGGACCAACACCCCCTAATTAAACAGGCGCTTAGACTTCATTCACCGTGCGCTTTTTCCACCAATAGGGTGCCAGACGAGAGCAGGTGTTACTCGAGAAATAGTTAAACAGCCCCGGGCGTAACTCGTACCGCGCTTGGAGCGCTTGTTGGGATTTAGGTGCCTGCTATTTGTCTTGCTGTCAACAAGGAAAACAGAAAGCGCACCCAACGTTCTGAGTTCTAAGGACATCTCGTATCGGCTGAGGGTGATCAAAAGTGTTCTGTTAGGGCCGCTCAAAAGCACGCCATTGTGACATATGTATATATATCTATCATTATGTATATGTGTGTGTGTATATATATATATATATATATTATATATATATATATATATATATATATATGATCTGATGGATGCTCGTGTGTGTGTGTGATCATGCGACGTGTCATTCCACGCGGAGTGTCTTAGTGTTCTATTTTAAGTAAAGAATATATCAACATCCATTAAAACATTATTTGTGATTTTATGATCTCCTGCATTTATTATTAATTCTCTTAAACCTTTATTTGTGTAAATTATCCGATTCTGGGTGATTATAACGCCCCGTTTGGTTACCTTCCCGCCATTGTTAGGTTGCTGTTAATCGTTGATTGGTTCAGGCAGCCTTTGTAAGGATCGGGGAGGAGAAGGGACAGAGCTTCAGGAGAGGAAATTGGTTAGAGGATTCTGGCTCTGCCACAGGCTGCCACTCATCGCAGGTCCCACAATGTCGATTTGTAACCTAAATATATTTTTTAAAAAAAACAAAAAAAAAACTGCATTGACAAAAAAATGTAGTTTCGGGGAATTCATTTACTTTTGGTAAACCTTTAAAGGAAAAAGTGCTAGGATTCCTAATTTCATTTAAGACAAACTGAAAAATTCAGGGTTGTTTTTTTTTCTCTATCAAACCTTGTATGTTTTATGCTTGTAGAAAACCGGTCTTTAAACACACAGCCATTATATGAGGAAGAAAAGTAAAAAAATAAACTATATATATATATATATATAATATATATTATATATATAATATATATATATATATATGTATATAAAACAGGTTTTGTTTGTCACATTTTTGGAGCACTGAGCATACTGAGCATTTTCATTTCACGTAAGTGACAGATCGGAGCAGAAGGGCGAATGTCTTCTGGGCTTCTTACCAAAGCGGTGACGACGCAGAGGCAGACACAAATCAGATAAAATTATTTACTAATCAACTGGAAATGATTTACTAATTTTGTTTTATTTTGTAGGAAAACTGATGATTGCGCTGGCCGGTGGAGGTAGACGGAGCGAGGGGCAGAGATGATCATCACGTTTTGCTAATTTACCATGGGTTTAAGGCTACTGTCGAGAGTCTTTCACCTGCCGACGGCTGTGTTATACGGCTCGCTGTCTTTTTTTATTTCCGTCCTGCACAATGTTTTTCTCCTGTACTACGTGGATACCTTTGTCTCGGTTTACAAAATAGATAAATTGTCCTTCTGGATTGGAGAGGTAGGTTCAGTTATTCCTTCTGAAGAACTAGTTTGTATTTTGTAGGATCCAATGGAAATATAATTACAGATGTTGGTTGCTATGAATCTTATATAGAGATATTTATATTATATATATATATATAAATTTATATAGATATATATACCATAGTTTTTTTTAATTGGTTACACCTGACTTGACAAAGAATGCATTTGCAAACTTATACAGAAAACTAATATTTTTTCAGTTAATGTGTTCTAAATTTTTCCAATGACCATTGTTTTTTCTTGAGGTTGTTAAGGATATCTCTTGGGAGTTATATTAAGTAGCCCCTGTAACGAACGTCTTTTTTTTCATTACAGTCCATTTTCCTGATATGGAACAGCCTGAATGATCCTCTGTTTGGGTGGATAAGCGACCGTGTCTTCCTGGACACAAAATTGTAGGTTTCATTTAAAATTGATTATTAACTAAAGGTTTATACCCGTGCCAGGTATTTGGCAACCACAATTTTGGCATTTGACAAACCATGCAAAAACTGTAGGTATTTGATGTTGATAATTACAGTGTAGAGATTCTAAATCTTTTCTCAGGCGGGAATATTTCAGCCCACTTAGTCTTTTCGTTTTTTTCCAAAGATTATTTGGTTCTTGGTCTTGTTATAGGTCCACAATAGCCTTATACCCAGGCCATGTCTGTCTAAATTCCCACACAGATTTAATGCTTTAGTCATTAATTGCGTATGTAACCAAATGTGTTCTCCTGCCGCAGGTCCAGTGTAGACATCTCCACGCCAGAAGTGGTCCTGAAGAGGCTCAAAGCATTGAGTCGAAATGGCCCGCTGTTTGCACTCTCCTTCCTGGCGTTTTGGGTCTCCTGGGCTCACCCTGGTTTACAGTTCCTCGTCTGCCTGTGTCTTTACGACAGCTTCCTCACCATGGTGGATCTCAATCACAACGCGTTGCTAGCGGACCTTGCTGTATCTGCGGAGGAGAGAACGAGACTGAACTTCCATTGCTCGCTTTTTAGTGCCGTTGGGTCGCTCTCCGTTTTCGCATCGTATACAGTATGGAACAAGGAAGACTTTTTCTCCTTTCGGATATTCTGTGTGCTTTTAGCAGCGCTTTCTGCTGTTGGCTTTACGGTATCTACCTGGCTCCTTCGACAACGGTTTGAGGCTGGAATGAAAATGAATTTGGAGCAGGAATCCATCCTGAAAGGGTAGGTCAGTGCACAAGGTCTGAAAATGTTTGAGGCCAATGATATGCCGTTAGGGTGCGTGAGTAGTTTGTTAAAGGGTAAGGAAAATGGAACCTGTAAATAAAATAGTGGGACATCCTCTCTAACAATAGTCAGATAAATGGTGCTAACTGATTATTATTATCTTTTATTTATATAGCGCCAACAGTTTACTCAGCACTTCTTACAATCCATATATTTAAGGGGTCTGATAAGACTAGCCAGACTAAGACAAACCGATACATTAGGTGGCGAGGACCAGCTTGTGTGTTTTATATTTGTATACCATATAATTAAATACATAATATGTTTTAGGCATTATTGCCAAGGTCTTACTTGTTTGGCGGGATGGGGGCGACAAGACTGAGGAATGACCACTTGTTGTCCTTAAACCCATTAATGACAATTCATTGTGAGTCTGTACATGTACAGGCTTTGTTGTGAAGGGGTTAAGTTCTATCACGTTATTATCCTATGGCAATTCTGCTGGGAGGCCGTCCCATATATCTATACCTTCTTAAATTTACATTCCATCTAAGTCTCTCACCCTCTAGTTTTAGTTTCTAGCGCCTCTCGTTCTAACATTTCTCCTCCTTTGGAAATAAACTTCCCTCCTGTACTTTGTTAAATCGATTTAAGTATCTAAATATCTCTTTAATGGTCTGCTGCTCTTTCTACTTCTTCTACAAGAAATGGCCGGCTCTGCACCGGTGTTCCATAATCCGCCATTAATTGGTTGCAAACCTTTTAAACTTATTTGCGGATCCATCTGTTTGTTTGTATAGCATAGTCTCATTCAATAAGCGATTACGCCAAGCGCGACGACCGATCTGGAGCCCAAGGATAGACCTGACCCTGGGGTGTGTTGATGAATAGTTTAAGTTCCATAGCAGCCTTGCCCTGATACTTAGAAGGCTGTTGTTTGAGGCGCCTTTTATTGTTACTAATCCTTATCTTGCTCTTTTGTAAGTGAGATGGTGTTGTAATGATTGAGACGCAATCCCTAGGATTTGTAAAATAACTTGGGGTTCTGCCAGGGAGGACTCGGACATTATTTATCCCGTCTGTAAATACGGGTATTTGACTATTTGCCCCGGATCACCAATGACTTAACTTTTTTAAGGACCCTAGTCTTCGTTTAAGAAGACTTTCTCTACCGTCCGTGACATTTATTTCTATGGTGGGCCCAGTTTTGCCGTTATAAGTGGGCCTCTTGTGTCATAGGGTAGCGTGATGAAGTACTTACTATTGCGTTATAAGGATTTTATCTTTGCACTTGTTGCCATTGTTGGGTATTAGATATGGTATATAGCTGAAATAATTTGGGGGGGAACCCTCTCTGAAGCATAGTTCTCTCCAAGGCTGCTGATAATTGACTATTTTCTTCCATCAGACTTTATGTCGATAAGCCGTGTGCGCCTCCGGAGAAGAGGATCACTCTCATGGAATACCTCAGACAGCTGTCCAGACATCACAACCTCCTCTGGTTCGTAAGCATGAACCTGGTTCAGGTAAGAGTAGCTCACGGACATGGAATCGCGTAACAAAGATATACGTAACATTTACATATTCTTTAGATTTCATGTGTTATCTATGGGTTTTCAAGCTATGTGACTGCTAAGGAACGTATAAATAATGTTACTTAGACTTAGAAGTGAATTGGTTATTATCTGGGTTAGCTGCCCGTTTTCCCGTGAGCACTAGGTGTGCTAGTTCTTCAAGATTATCCAGAAGGGGCCATAATGGACCTCGTTTCTTTAGGAAACAACAATTCCTGCTTCTGTTTGTGACAAGATCACCATGGGAAGCTTGTGTTTCGTGGTAAAAATTGATCTTGTGAGGCAATAAGTGAATCAAGTATCTGTGAACAGACTCGGTAGACACTGTTCATGTTCCATATATTCTAAAGTCCTCTCCCACAGACATACCAATGAACCGAGTCACAGGGTGGCCTTCGCTTAGCTCAATGTATCCATAACGCTCTTATCTGGACTGTTTGTACACCCGGCAGCCGGACGCTAGTGCTGTCACACCTGTGATGTTCCCACAAAAGGGAAATAACTATTTGTTGTTTTGTTCTAAAAACCTTTTCCAATTACAGGGATCATAAACTTGGTAGAATTGCTGAAGAGTAAATGCTTTGTGTCTTTTTTCTTTCCTCGGCAGGTTTTTCATTGCCATTTTAATAGTAATTTCTTCCCCCTCTTCTTGGAGCACTTGCTGTCCGACAGAATCTCTCTGTCTACTGGATCCTTTCTCCTTGGTGAGTACGAACTGACCGGCTGTCTTTCATTATTTGCCGGGAATATCTTATACGGTTTGGAACGATGGTTGCACCACTGGATTGGTCCAAGAACAAAGCAAATAGCTATAATAAAATACTTTAAGTAGTGCTGACTTGTCAATGGGACTGCTAGTGCAGGGCCTTGCTGGCTTGGTGCACCTTAATCCTCTCTGATGACACCAGAATAATCAGAGCTGGTACCAGACTTTCCTACAGTTCCAGTTTTCACAAGACTGTCGTGATTTTTTGGGCGCTGTCTTGCTTTTGCAGGCAGAGGGGATCGTGGGCTGGTTGGGGGGATCCTCCGATCCCCTCCCCAGCTGGCTCAGTACAAGCCTCCATTGCATCTTCTGTGAAATGGCTCCTGGGGTAAGTTGGGTGGATGGCCTCTAGACTTGCCCATTCAGGTGCTGCCCTTCCCTGCCTCTTGTTTTACTGGTTTGGACACCTGAAATGTAGGGGGTATGTGGTGGTGGCTTTACGAGTAGGGAGCTGAGTTCAGGGCAGGAAATATATTGGTCCTGAAAGTTGTACCACATTTGTCTAATTGTTTAAGTAACATTTCTCCTTTGCTTCCCAGGTATTTCTTACATCGCACCGCATTTAAACAACATGTATTTCCTGTCTCTGTGCCAAAAGTACGGTGTTTACCATGTTGTACGGTGGCTGTTCCTGCTGAAGTTGGCTCTCAGCGTGGCGATGCTTCTAGCTGGACCGGACCAGATATATCTCCTCTGCATATTTATAGCCAGGTTTGTCCTCTTAACGAGTCTGGAAACCCTTTCCAAACACCTAAGGGGGTGACGTGTTAAAATAGAGGTCCTATTGCCATAGAAACTTTAAAAAAAATAACTTTTAGGAAGTTTTTTTTGGTAAAAGTGATCCATTAAATGAACAGACCTGTTAAGGTTTATTTGCTCTTTACATTAGAGTCAAACTGTTATTTTGGGGAGAAGCACATTTTTTTTCCCCTTTTATCTATAATTGCTATTATGGTTCTTTCCTACTGTAGCAATCGTGTTTTCACGGAGGGCACGTGCAAGCTACTGAACCTGGTCATCACCGATTTAGTGGATGAGGATTTGGTGCTAAACCGCAGGAAGCAAGCGGCCTCGGCTCTCATGTTTGGAATGGTGGCCCTGGTAACCAAGCCGGGCCAGACCTTTGCCCCTCTCATCGGAACCTGGTTGCTGTGCGTTTACACAGGTAAATGTTTACTGTCCCCAGATGTTTTTTCAATGTTCTGCATACAGACTTAAGGTTATTTAGTCATAATTAATTATCTAAATTACCAGCAAACTAACAGTGCACTACTGAGGCCGTTTGTAGAATTCTCTATAGAAGCATCATTTTGAGGGTAGATACGTATTGGATTTCTGTGTAGCCATGAAATTAATTTCAGCCATCATGGGGTCTATTCACTAAAGATCAGTTAAGTTTCAATTCTTAATATGAACTGTGCATCAACAAGAGCAAACTCCAGTGGGCTTCTCCTGCAAGAAGGGTTGAGCCGGCCCTGCATAATGCATACGTAAGTCAGTGAAGAGAGTTTTAAGACATTCCCTACATTGACTGTGGATTATACAGGGCCATCTCAGCCCATCGTGCCAGAGTTTGCCCTTATTAATGTACAGCGATATCTAGAGAGATCAAACATTCACTTATCCTGCAAACTCCCTCTTTTGTAAAATACTTTGATTCCACCCAATTTACTAAGGTGTCATATTGAAACATAACACTGCTGAAAAGTTGGGGGGGGGGGGACAACTGGCCAGGGGTACGAAAGATCACAAACTTCAGTTAATAGTCGAAAAGTTGAATCTGTCACTGGGAGTAAAGTATCTAAACCTAGAAAATGGTATCTCTGCTAATTATTTAAGAATTCATAAAACCTCCTAGCGATACTCGGGAAATTATCCGCAAGTAAATGCCCACCATGATTTTAGTCTTTGTTTACTTTTTAAAGGATTTTCTTTTTCTTCCCTACAGGATACGACATCTTCCAAAGGGATGCCATGAATCACATCAGCACCGAGCCAAACCGGGATTCTGGCAAGATGTTTACCGCCACCCTGCGGCAGGGATGTTTCTACCTCCTCGTATTCATCCCGATAACGTGCGCCGTTCTCCAGCTCTTTACCTGGTCTCATTTTACGCTACGAGGAAAGCGTCTGCTGGCCGTCAAGTCTTATCGTCAGGCTCTACCTCAAAGCGCGCCTCCCCAAGATGTTAAAACCATATGAAAGGCACCTTCTGATTTCTATTTTAGGGGCCTATTTTTATATACTTTGTACTATAAAGAGGTTTAAAGAATTGTCTGTACGAAAAACCTTTTCAACTTTTTGTAATATGAAAAAAATGTTAAGTACCGTGATCTAAGAGGTCCGCGCCGATGGAGCAAAGTGTCAAGGAGAGCGTCGCTGAAACTTAAGGACAATAAAGCGGCCGATAAAAATCATGTGATTTTGTCTCATCGACCATATTGGTTCCTAAGTGCATCGTGTATAGGACCGTTTTTAATTCATTTTATGTTTTCATTTTAATTTTTTTACAGGCAGGCATCCCTAGAGATAATATAGGGCAGCACAAACATTGTAGGTACCAGCAGTAAAAACCTACAACCATTGCCTACCTGTTTTTTCTCCTCGTTTCTGCCAGTTCTGCGGTCTTTTGAGATCCAATGACTTCCGATCTCAATCCAGTGAGGTTGAAGTCCACAAACGGTTGTTTCCAATCTGAGGCTAAATCAGGTCAAGGTTTTGTAAACTTTGTATTTACAAGTTGCAGACAGGCCAGGGTTTGGTAAAGTCAGTATTAAAGTTGCTCTGTCATCTGCTGAAGGGGTTAAAGCCCTTGTTTCATGCTTCTGAATGTCTGGCTTACCTTGGAGAGGTAAAAGTGTTTAGGTGATACAAGGTTTACAGTCCTGCTGTGACCCGAGACTGCTGCACAATGTATACAATGCTAGAAGAAAAGTCAAGATTTTGCCCAAATCTGGGTTCTTCTTCTGTACCGACGGTGTATTCTGGTTGCGCATGTGCACGGGCAGGTCAACCAGGTCAAATTCCACCTCAAAATTGCAGCAACTTGTTTTATAGGAATCGGCCTCTGTAATCCTCATCACTGGGGAAAAAAATCAGCCTCCATATACCTCATTTCACATAAAGATTTTATTCTGGTGGACCAAATGTATTACTGCCATTTCCTATCTGCATCGTATCAATAAATATATATTTTCTTCTGTTTTTGTTTAGAGAAATTTGTTCAATTTTGCTGTATGAATACCTTCCTGCATAGCGATCTGAAGCTGGGCTTTGCGCTTCTGGTGCTCCCATTTCAGATTAGCCCCGATCCCGATTCTTATGCTGAGCTTCTCTCCATTTTTTGTACTTTAACTCCTTAATGACAAAGCCCGTACATGTACGGGCTCAAAATACATTGTTTTCAATGGGTTTAGGAACCGCCTATTGTCCTTAAGGGGTTAAGTAAATAGTTTTTGCATAAAATGCTTCAGGGTTGGTCTGGTACCTGACGACGGTTAATCAGCGTACCAAACAGTCACCCCGATGTGTAGAAGTCAGTCCGGTATCTGACGGGGGCATACAGAGAGATCTGCCTACATAATCAATCAAAAAGTAAAAAAAAAAAAAGTGTGGAGTAAATTGGTTTCGGGCGACAAAAGGGCTTCTTACCTGGGGTGCAGTTTGGTCCAGGACTGGCCCTGTCCATGGGAAACAATAGAACCATGTTCGGATTAGATTGCAACCTTAAACCCTCTCTGAACACCATTAATGAGATACCTACGCGTTATATGGGGTGCTTAACCTTAGGGTCTTGCCAAAACCTGCAAATATACACAAAAATACAAATGTTTTTTTTTGTTTTTAATGCACTTATCACTAATGGGAACGCTACAATATTATAAATCCGTCAGAGAGGCAGCGAGATGTTCTTCGCTGGTCGTGCTCTCCTTTGATCTGCGGTCGCGTTTGGCCTTCAGGAGGCCAGAGATCTTGGCATAATATGCAGGGTCGTTGTGGATGCGCAACATTCTGCTGCTCATTCCGCGACTTACACCAACGCAAAAGCACCAGAAATTCTTCTTCCGTCCGTCCGTCCGCACAGAAGAAATTTACGGGATACCCTGTCTCGGGACCCGCATACGAATACGCGATGTAGAGACACGCCATCAATGCTTCCTTTAAATCCTTCTTGGTGGTCAGTTTGGAGAGGATGACGTATCTGCAGATCGCATACAGGAAGACGATATTCGATGGAGTAAGGAAAGTCCCTGTCTTCCATGTTTCTAGTATATTGTCATCCACACTTCGAATCCAGGAGACCGGCTCCTCAGGTGTCAGGAATATTATGCGGAAGCACCTCCGGCAGATGAACCTTCCAAACCATTCGAGGAGCTGGTTGGCGGCGTTCTGCTCCGACTCCCAGTTTGATGGTACGCTGGGGTCGGTCGCAGCTGGTTGGCGGCTGGTGTTTGGCGTGCCAGATGTTATGGAAGAGCCGATGTTATTGCTCTTGGCGGCCATGGAGAAAATCTGAAGGTTTTTATAGACTTTTATTAGTGAATGAGCAGCAGGTGCACCAGGATATATGTGACAGGGACAAGCAGAGCTTTCGATGGGTGAAACAGGACAGGGAATAACCTCTCATTCTCTGGGTTGCTGGTTCTGTGTCACTATTTCAGTTTCTTCAGGGTTGCTCTGGTACCTGATGCCAGTTAATCAGCCTTAAAAGCCTGAGAAATAGACGGACGGCACCAAAACAGGGGGGCTTTGCCGGTGTTACGCTGCTCGGTGAGCTGAATGTAAGGGGGATCTCTCGTCTCCCCCGCCAGCCATGAGCTGACAGAGCCTCCATAGCGTGCTGTTCCCTGGGAAGGCTTTCCATCAGATCTTGGAGAGTTTCTGTGGGAATCATTCATCCAGTAGAGAATTTGTGGGGTCAGGCAGTGATGTTGGCAAATTTTACGTCCTAATTTGTTAATTCATATGAATGTCAGACAGCAAGGAAGGGCCCAAAAAAACAGTTATCAGTAAACTGTCCCTTTAATTACCCTTTAATGGGTGTTCAGTTGGTGGCACTTGGCTGTCCTGCCCTGCACACCCTACCTGGCGTGTCTGACTACCTGCTCCGTGTAACGGCTTTGGCATGAATGACTATCCATGTAGTGTACTGGTGCAATGTAACAAGAAGCCGTAGTCCATAGAGTTTTAACGAACTTTTACCTGATTTGTGCAAATCTCCAATAAAGCAGAGGGACGCTCATGTTTTTTTTTTTTAAAAAAACATCAAAACCCCAGAATATTTGTTCATTCGTTCGTTTTTGGGGGTGTTACAACCTGTTTTGGCGCTTTCAGCAGGGAAAATAGGAGACTGAGGCTCGTCTCCCACGCCTGCGACCCAAGAATAAAGAGCAAGGCGTCCCTTAAAAATAATGTAGAGGGACATCCTCGTCTGCAGCGTGACATGCGGCTCAGCGAAGAAGGGAACGCAGCCCTCCCTGCACCTCAAAATATTGCCTGAATTTAACAAATGTGGCAAGATCTGAATGAAAATCTGGTACGGCTGCTCCTGATCTTAGTCTCTCCCGATTGAACGCATTAAGTGTTAATAAAATGAAATATTTGATGCTTCAATAATCTTCAATCTGCCAATACTGGGTTTAAGATCTTTAATTGACATCGCGTGGGCACAAGGTCTGGGATTAGTGGACAGCGGAAAACATTTTTCATCAAATGCACAAAGAAACCGATCCCGTTTTTATCATCTTTCATGTAATGAACGTTTATTTGCCAAATATCAGGAAATAAAATTACAGCACGTGAAGAGAACGAACAAAACCCATCCGGAAACCCCCGGCTAGTTTTAACTCTTAATGGAGGTGGGAGATGGATAGTATACGGGCACGAGGCATTTAACCCATGCATCTCCCTAGCAGAGGATCATAATACTTACAGGTGATCTGTGGAAGCGGCCCACAGGTAGTCGGATCCTGGTATCAATATAATGGAGGTTTAACCAGACTGGATTTAATTATTAGATCCTCTTCCTAAACATTTTTTCACCGAAATGATCCCGATGCCTCTACAAATGCTACTGATGGGTTACATTTTTACAAAATGTTAACTATTTCAATATGTAATCCTAAATCATTACACCTGTTAAGTTAAATTCAATGTTTAATTTAGTGTTCTATAGGAAAGGTGGTTAAATAGTCTATAATACTTAAAACTATATATATTTAACATATTACGTTCGACAGGATTAGAGCAATTTAAAGGGCCCTTATTTAACTCGTTAAAAGAGTAGCGTGCGTTTTTACTAGGCCGATACTTTACTATATAATAATTTCATTAACCACTTGAATGCCACAGTGGTAAAACAAGGACTTTTATTTACTGGCTTTCGAAAGATCTTGGGAAAGTTCCCAACGATCTTTTGAAAGTTATCAGTTACTATATATATATATATGACGTCATGCGGTAAGGCTTCAGGGTACGAGGAGGAGAACAGCAATAAGTAATGTGCTTTGTTATAAATTAAGATATTATCTAAATAATATTCGCAGAGATTCGATTGTGAAAGTTAATTTATTTAGCAAACTACCAAGGCTTGGTTAGCCAGCAAATCCACAGATATTCTGGATTTTGTTTGTGGATGTGGGGAAGGGAGAACACAAAAAACACCCCAAACATGAACTGATGAACTGATAAATCTACGTAGATAGCGGTACAGAGCTGGACAAGATGTCGGGGAAACCACATACGTGTTGGCTGGATAAACAAATAACGTTCATATATCCAGATACATGAATATTTCTAGTTATACGCTAAATGTGGGGTTATTTATCAATACAGATTACACACAGAAGGGCTGCTGAGACTCCACAGATGAAAAAAAAGTGCTTCTTTATCAGGGTCAAGGACTATTAAAAAAAAGAATTATAAAATACAGGGCAGTAGCGTAAAACAAATAAAAAAAAACTGGTATTAAAGCAAGAAAAATAATCAAAAATAATGCATTACATTTATATTTGGAAACTATTTTTTGATGGTGTCAGCTGTTCTGTACTTTAGAAGATGAGAGAACACTGAATTCATTAGATATGTTTAATTGTCTCGGGGAGGAAAAACACACACACAAAAAAAAGCAAGGGATGGATGATACTGATAACCGGTTTACAGACATGGCCAACGGGCCTAAAAAGTGTTAAAAGACCAGAGGAGCCTCTACTAAGCCCCTAAAGACTCGGAAAGGGACACATATTAACCAAGAAACAAAAAAAATGTCTAGCTATAACTATATTGATCATTTATTATCCATGCGATAGAAACGTTTTCTAAAACGGGTTACAGCTTTCAGAAATATCGGTTTCTTTGTTGAATTACGTAAATGCAATTTATTTTGGAGCCCTATAAGGCAATATTAGTGCAGGTCACAACTTAACAGAGCTTTGAACCATTGCAACGCAATGCGGACCCCCTTCAAGTTTCACATGGTTTACACTAGCCATTTTAAGTAAATTGGCTAAAATGTGATAAAATATCTTCGAAACAGACCATTTACAAACCCTGCGGCAACATAATAAACATAAATAGGAATGGGATAAAGGCGTTCGTCCCCTTGGATTGATCTTCTGGCCTGTATGACAGCAGGTCTTTCCCATCTATGTATCTTTTCTTGGCATGCTGGAGAGCGCATACAGACACAGACATACACACCCACCCACCAGTCACCTCTCGAGGATACGCTCACACTCTGAAAAGCGAGTTTTAAACTGAAGTGAATAGATAACGGGACTCGGTCTTGCAGGACGTTAGAAGGTTTTCCTGTGGATAGCTCGGGCTCCGTCTTCCTCGTATTCCTTCTTTGAAACCCACATTTTCTTGAAGGTGTCCAGTGAGGCCAAAATGGATCCACTAGAAGAACATAAAGATATTTCATGAAAAACTAGATCCTTCCATGAAAACAAAAACAGTTTAATGAAGTATTGTAACATAAGATCCAAGGTAAGGTTATTTCTTTTAAAAGACAATGCTGATATATCTCTCTATAAATATATATATCTACAGGACAGACTTTTTTTTCCTAAAATGGTACAGAATCATGTGGACCCTCTACTTCCAAGATAGAAAACGTTAAAATGTTCAGCAAAAAATGGGATGAGCCTGACTGTTCCTGTAACGGAAATAACATGGAATTTGTCCATCCTCTATGAGAACTGAACATGGAAACATCTAAAACTTCACAGAACTCATGTGTGTCGGAATCCATCCGATCCATCTATCCCAAGCCTTGGAGGAGATGAAGCTGGAAATGGGCTTCCTCAAAAACCGCTGTATGGCATCAGGAAGACCTCGCATCTCCAGAGAGTAATGTATGGCTCATTTGTGAGCTTAAATCTCAACAACAGAAAGCCAATGTGTGCAACTTACCCAATCCATGTAGAATATAATCGTTCCTGGGGGGCGGATATCTGGAAGGAGCAATAGAAAAGAATTTTGGAGTCATCAAAATTTAACTCTGACTCAAGAGAACATTTTTGGTCCATAACATGATTTATAGCCTTTAATAGTTATCTCAGCCATGCGCATCTTGAAAGAAATGTCCAAATACATAATGAACCTAGTGCTAGGATTCACGGGAATGTACTTAAATTATAGCACATTTTACACATTCACAAACCTATCAACTTTGTATCCTTAGGAAAAGAGTTGTAAAATGTTTGGCTCATCAGCAAAGTAACAAATCACCAATACTGGGTGGAACGGGAAAGCATCAGCCAGTCCATAGGACACTTCAGCCGTCACATGCATTTTGCCCCTCACCCCACAGTGAAATGCCCTGCAGGAGACGCATGCAGCTGCATGGGATGTACTCGCCTCCAGTGCCGGAACTGAACGCAGCTTAGGCCCCAGTACGGATGTGTAAAGTCTTGATTATTGATTGCTTAAGCGATGGGTGACAGCAATATACCGCCATTTTTTTCACTGGAAGTACTTTACGGGCACTTAATGCTTAAGCAGCCATTCAGTGGCAAGAAATTTAAGAAGAAAATTGCAGAATGGGTATAACTTCTGTGTCAGGTAAGGGTTGTATTTTTGTTGGAAAAACGCATATTAAATTACTCACAGAGTGCATTGATCTATAGTAGGGGTGTCAGGGACATTAAACGGTTCCTTTAAAGTCTCACTCAATTAATTATGCATTATACAAGGCAAGCCCCTTGGGTGTCCCTCTACAAATCCCATTTGCATTTGTCCCGCATGTGTTTGATCGGAGATGTGTTTGATGGAACACGTGATATACTTCCTGGCAGTCGGCTCCATCGCTGGCTCAGCGAATGCTGCGGCTTCAACAGGAGCCCTTTCCTTCCACAGATTGTAAGAATTGTCGAACCGCAGAGGTGCTTTATTATTTTTTGTTTTGGAAGAATGCACTCACTGAGTACTTTAATATGAATTCGTCTAAGTAGGGGTGTCAGGGACATGAGACTGGCCTTTTCAATCCATGAATAAATGTCACTAATTTTATGCATGAGCTGCAATACAGATCTTGATCCAAGAAAATGCACTGAGACGTATACTTTATACTACAGTGTTAACTAGAAGAAGCTATGTGATGATAAACACCCGCCATGTAAACACAAAAGCATAGAAGGATATTAGAAGAAAGGCATGATTTGCATGTGACAGACCAAAGACTCCGGGGTGCGTTCCTCACACTGATCGTACTGTTCAGCCAAACATAAGCAACCGAGCAAAACAGAAGGAAAATCTAAAACCATACCCTGATTTTAACATCTTTGGGTGCTAACTTTTTCACTTCACTTAGAAGTCGGTCACCAAATCCTATGACAAAAAAGAAAACAGATGTTAGTTTTTGCTGTTTGAATCCGCTAGATTAAATACCTCCTGAAATATTAATTCAATCATAAGGATCTTTTTTAACAAAATGCAACCTTTTTCCAATTCGGGTAAGAAAAGCTAAACTTTCACCCCCCTCCCCACAAGAACTTCTCATACAGCAAAAAATTAACCTTTTCTCACAAAAAAATACAAATATAAGGACTTGTAAAGCACTGAAGGATCAAAATTGTTACTGCTGCATACTATGTAATTTATTGAAAATAAATGAAAATGTTCAGTAAAGAGCCAAAGAAATCAGCTTCAAAAAGAACTAAGTGCCCATCAAAGAGCTAGGATTACAAGGTCCATGGACAAAGTCCAGCTCTTCAGCGGTTTAAACAGTGGGGTACATTTAAACACAACGGTGCAGAAATATATAAATGCCAAGAACAGACCTTTGAAGAGAGTAGATCCCCCAGACAAAACTATGTTGGAAAATAGTGTTCTCCTCAGATCCATATCTGATTTTTGAATGGCAAACACCAGCACCTCGTGGATTCCCTCACACTCCTCCCCGATCAGATCTGGTCGGAACAGCAGCTCGGGAGCTCGGAATCTGGCCGGCCCAATCTAGAAAAGAGAGTAAGCGAAGATACCGGGGTATTAATCTTCTAACGGCGAGTCATTTACCCAAAGCCGTTCCAAAAACGTTATCACATGATCAACACTTCTAACCCAAAACTAAAACCCAAAGAGTGTCTGGAGAACTAAAGGCGTCTCTGATTTCAATAATCTGTCAGGTCAATACATATTATAGCATCAGTCACTCCGATGGGGCGACGTCTCCCATGGGCAAGGACCGATTGTCTTTGGGCAGAAAGAACAGCCAAACGGCAAAACAGTAATGAGTTAATTTTCCACATATCAAAGGAAGTAGCACATATAATAAAACAAAAAGCCATTATATGCTTTAAGACGCACCCAAACATCGTAAATCTTGTAGATACTTGCCAAAGCCCAGAGTTACTGCTGAAACTAAGGCACATGACTCTGATCCTCATATAATACACAACCCAGTTATCAGAACCAGTTAATATTAACACATTAATTCCCAATAAGGTATTCAGTTTTAGCAAACGATCATAGCCGTAATTTTATTTGACAAACATAGCCATTTTAATCAAATGGAAACAAATATGTACAGACCTCAATGGTGCTGCCATCAGGTAAGTAATACTGAGCCTTTTCGGTCTCCAGAGTTTCATCCTTTTGGGGGTTTATAGATAAGTAGCATGCACGCTGCACATTCATTGAAGAAAGGGAGAAAAAGAAGATTTAGGTTACTATAAGTAAAAATAAACTTTTTGTGCACAACGTAAAACTTACTTTATTTTTTTTAATACTGGAACCTCATTAAATGCAAACCAGCGGGCTGCACAGTTATACATTTATATCCAAATATGAAGGATGATCTGACCTAATGAACATAGACTATCGCTAGTCTACTAAATCAGGATTTTGTGACCTTGATGTATATTATATCTATAGGTTTCACATGTTACTCATATTTACTAAAGTACAACTGTTTTAACATCAACTTTTTGGTCAGGCTCCATAGGGGCACTTGAGTGCCCATTTAAGATGTCAGAGAAAAACTACTGCCTTTGAGAAAGATTTTGGTAAATCTATAACCCTAAAAACACACCAAAAAAACTATACGAACCTCCTTGATTGTTTTGACAATTTCAAACTCAGCTGAAGTGTGGAAATCATAGCCCTCTTTCCGAAGGTAAAGGCGCAGGAAGCGGGAGACGTCTCGGCCAGCGATGTCGATCCTCATGATGGAGTGAGGCATCGCAAAACCTTCATAGATGGGAACGGCGTGGGTCACGCCATCCCCAGAGTCCAATACAACACCAGTAGTCCTCCCAGTCGCGTACCTAAATGGCACAAAGGAAATTATCTGAATTATGTACTTCTATTAAATACCAAATTGTCATTAACCCCTTTAATGAAGACTAGAATGCCCCAAAATCAAATTTCACCAAACCTGTGAATATAACTTATTATTTTTTTTAAAAAAGAGGCATCTGGTAACTAATTACGTACAACACAATCTCCAGTCACACGTCACAGATGAGGGTAACAGCAAAGGTAACATAGCACCTCTAGATTCCAACAGATATGCTGTTCTTACATGTTTTTATATACCTGGCCTTACAAGTCACTACTATACTGGTGCAAAGAGCTAAAGGGACTCACAGACTGAGCACCGCTTGCATGGAGATGAACAGAGCCGGGACGTTAAAAGTCTCAAAGAAAACTTCTGCAGCTCGCTCACGATTTTTTCTGGGGTTCAATGGAGCTTCTGTAAGTAAAACTGGATGCTGTGGAAAGAAAAGACATTGTAAGTAAGTTAAGTTAAGTTTGAAGAAGCAAAAATTTTTTTTATACTGTATTATATTTTTTATACTATTCAGCTCTCAAAATGTTTCTCCTTAAGAGTTTAAATTACTGGATGATTAAGAGGATACTTCAACTATGGCCTCCAGAAGAAGGTGCCATTGGAACACAGGAGTGATGGGAGTGATAAAGGGCCACTGGAACACAGGAGTGATAAAGGGGCATCTGTACGCCTATGAAGATATTTCATTTAAAATCAAACTGGGAGTCGGAGCAGAACGCCGCCAACAAGCTCCTAGAATGGTTTGGAAGGTTCATCTGCCGGAGGTGCTTCCCCATAATATTCCTGACACCTGAGGAGCCGGTCTCGTGGATTCGAAGTGTGGATGCCGTAGTGCTGGAAGCACGCAAGACAGAGACTTTCCTTACTCCATCGAATATCGTCTTCCTGTATGCGATCTGCAGATACTTCATCCTCTCCAAACTGACCAACAAGAAGGATTTAAAGGAAGCATTGATGGCGTGTCTCTATCTGGCGTATTCGTATGCGGGTCTCGAGACAGGGTATCGTTTTTTTGTGTTGGTGTAAGTCGTGGAATGAGCTGCAGAATGCTGCGCTTCAACAACGACATCGCTTATTATGCCAAGATCTCTGGCCGCCTGAAGGCCGAACGCGACCGTTAAAGCAGATCAAAGGAGAGCATAACCAGCGAAGAACATCTCGCTGCCTTTCTTACGGATTTATAATATTGTAGAATATTCCACGCTTTTACTTTTAGAGTGCAAATGCAGTCAGAGATCCCCACAGGCACCTGTTGCACCTTTGTCAGGTACCAGACTGACTAACAAACTGGGGTGACTGTTGGCTCAGGGGGGGTCCAGGCATCGCAGACCAGCCATGAACCAAAACATTGACAAAAGAATACATTTATTTGAAATATTGTCTGTATACCCCAATTCTCGGTTAATAGGAGACTCAATATGCCTTCCCAAAAAAGTGGCGGCAGTTACAGCCGCAAAGAGAGGGCCAACTTCATATTTTGGAATGGGATGTCCAACAAGCTCATATACACTACCGTTTGAAAGTTTGGAGTCAATTGCAAAAGGGTTTACTAAAGATCAGTTAGCCTTTTAAACTTAAATTCATTGTGAACAATTCATTGTGATCAGTGAACACAACGTGCCGTCTGAACACAGGAGTGATGGGAGTGATAAAGGGCCTCTGTGTGCCTCCGAATATATTCCATTAAAAATCAGACGTTTCCAGCTACAATAGTCATTAACCCCACCTGCGCAGGATTTTAGATCGAAAGCTGCATATTAACTAATCAATAAAGTTCATGGTAACGAAGGAATATTGTTAGAGGAACTCACCTCTTCGGAGAAGGTCTGCAGCTGATCTTTGGAGTAGACGTACTGCCAGATGCGCTCCATATCGTTCCAGTCCTTTACGATACCATGTTCCATGGGATACCGGATCGAGAGGAGCCCCCTGTGCTCCTGTAAAACAACGTGCATCAGCAATGCATATCAAATGGACACAATGACCCTACGACACTAACTGTCCCTAAAAAAAAAAAGATTAATTGGTATACTGTATGAAGGGATGCATCGAAATAAAAATTCTGGACCGAAACCGAAATTTTATCATTCAATTGGCTGAAAACCAAAACGAAAATGACCCCCACCTTAAAATAAAATTAAAAAAACCCACGCTTTTTTTTAAAAATAAGTAACACACCAACATTGCAAAAAAAAATCAATAGCAACATTAAATATATATATATGTAATTGGTAACAGCAACCACACCCCTATCATGCCCAGACATAGCCAGATTCCAGCATGTACTGGCGGACTTAACATGACAGGAGTGTGATTACAGCCTCCTTATGCCATGCTATCCCCCCCACACACTTACACATCCATGCTATCACACACACTCATTCACATACTCATATTCATTCCCTTATTCACGCATACTTGCTCATACACCCACCCCCTTACCTGCAGATCTCTCACTCATAGACGTCCGCAGGGACCCTGCTACTTCCCTCTGTGTTGCTCGCACTCTGTGCGAACAACTTCTCTTGTCCTCCGTAGGGGAGGAAGAAGGAATGGAGCAGAGTCGTGTGACGTGCATTCACGTGACTCAGCTGGGTTCCTGCTTCTCCTGGCTTGTACAAGAGACGCTGTTCGCACAGGGTGTGCGACCAACGCACAGGGTGTGCGACCAACGCACAGGTAAGCAGCCTGGCCCCAGCGGAGGATTATTTTCGTCCAATAATGCCATTTTCTGACGATATATTTCGGCCACCGATATATGGGTGCATCCCTACTGGATTGGTATATAAGTGGTTTATTTAACATCAATTAAAATCTCACCTCTGCCTTTGGTCCAATAAATAAATCGCCTTCCAGGGCACCTGCCATGACTCGAATATGCTTAGGTCTTCCAACACTGAAAGAAAACAGTACAACGGGTCAAACACATGCCTCGCTTTCTTAACAAGGAGTTCATGTTGGGTAGTCGCGGGTTACTTACTAGTTTGGAAAGCAGTACTTTGGGATTTGATCACCTGCAAACCCTGCTTTAATGACTCCAGAGCCCTGCGTAAGAAAGCAAAATATGTTACTATTGGGGTTAACGAATCCAATGACATTACACGTATACCAAGGAACAAAACCTGTCCGTCAAATATACAGTGCGGCTGTAACCAACATCTAACAAAGTGATGAGAATAACTAATACGGCGGTGCAAGCCACAAAGCTGGAAATCGCAAAAGTCTGTAAGCAAGGAAAATATACACTCCCGTTCAAATGTTTGGGGTCCCTTAGCTGTTCTCATGGAAAACAAGGGAATTTCTGTCTGTAACATAACTGCAAAAGGGTTTCCCAACGATCAGTTAGCCTTTTAAATTTACTTGGATCAGCGATCACAACGTGCCATTGGAACACAGGAGTGATAGGGTAAGTGATAAAGGGCCATTGAGGAGCACAGGAGTGATGGAGTGATAAACGGGCCATTGGAAAGCACCAGGAGTGATGGGAGTGATAGCGGCCTCATGTATTACACATTGCGAGAATAGGCTCACAGAAGATTGCAGTATCCGTATCGCCGCAACGTACAAAATCATGTACATAATTACTATAAATGATAGAGGCATCACAGGTTTGTCCCGAGGGGCTATTTGCGAGTGCTGGACTCTCTCCCCCTTCTCTATCACCATGTCTTAACACGCGTATTGGATATCTCCCTTAAAATAAAATGGAACAATGTGCATGTCACCTACATATACCATAGCTTTTCACTAATTCACACCGGAAAGAACGTCATGTTACATGTTCTCCAGTGCTATGGTATATGTAGGCGACATGCACATTATGTAGCATCAAATCCAAAAGAACAACAAGCTTCACTCTCCGATTCCTTTTTTATGATATATTTTTTAGTTTAGTATAGTTTGGGGATTTAATGATAATATTTAAGATGATGATGATGTAGCTTTAAATAAACACTCCAGCCATCTCATGCACTTTAATGCATACGATCGCTCCATGATCCCTTTACATTTTTGTGGTGTCAATATCCATGTGCCCCCCCCCGCAGCAGATATGTTAAACGTGATATTTACTGGATTTACTAGACTTTTGCATTTGTTTTTGTGTGGAATTTTGCCGTTTTGCGCAAAATGAAAACGTCCGTCCGTTTCTTCGTCGCCACGGCCACTATTTTGACTACACTAAGAGGAGGAGGATCTCGTCATCTAAATTCAACTTCTACATGTTTATTTCTTGTTTCCATGGCAACCTAGGCAGCCGAATGGGATTTCTGAAAACGAATTTCGTTTGAAAGATTTTGCTCCCCCCACCGGGTGCATTTTTATTCACCTTAACCACTGCGATGAATAAACTATAATAAAATAATTATTTGGGGCAATAAAATAAACCAACAGACGGGCTTCGGTAGTTACGTTAGGGCCGAGTGAGTAATAATAAATTAACGGACTAGGCCCATTTACACCCATGTCTGCTTCATCCCTTCACGCCCAGAGAAAAATCTCCACACGCTGCAAACCCACCAATCGGAACCCACACGTCAAACGTCAATCTAACACTCAGCCAATGGGCGATTAGGGCGCGGCTGGCTGAGCTCATCTAGACGCACATTTTATCCTTAGAATGACTGACAGGCGCATCATCCAATCACATGACACAGTATCGTCTACCACGCCTTTTTGGTCCCCTGGGCGGGATTTGACGCGGCAGCAGGTTAGGTTTACCCTATCCTGCTGCCCACAACAAGCCTAAAATATAATAAAGTAAATAAATCACCGCCAGACGGTAAACGGTTTAAAAAAGTGCGAACGTCGTCTATCAAATCCAAGCCTACCGTGCAAGCTTATCATATAGCCCGGACCCTCTGATCTAATAACAGGGGCGCGGTTGCTATGACAAAGGGAAAATGATTGCCGGTACGATGAGTAAATCGGCTCCCCAACAGGTTATGGAAAAAGAAAACGGTGTAAAGCTGCACGAAACCTCCTGAGCGTTCGGATTTTACTTACATTGTCAATGACCACGGGCTGGTTGGCGATCACATCGTATGACTCCATGGCGGCTTCCTCCTCCCTGGAGCAGACGGGCCGGCGCTGACAGCCTATGCGCACGCGCAGATCGGGGGATGACGGGCAGCATCTGACAGCTTCTGCGCGTGCGCAGAGCGAGACCGCTTGACACAAGCCGCGCAGGCGCAACTAGCTGGCGTGGTTGGGAGAGTGATGCTCGTGAAACTTTTGCATATGGTGTTCGCTTTTAAACGTGTTTGACCTTTTTGGGTTGCCGTATGCCGATATGAAGCATATTAAATGGACTAAGCAACAGCTTGTAGTTAATATACAACTTAAGAGTCTAGTTAAAAATGGAATTGAGCATATATTATCTAGGGATCAGCGACGTAACGTAAGCTTATTTTCATCCACAAACACTGCTTGTAACTTCTGATGTAGTGTTTCTGATGTCATAACTGTTACCTCTAAAAAGTTTTCTTTGCTGCCACCATGTGCCTTGCATGAGCTTTAGTCACACTAAAAAATCACATGAAAAACTTTTGTTGTCCGGTTGTCAGTGTGTAAACTGGTCCAGATAACGCAGGGTAAACATTGGCTGAGCTGGCCCTGCACACTGTATAACAGTTTATAAGGAGCCAATTAAGAAATATCACTGAGTTAAGTATACAGTATACAGGGCCAGCCAAGCTCTTCCTGCTGCTGAGCCCCAGGACATGATGTTGTATCTGTCGCTCTGCCTCTTAAGGAGTCGGTGCCTGATATGATGGGTAATGGAGGCTGTGCTAGCTGGGTTTACTTCTCCAGAGTCTAAAAGGGCCAGTTGGAGAGATTAGAGATCTCGCCTATTATTAACTGGTCTGGTAATTAGCGCTGCGCAAGGGAATCTGATCGCCATCCCTGGGAACTCTCTTGGTTTGCCAGAGAACTCCGAGAGAAGCACCGTTTCTCCGGGCCAACACCCAAATCCTCCGGGGTGGCAGCAGAGGGGTCTTGGCGCACCGCATTTCACACCCATTTGCCCTTTAAATGGGGGTGTTTCCTGCAATGTCAGCGGCAATGTCCACTAACGTCAGTGGGCAGTCCTGTCCGGGTATGCTGATTACCCTGTGTGCCATTCACAGTAATATAAGGCCCTTTGTTATATACCAGTATATATCTGTGAATTTGCCCCTTTTTGCCACCCCAGCTGTTTGCCATGCAGGAAATGCGTTCTGCGGAACACACACCCCTGTATGTAGTAAACTCAGCTGTACGGATTCATGGGGAGCACGCCATTTAATCTCAATGGGAGCGATTTCCTGCTACAGATCTTTAAGCAGCCAATCAGTGGCAAGAACCACTGTACCATGGATGAGGAGGGTTGCAGCTACTGCTAGTTAAGTGCATTTATCTACCGTATTTTGAAATACATCTTAAAATACTAAATTCCTGCGAAAACTCCATCAGTGCACTGCAGCTTCTCCTAAAGGCAAATACTGTTTTTTCACTAGAAGTAAATCATGCTTCAATGTGCATTCTTAATTGGTGGGACCTTTAAGACATGATGTGCACAGCTGTCTTTCTATCAAACTATTTTTCAGTATATATATATATATATATATAGTATATATATAATGTTAAAAAAAAAACCGAGTGATACCTTTTTTTATTGGACTGACAATATTTAAAAGCTTTTGAGAGTTATCCTCCCTTCATCAGGTCTAAAGCAATATTGGTCAACATGATAGAGGTTCAACGGCTTAACCCATTTACAATATATATATATTTAATGTATATGTTAAATATTTGTTGTCTTTATGTTGTGTGCGTCGCGACTCCAAATACTGAACAACTATGTATTTGCTTAATCGGTTCATTTTTGATTTGCCGGTTGTGCATGTAGGGAACAAAACTGGGTTTGGAGGAAGAGGAAAGCAGAATGTTGAAACAATATATGTTCTAATGGAGATAAGCGATACTAAGTTACCACCTATGAATAAACATATAAATTAGATTATAAAATGCATAAAAAATAACTAAAAAAAACAAATATGCAATACCAAGTCAGTTCTGCGTGCGTCCACCAGGTGGTGCTGCAGAATCCTTCCACAGTTTCTCTTAAATAGCCTGCATCCACTGTTTCTCCATCTTTTCTCTTTGAGTTCCACTGCTGCTGAGTGATCAGCCAGTAGGGCTCCATCACCCTGCATCGCTGATCACAGTACCTGTCATCAGAGGTGTCAGGAGAGTCTGGCTAGACCCACTGGAAACCTTTTTTACAGTTAATATTATTTTCTTACACTGCCGGCAGAGAATGCCCGGACTCCTGGTACACCGGATCAGTCAGAAGGACGCTAGCGATGTTAGGCTGTTGAATGCAAGAACCAAAGGACGTACTATTGCGTCCTCCGTCATCTAGTATTAGGATGTAATACTACGTCCTAAGCTCCCTAAGTGGTTAAAACGAACACTTTAGTGCATATAATAGCTGTGTGGTTTCTTTACATTTTTGTGCCGTTCCTTTACAAATTGATCGGTGAGTCTGAAGAATCCCCTCATTTGTATTTGCCCCTTCACCCTGCCCACCCAGCTATTTTGACTATAATGTATTTCCTCAGCCGCCATCCTTACTGCTGAGTGTCCGGATATGACGTTATATTCTATGCTCCAGCTATGAAGATACGCGGTGCCCCGGGAACAGCGCGCTATGGAGGCTCTGCCAGCTCAGCGCCGTCCTCTATAGCGTAAACGGGCCGGCTGGGGAGATGGAGCAGCGAATCCCCGGTTTGGTGCCGCCGGTCTAATTCTAATCGGGTATCAGACCAACCCTGAAGGAACTGAAATAGTGAAGCAAGTTATGTGAAAATAACTTAAAAAAAGTGGAAAACCTAGTAAATTAATAGTAAATTCATACAGTTTTATGCGTGTAAAGTGCACGCTTGATTTTGGTTTTATTATATGAAATGTTTCACTTCAGTTCGATGCGCCTCTAATATTAATTTGGGCTGATCATAATAATCGAATGAAACACCCAATTTTTTTTTACTGTTTTTCACACTTAATTATTAAATGTCTTAATTGCATTAAACTTATTAAAATCAATAATTAACCCCGTTATAGTTTCTTTTTGTGAATGTGTTTGAAACCAGAACAGCATGTATACATTGCTATCTGGACTGTCAGCAGATAAGTCAATGGCGAAAAGAGCGGACATTCTCCTTTATATCTATACTGCAAGCTGTGGTTAAATTAAATTGTATTTTAATTGTATTGAATAAAGTTTATTGATTGAGAAAAGTGATGGGAGTTGAAGCCGTTGGTGTCCATGGCGCCCGCTGCATATACAGTGCTAATGATGTCACAATTAAGGAGCAGGATGCTGAGCTCACGAAGTTGTTTACCGGCACTTTTGAGCTACAGCTTGCAGGTTGTACAGAGTGACCGATTCCTTGATCACAAAACTTGGAAACTGAGATTATGTGGACTGGGGCATCCATGTCCATCAACAGCCATAAGACCCGGCTGCGTGAGGAGGAGTTTTTGGGAGGAGATGATTCTTTTGCGGCTGCCCAGAGCAATATTATCAGCTCTGTAACATCTGGCATGCCCTTAAACCAGCGCGCTAATACCATCCGCCCACAGGGGGATGAAGAAGACATCAGCGCCCAATTGGCCGATCCCGATCCCGAATCTAACTGGGCTTCGGAGAAGATCGCTACCAACAAACTGCTCCAATGGCTGGGCAACTTCATCCACCGGAGATGCTTTCGGCTCATATTTTTGACACCTGAGGAGCCGATCGCCTGGATACGGAGCGTGGAGAGAAAGCTCATCGCAGATAAATGGCAGACAGATCGATTTTTGATACCATCGAATATCATTTTTCTATACATGATCTGCCGAGATGTAATCTCCTCCAGAGTCACCACCAAGAAGCAGCTACGGGATGCTCTTATGATTTGCCTCTATGTCACCTACTCTTACGCCGGTCCCGAGATCTCGTATCCCGCGAAGTACTTCCGTGGCGGCGTCCAGAAGGATGAGTTCTGGGACCGATGCCTTTCTGTGATTTGTGCGTTAAGTGGCGAAATGATCCGTGTCAACAACGACCCCATATTTTATGCCAAGACTTTTGGGTGCCTGAAGGCCGAAGGTGGCCGATGAAGCAGAAGAAATCAGAACATCTCGCTGCATCGCTTCTTGATTCATATATTGTGATGATAATAGCATTCCCATTACCCATCGCCCTATACTGATTGCTTTATTAAAACAAAATGTAAAACATCCTTTTAGTATTTTTTGTTTATTTACAGATTTTGGCAAGACCTTAAGCATAACACACAGGTACCTCGTTAATGGTGTTCAGAGAGGGCTTTAAATGGTAGGATAGTCTCTGTGCACCCCAGACAAGAAGCCTCTTTTTCGCCCAAACCAGTATACAAATGCATTAACAAAAGCATACATTTATCTGAAATACTGTCTGCATATCCTAATCCTGGGCTAATAAGAGCATCTATATGTTAGTGCAACATCTTCTCACCTGGGAACTCTCCGGGTTTCCCGGAGATTGGCGGGTAAAGCTCCGGTTCTCCGGGTCAAGACCCGAATCCTCTGGGTCGCGGGAGCGGGGTCTTGACAAGCCTCCCTCCCTGCCCATTTTCCCTTTAAATGGGGGTGTTTCCCGCTGCCGTCAGCAGGAATGCCACCGACGTCGGGGACCTCCTGCCAACGTCACGGGACCACCCGCTGACAGTTAAATGAAGACCAGGACTGATGGGGAAGATCACGCTGCCTGTATCGTTTAATACCGGAGAACAGCAAACCCTTAATAAACCCTTATTAACCCTTAAGCTGATAGCTTAGTAAAAATAATTAAAAAAACAGTGATTTATATTAATTGCTTAGTGGGAAAAAATGATATATCTGTATTGGTGCAAGAGAATCCCCTCCTAGACAGCGATTTGCCCGGCACAAAGACCAGGCCCGGGGCAAGTCCCATGGGAAGGTATTTTTCCTATATTAATGTATTTTAGCATCGGAGTAAAGAAAATGTCATTTTGTTAGGCTTGCCATTGTTATCACTTGTGTGATATTTGGGATGACTTTTCTTGGTCAGTCGCCACACTAAGCTAATTCTTTATGGCAATGCTAATAATGTCCGTTCCTCTATAGACTTTCAGTAGTCCAGAGTCTTGATTTGGGCTTTTAAGACTGAGCCATTCTACAGTTTATGGCTTGCAGTATGATAAGGAGTCAGACTTATACAGCTGATACGCATCTGCCTAAAAACATTACAGCAGCTTCAAACAAAGATTACACCCCAATATTTTTGAAAACCCGTTTAATCCGATACAATAAAACAAAATGTTGTGTGTCGCCTATACGGACACCGAGTGTAGCGTTCACTCTTTCCATCCATTAAAATGGCCGCACACGTTCTATAAAGGCGACAAGTTCTGGAAAGCAGGTAAGCGGAGCGGTGATTTGTTGCCTTCTGTTTGAATGGCAGTGAGAGGAGCTAATGGAAAGCAAGGAAGGGGCGGGATAGCAAGTAGTTCGCCCCAAGCACAAGTCGTGATTGGCAGTGGACGCAGCCAATGCACAGCGTCGCCCACTGAGGACCACCATCTACGCTTTGGCAACAAGCTGTTGGGCGCCTCTCCTCACACTTTTCCTCCTTAGTGGCGGCCGGCGGCGGGTTTAGGGGACGGCGCCTGATAGAAGCGTCATTACTCGTTTTAGTTCCGTTCGCCTCATCCTTTTCGAGGCGTTTAGTCACCTGGAGCCGCTGCTTCTTTATCTGCCGGGCCGGCGCGGACAACTTAGAGTTGGGGGATGGACGAGCTGCGGCCTAGCGGCGTCCCAGCGCCCCCTCCTTTCCCAACAATTTTCCCACCTGGGCTACACGCTATATACGGCGAGTGTCGGAGGCTGTACCCGGAGCAGCCTAACCCCTTGCAAGTCACCGCTATCGTGAAATACTGGTAAGGGGCCGGGTGAGGGTGAATGTAACCCCTGCTACTAACCAGTCCCCAAAACCCCTTCTATATAACAGTGTATATCGGTACTGGGTATCACCCAGCCCTGCTGGGGGGATCTGCTGTGCCCCTCCTTCAGCACTAACTACTTCTCTGTTGCTCTGAGGGGTAATTACTGCCCCTTGTACAGTTATAGTTTTTCCATAAGAACAATGGGGCGGTTTTGCGATCTCTTTATCGTAAAGATCCGTCACCCGGTGCAGGTAATCGCAGCCTCAGGACTCGTAAAGATTCCTAGTCTAATAAAGTGGACTGAGAGCTCTGTTTCCGATGCTACAAAGTGTAGCAAAATCCTTAAATAATAATTAGTTTATTTACCTTTTGCTTTGATTGCTCCGCACCGTAAGGGGATGTCTGAGAGTTGTATATTTATTAGTGGAACTGCAGTTTAACTTGTCTTGATTGCTGAGAAGGGCGTTAAAACGCCGTAGAATGTAAAGATCGGTGATCTTTTAATATGATGCGCTAACCTATTCCGTTAAACACAGATTTTTAGACATAACGGGCAATGCTATAGCAAACGTAACGTTACCCGGTCCCTGTCTGCGGCGCCTTCGCAATCGGCTTTTATGAGAATGTCTTTTATGGGCAGTCACAAAGAAAAGTGTCTGGTGGATGAAGAAGTTTCCGGATGTCTTGAAGAGGAGAACTAAGAGTAGCGGGTAGATTAATAAGTTGCAGGAGAGGAATAAGCGTTTATATGACTGCGGCAAACCCGATCCTAAATTCCTCCCACCCTTTGAGAAATACCTTTTGGATACTTCGGGGTTAATAAAGCGCTGTATGACACCTTGCAGATAAGCTTAAATATATATATATTTTTTTTTTTTTACCTTTTATTACCTTGTTTCTGATTTCCCGTGATAGTAATTCTTGATCCGGGGAACGCGTTGTCGCTCGTGAATGAAATGAGTAAATTCCAGCTTCCAGTTTTTGCTCATGAAGCTTCCGGAGATCATAAGGAGAACGAGGTCATGGGGTGATATTTGTGTGGGTTTTTTTTTTTACGTTAATCGTCAGAAATGTGTTTTCATATGCACTGGGGTTTATTCACTAAAGGGCGAGTCGGGTTTCTGGCTCCTTGGATACGCTATACATTAATAAAGCCCACCCTTGGTAAGAGCATGGCTGCCTCTATATCTTGCATGGTCAGATCAGTGAGGCTTCTTCCCACGTTAAATTAATTCGGAGCCGGTTCAGCTCTCCCAGGAGGAACTCGCCGGTATCGGCCCTTCATAATGTATAATACAGTTAGAAAGTTGAATGTCCATTTTTCAATTTATAGATCAGACCCAATTGTCTGTTGCACCAAAGGCCTGGACAAGCGATCTCCATTTGTGTAGATGGTGCCCTTTTTAGTAATACAAGCCTTGCTTTTTTTGTGCATCTTTGTGCGGTTTGGGTATTTTCAGACTGTGTTAGCAGCTGATAAATCAAGAAGAATATTTTCCGAATGGCCAGATATTTCCTCTGGGAATTTGTAGGGGACGCCCGCGTTGTCTGTACCCCGGCTGCGTTGGTTTCTATCTGCATGTTGCTGAATAGGTGCAGGCTACAGCTTGTGTGTCGATGAGCGCCGTCCTCTTCTCTCCTGAAGTCTAGCTGACTTTTAATTTACCGTTACATGAAAAATAAATGTGTTAATCAACACTCGCCTTGTTAGTTATTCAACCTCTCGTACCTTGTCCTGTGGCACTGAATCTGAGTAAACCTTTTGCTGCATCCATGGAAAGTAGTGCTGAAGGATAGACGTCTGCTACACGTGCCATCTGATAGCTGGAAGAAGCAATTGTTGTATACATCCCAATTAAATAAAGACTGCAGCTTTCTGGTCTCCTCTGCTCCCTCTGACTCCCACCGAAACCCGTATGCAACGCGAACAGCAGGAGGCTGGATATCTCCGTCGGAGCAGATGAATAAAGGCTGTAACTCCATAGTGTGTGGATAATTGCTATTTTTCTTGTAGGTTTATAATCCATCACCTAGTATACAGCAGCAGGGGTACACAGCCCAGAAGGGAGACATGGCAAAAAAACCCCAATGTGTTTCACACTATGCTTAATGCTTAACCATAGGAGTTGTAGTCTATTCACTAAAGGGAGAGGTGGCAGGGGAGTTGTGTGCCTGACCCACATTAACATGCAAGGGGCCCAAGTGTCAAGTAAATGGCCGTCTTGTGAAAGAAGTCTGTACACCATAGTTGTAAGAGATTTACAAACCGATCAGCTTTAAAACCACTGACGTGGAATCGGTGAAGTGAATAACCGATACGGTTATCATAGCACCGGTCAGTGTGGATGTCCGCTGCCGAAAGCGGCTCCAATGGGCATGTACGCATAAGAACTGGACCACAGAGCAATGCAATGGTGGCCTCATCTGGTGGCTCATGGCAGCAGAATGCACTATGGAAAGAAAGTAAGCCGGCGGAGGCAGTGCGATGTTTTGGGCAATGTTCTGCAGGGAAGCCTAGGGTTCATGTGGATGTTTGACACGCACCATCTACCTACGCATTGTTGCAGACCATGTGCACCTTTTCACGGACACGGTATATCCTGAAGCTATTGGCCTTTTTCAGCGGGATAACGCGCCCGGCCACAAAGCAAAAACGGTTTGAGGAACACGGCGAGTTCAAGGTGTCGACTTGGCCTCCAAATCCCCAGATCTCAATCCAATCGATTATCTGTGGGACGTGCTGGACGAACAAGTCCGACCCATGGAGGCCGCAACTTACAGGACTTAAAGGATCTACTGCTAACACTTGGCGCCGGATACCATTCAACAGTTTGGGGTTACACACATAAATAAACTTATGTAGGTTTTCCTGTTTTTTCTTTGAAAAGCATCAAAGCCGACTTGGCGCTCTTTGCTAGCTCCCTTACGGACGATATAAATAATCCACAGAAAACCGCCTGGAAGCTGGAGGTTCTCAGTGCACCGAACATCTTTAGTAACATAAATCGTATTATCGAGAAATCTGGTGTCTCCTCGTTATAGTTTTTTTTTACCTCAATACGCTTTATAAAGTGATTAAAGTCTTATCGCTGCATAGTTCCAGAAGCAGAGTTAACCATGAAGGGTCTGACGTACCTCTAACTGGCATCTAGGACCCTCCGGTGGGACTTTATTAAACATGAACCTTTTCTAGTTTTGTCAGACCCTTTGAATATGTGTTGTAAGAAGCGCTGAGTGTTGACGCTATATAAATAAGATCATTAGAATTGTCAGACGTTGAAATACTTGGCAAGGTTGTGTTTGCGTTCCTCTGTGCCAAAGAAGAAATAATATTACTTCAGCGGACGGGAAGGTAGGTGTTTTGGGCACGGAGGACATAATCTCCTGTAATGCCGTTTGAATTATTATTATTTTATTTATTGTTTTATGTAGCGACATCGATGACAGAATTATACAGCTGCAATGCTGAAATTATATTTGAAATGTTGCTTTAATTTTTGCCATTTAGGGTTACTGTGTACCTGAAGCCTTTTTTATTAATTTTTCTGTGTCGCTTCCCCCTTCTTAGGTTGGGTGGACCAGACCCGTTAGATTATGTGAGCATGTACAGGAGTCTCGGCAGTCCCGCACGTGGAGTCCCCGAACATTGGCATTACGTCAGTTTTGGTCTCAGTGACTTGTACGGGGACAACAGAGTACACGAGTAAGTGCTAAAAACACGCATGTTCCGTGTCTGCAGGAACACGGCTTCTCGGTTAATCTGGGCTTTAAACACGGTAGTTGTGCTTTAGAAGCGCGATCCCATGCATCTCTTTTCACGTAACCCAAGACCCTGATCACGGTTACTATTGAGGCATATATGATATATATAAGGCAGTATATATTGTGGATCATCTGGGGGGGGGTAATTGTTGATCTTCTTTCACTGTGATGTTGTTTGGGTAAAACCGACACGCTTTCTCTTGGAGTGTGATGCAGTGATCACGCAGTCGTGTAAAAGTATTTGCAGTTTTCATATTCACGAAAAAGTTTCTGTAGGTCCTGGTAAAACGTTTATACCGACTCTAACCCTCAGATGAATCCATTTTTGGGAGGCGGCAGCGCGGTTTCCATTTTCTTCTTTTTTATAATGTAGCTCTGGTAATGAAGTGCATATAGTATATAACCCTGTAATTCTGTGCGTATGTATTATCCGCCTGCACCTAGCAAATATTATTTAAATACACCTACGTAAGGTAATAAATATTGGGCGCGCTGTCACACTTTATGGCCGTATGTTGCTTAGTGCCACTACGCTAAAGTACCCCAAGTTTGGCAAGTCCTACGTAACCTTTCATGACTCACCGATGAGCCGAATCAGTGGGACTGCACCTTAATACACCAAGACTCTCCTCCGATTTAAAGCCCTCTCTGGATACCATTAATGTGGCATCAGTGTGGCAGGAGGGGGTGCGGCTCAACCCTAACATCGGGTTAAAAGCTGCAATTTCAGATTCCAGGGTGCCGCTGAAAGGAGCAATATATATATATATAGCCTTATGTGCGCTGTTTTGTAGTTTGTGGATATGTTGGTGATTTCCGCAGCACCCCGGAATCTGAATGTGTACTTCGCGTCCTGGTTTTCTTTATGTATGTATTTTAACCCCTTAAGGACAATGGGCCGTCCCTAAACCCATTGAAAACAATGCATTTTGAGCCCGTACATGTACGGGCATTGTCATTAAGGGGTTAAATAACGGATACTTGTGAGACTCCAGCGCCTGTTTACAATAAGTAATTACCATCCGGAGGAGATCGCATCAAACGCCGAGCGTCACACGAGTCTGTTCGTTACATGTCTGCAGAATGTTTTGGAAATAAATTGCTCCGGACTTTTGGGAGTTCGCTCCGCATTCCCCTCTTACTTACCCTGTACTTGTCTTCTGCTTTTTATCGCTCCTACTTTCTTCTCCTTCCGCCATCATAGAGCGCTGCGGGCTTCGTATTTTTTTTGTTTGGATTTTCTTTTTGTTTAGGTTACTCGAGGCGATGGTAGACCGGCGCGTGTAGCTGGGGAGGGGGTTGTTTTAAAGCAGAGGCCCTTCATGGTGGTCCTGGAATAATGATACGTGCTGTTAAATGTATATTTCAATCTGCTGGAAGTCTGGTAACTTTCCCCTGTCAGGGTTGTGCAGAATGAGGGGGAGGAGGAGGGTGCGATCGGACTCTCAGGCGCAGGGTTTAGGAGACATGTTGTATGTTTGTAATCCACTTCAGAGGCCAACAGATCCAGTTCTCCCGGTCCTCTGGGGAGTGTAGTGGATCGTTTGAATAATGTTCTGATTGTGTATAATCTATCCTCTCGCACTTTTTCTCCTTAGAGGTTATTAAGGGTCTCCTTGCGATAAGCCTGTTGGCAGCTTTTCATGTTGTGAAACCGTAGGATCGATGAAAGGTCTGAGCTGAAGGCTTCACCCCTGGAAGGCTTCAGGCGAGAGACGATCTCTGTGCTGGAGGTAGACCTCCCCTGAAGAAACGGCTAACATATGGAAACCTTTTTTTTGAGAGTGTATATGATTTCAGACCCGGTTACGGCCATCAATAACAGGGCAGACATTTAGGCCACCAACAGAGCGAGCCCGACACCGGCAAGGCCCTTTCAGGGCTCTTATTGTGTCGTTCTCCTTGTGCCTACATACATTAGGGTATTGTTAGACGGATTGTTAGATACTGGCGTGTTCCGGGTATCGTGAACTCGCGTGTGGGGTTTTTTGTTTTTTTATTTCGTACGCTGATCTAAAATCTTATCCTTTTGTTTATTTTTTTTTCTCTTTTTGTATTTAATGAAATTTGAACTTAGAAGAGCAGCTGCGAGCCCAGATTTTATTGCGTGATGTGATGATCACTACAGAGCAGCTGCAGCTAACACATGGCCGGCGATTTAAAACGAGCCCCGTGTTTCCTGAGCTCTGCGGCAGAGTACACAGCCCCACCGTGGGGTAGAATTGTATTTTTGCATGCCCTGTTGTGTCTGGCATTGCCAAGGCTGGTATTTTATTAGCCAAGACATGATGCACCCGTACCAACCCACAAAAAACTCGAAGTTGCCGGCTACTGGCGGGAACCTTTTATTATCTGTGGTTTCCTGATTCTTGGTATTTATCCAGCCGAACGCCCTGAAGGGTGGCAGAGACCTCCTGAAGGGTGGCAGAGACCTCCTGAAGGGTGGCAGAGACCTCCTGAAGGGTGGCAGAGACCTCCTGCCGGGTCAACAGATACATATCTCCATAATGCCCCCACCGGACTTCTAACCTTAGTGACCGAATTCCTCTTCTTGCCCCGTCTTTGGTCTCTTGTACATGAAGTTCGCGCTCCATGCCAGAGCTTCCAGAATAACACCTTACAAGATGAGAGCTATTTCTCTTGTTTTAGTCACTTGTGATATTTGATACAAGAATTTGTACCTGAGTCTCTCCTTGATGGTGTCTCTTCAAGTCATTGCCATGTGTGTTTCTGCGATCAGAAGAATTTCTAAAATCATTTAAGGGTTTACTTTCCTCACTACTGCTTATTTCTACTTGTCCCTTTTTATGCAAAACCTGGTAAACTGTGGATTTATAAAGCACACACACATATATATATATATAATTTTTTTTATATTATTCCTTTCAGATACACAGGAGCTGAAGGTCCAAGTGGATTTGGCTTTGAGCTGACATTCAGACTAAAAAGGGAGGCGGAAGAATCGGCTCCCCCAACATGGCCGGCGGAGCTTATGCAAGGCCTGGCGAGATACGTCTTCCAGTCCGGTGAGTCTCTTCTCTTCGTACAACCATTGATTCCAGCTTATAGTTTTTTATTATATGTAGATCTGCGTATTAGTTGTTACTATAGTAAGATCATACGTGTGGCCGTGGTCACTTTAATGATTCCAGAAATCAAAAAAGGGCATTGCGGCTCGTAAAGTTTGCTTCGCTGATCTTCGTCTCAATAGTTGTGATATACGGCACCAACGCTGTTTTTTTTATTCTCTGATTATAATCATCATGCATCTATTTCCTTGGTGTGTAACCCGGCCAGAATATATGTAACCCGGTTGTATGATGTGTATTTTTCAACGGTTTTAGATCTGATCCTAACCATTCACGAGAACTAATTGTATTCTACAACAGATTAGAGAAGAGAAAGTGGAAGCCCTTGTTAAAATTTCAGCTATTATTGCACAATATTATATACCGTGACTGCTAATTACTTGATGTCTCCGTGTACACAGAAAACACTTTTTGCAGCGGAGATCATGTTTCGTGGCACAGTCCTCTGGACAACAGCGAGTCCCGTATCCAACACATGCTGCTCACAGAAGATCCGCAGATGCAGCCCGTGCAGACCCCGTTTGGAATGGTCTCGTTCTTACAGGTGAGGAATAGATGTCCATCTCCCCACATGCCCCCCACAACAATGAAGTAGAAAAAGGACACACTTTCGTTATGTTGGGAATTTCTTCCTTTTACTGTATAATCTGATCTGTAACAGGTAATGGATAAAGTTTGAATGAAGTGGTCATTTAAGTTTATATTTCATCACTGGGGTGATAAGAAAAAGTTTTAAAGGGATGCTCCAGTGCCCCACGTTGCCTTATTAAAGAATGCATATTAAAAGACTTACTAATTCAACATGCATTCTTCGATTTGTAAAGGAATAAAATCATTCTTTTTTTGCTTGAAATTTTGTATACAAGCTCATGATGGGGGCGTGGCTTGTCAGACCCCTCAAAACCCTTGCTTGGGGGTGACTTGTGGTGACCATCGCCCTTGTGTATTCAGCCGAAAACCTCTCCCGTAAACTGGGTGCTGGGAAAGCAGCAACCCTGTATGGAGGATTCTGCCAAATTCCTGCATGTTTGCTGTGAGAACCACTCGGTTGTCGTAATCATTCAAGTGCATATGATGGCTTGAGTGTCTCTTTAAGACCCGTCCATTATATAATTATATTCCATACCATGTTATGGGTCGGTGATACAGACTACGTTTTCTGTGCCCCGCTTAGTCAAAGCTACAGATTGCTTCTCCGTTATGCAGATTATTAGACGGCAGCATCCAGCGACTCCTACAAGGCTGTTGCGTCATTATAGGAGATTACTTGCCAAAATTGCACTTGCTGGGTGAGTTTGGCTCCTTCCACCTCCTTATCGGAGCCGGCCGTGGGATGCTGTAGCCAAGGCAATGTTTGTTGTTTAGAACAACATTTAAGGCTTTGGGAGCCGTCATGGAACGATCCAACTTGTTGTTTGCGTAGCTCAAGTAGCTGGATTTTGCAACAATGGTGTAATTTGAGGAGCATGGAGAACAGAAATCCTATAAAGATATCCTTCTAAAACATCAGACATGAATGCTTATCCAACGGGTAGTTTTATTTTATTAAAGGGAAACCATAAATAAAGAACCGTGTATCGGGTAAAGCGATGCAAGATTAAGCAACACGAACTTGCTGTCTTCGTTTTGTTTTGAGGCCGATCCCTGTGGGCTTCTGCATTGGCTTTTATTGCTGCGGCGTAGGAGATAATGCTTCAAGTAGCCGTTTATCACAGTAGATTAGAACTGTTTTATTCTTAAAAAATAAAGTATTACTTTGCAAACGTTTAGATACCGAAAAACCCCAAAGGAATTGATTTTTTACGTTATTTTCTTTTTTCTTCTAGATAGTTGGCATATGCACGGAGGAGTTACATGCCGCGCAGCAGTGGAATGGCCAGGGAATTCTTGAACTTCTGCGAAATGTGCCTGTGTAAGTAATAGGTTTTTGTTTCTTGCTCCAGTCATCTGCTGGCCCCTTTCCCCTGAGAAAGAGTCAAGCGTGGCTCTTGTTTGCCTTCACCCTCTTAGTTTCTGGAAGTCTGAGAGAGTCGGTGAGCTGCGTGGGGTATGACATCATACCTGAGCGCTCCACTTTACCGGAGAGACCTACAGCCTGAGAATAGTGCATAAGCAGTGGGACTGCAAGCCCTTCTAACAGGATCAAGAAAAATGCCCTAAAATGACCTGAAAACACTTAAGTCCAGCACTGTTTTGCCGAGCCACATCTCTGCTGACTCCTTACTGTAATAAGGAACCTTTTTTTTTCCTTTTGAAAAGAGGCATTTTTTTTTCTTTTTCTTTATTATAAAACATTAACCGTAGGAATATCTATGTCTTTATCGGCAGTGCGGGCGGACCCTGGTTAATAACAGATATGCGAAGAGGAGAAACCATCTTTGAAATCGATCCGCATTTACAAGTATGTGTTACTGGAACTATTGCAGAACAGAGAAACAGAAATGTCATTTATACACTTGACTCTATTAATCCCCGTAAAACACGTGTGTTTTAATACCGCGTGTTACGTTTCACGATTTAGAATATTTACTAAACATATCTGCAAATATAACTGTTGCGTATGGTATAAGCCAGCAGGGGCATTTGTTTTAAATGCGTGTTTCGGGGCAGTTTGGCTGTACTGTGAGCGCGAAAGGATTGTGGAGGTAAGTGCCTCGCGCGGTGAAATGAAGTTATTGTGGTCTCTCCTGTTTGAATTTTTGGAAGAGCGGTCTATACGTTGCCATACTGAGTAACGTGGGGGGGTTTTTTTGCTCCTTTTAATTCATTAAGCAGGAGCGAGTGGATAAAGGCATTGAGAATGAAGGCTCAAACTTAAGTGGCGTAAGCGCAAAATGTGCATGGGATGATCTGAGCCGCCCTCCCGAGGATGAAGATGACAGCAGAAGCATTTGTATCGGGACACAGCCACGGCGACTCTCCGGCAAGGGTACGTAGTCTTCGGAGAGATCGCGGCAATTTGTGCCGTAATTTATCACATAAACCAGGAAATTCCAGCCTCACGGAAAATCGGCCAGGGTTGTGATATTTAATTTTAACTTTAAACTTGACAATTGCCAAGATATCTTATTTGAAGCCTTTTCTTTTGTAGTTTAAAATCGTATTTCTTTCTGTACGTTTTTGCTGCACAGCGTAATATTTAATTCACTCGTTTATTGCAGATACAGAGCAAATCCGAGAAGCATTAAGGAGAGGCCTGGAAATAAATAGTAAACCCATTCTACCTCCGATAAATTCACAGAGACAAAATGGCATGAATCACGACCGAGCGCCGTGAGTATTGTGCAAGCTCCTTAGATAAGCAGTTATCCTGATGGCTTCGGGCTGGATAATAACGATCCCGAGTCTGGTGGTTGTGTATACTTTATATACATTGATCACTGTTCAGTGTTCTTTAACTCCTCACACATCTGTGCAGCTCTTGAATTGTCAGCAGATAAGGTATTAAACTCCGTGCTTCTTACGTTTCCGTGTCTGCGTGTGTTTAACTGTTTATATGTTTCGGTACAGGTCAACCAAGTTATCCAAATATTTAGACCATTGGCTGTATCTTGATGAGTACCACAGGAGCAGCCATGAAACATCTGTGTGTCTTGCACATCTGTGTGTTTGCACACTGACCTTTGAGAATGCATACACTATATGGACAAAAGTATTGGGACACCTGACCATTACACCCATAGTGACTTTCATGAGTGAATCATTGGTCGTTGCTGTGATATTCTACAAGAATTACCAGTAATTCATACAGTTATTGTATTAGGTGCATATTAACACACATTTTATAAGTGGGAAAGCTGATCTCTGAACATCAGAAAGGAGTAAGCCCCTGTGTATGCTCATAAGGGAGCGCTATTGCGGCATATGGGTGCAGGAGTGACCAATATTTAGTTTCTTCCTCTCGACTGTAAGCTCGGGTCCTCTTTGCCTAAATGTATTCGTCTGTCAGTCCTAGTTTTGCCAGACCCTCTGATTGTTACTATAAGAGGCTGTGTAAGTTGCTGGCTCTATATAAATAGGTAATGTCATTGTGGTTACTGTTTTCAGTAGGTGTGTGGGGGGGATAGTCTGTAGGTTATGGCAGATTTAAAATAGTAGAACGAGATGGCCCCACCGGGCTCCTAAAAGGTTGTTGCTGAACTGATAATAAACACGTGAGGGTAAGCTTGACTTTTCTGCACAAAGTAGTAACAGAACCAGTGCGCTCCATAGTTTTCACAAGCTGGTCAAGCGAAGGGGAAGGAGTTAATAGCTTCCAGACCCTCAGCGTCTGAGGCTGCTAGTGGCCTTAGTGTTTCACCTTTCCAGGAGATGTTCTATGTGAAGCGATAAATGCTTCTAGAGGTTTGGAAGACGGTTCTATTTGGGATTTGGAACCCAATGACCACACTGATTAAGTAGTAAGGCCGCTTTCTTGTTGGGATTTATTTTCTTAACAGTGCCCGTTACACACTTAGTCCACTACTGCCATCTAGTGGACGCTGCAGTGAAGTCCCTCTTTAGTCTGTGCAGAACATCTTGTTAAGAAATCTGAACATTTGTCTTTTTCTGGAGGAAAACTGAACTCTTAACAGCTTTATATTTATTAAATTTGATAAAACCAAAGCGTAAAGTGCGCTTCATTGAAATAACATTGGTCACTTTTGTTCTTGTTTAGCGGTGAATCCATTTAATTCATCCATTTGTATTTATATTCCATATAGTGCTCTTCAGCTGCTATATATATTGTGCCCATCATTTAGTATGGCAAAAATGACTTTTACGATAATCAAAAATCTCTAAAGTAAATTGCACACAGTGCAGGTTAGGCAAAATAACTTAGAAAAAAGCAAATAATATTTGTGATGTGTAAAGCATAATGTGTGGGGTGTGTTTGTTTCGCCTAAATCTAGCCCACCATTAACTTAACTGCTGACCCCCCCCCCATTAACATAACTAAAACCTACAGAGGGAGATCAGTATGATACAAGAAACCAATATTTGCACAAAACTAAAACAAGTTTATGCACTCCTAGAAATGTGAATGCTATAAATGTATATCTCTCTCTCCATTTATTAGTGCCCGTTGGTGTTTTCATAGAATATGTTCTAAATTGACTATTGGTTCACTGTTTATAGCGCTATATCTGCAGATCTGATTTTCCCGTTTCTCTAAGCAATTTCGTGTTCATTTCTAGGAGCCGTAAAGATAGTTTGGAAAGTGAAAGCTCTGCAGCCATCATCCCCCACGAGCTTGTACGCACGAGACAGCTGGAGAGCGTGCACCTCAAGTTTAACCTGGAGTCCGGAACGCTCATTCCTCTCTGCTTAAGGTGAGTCTGCTGTCGTTTGGGGATGGTTTGCCCTCTGGTGTCCTGTTAACCCCTTCGGAAACACACCTGTGGTAAAGCTTACCTTTTTATATATCTTATGGATGATCTTGGACGCGTCCTGGGAGGTGTCGGCATATATATATATATCTATATATATTATATATGGATATATCTATATATATAATATATATATATATATAGATATTCACTGTAATTTTATGTTGAATCAGCTTGTGACTATAGAAATGTCAGCTTGAATTTTCCCCATTTTTTATTTATAAAGATGCTAACCTTTTCTCTTCCTTGTTTCAGGGGAAGACTCTTGCATGGACGGCACTTTACATATAAAAGTATTACTGGAGACACGGCAATCACATTTGTGTCCACAGGGGTAGAAGGAGCCTTCGCTACAGAGGAGAATCCATATGCTGCACACGGGCCTTGGCTTCAAGTGAGAAATTCATTTACAAGTGGCCTTTTTATATTGCTTGGCGTCTGCTGTATTTTTTTTCCCTTTTCTCTCTTGGATTAACCCTGACATTGCTGTAGTTGTGTCTCAGAAATATCAGTTCCGCTCCCGGTGATGGCCGTGCTGCTTAGTTGGATCCTTTTCACACACATGTTATACAGCTTTTTAAAGTGGCTGTGATTTTTAATGTCCTTCTGAAATTTTCCACTTCATTACCCCCCCTCCTTGTGTAGATGGGTCATGGTGGTTGTTCACAGGGCGGTGGGGTCCATATTATACCAAGGAGACCACCGGATAGGATTTCTAACAGGTCAATAAATCTCTCCGTTTGGCAGCCTTTTCTCTTCTAGTTTAATATTTTGGGGTATAACTTTTTAAGGTTTGGGATGTAAATACTATTCAGTGATTTTTCCTGATGCCTTTTATAGCCGTGATTGTAGCTAAAATGTTCCATTTGGAGCAGCTGGTTTGGTGCCTCGGATGGCATCTCTCTTATGGCCCTAACCCTTACCAGATAAGTAAATAGCGCAAGTGGCAATAGATCTGCAAAAGGGTTTCATATAGTTATAGTGGCTTCTATATTTTATTTCTACTTTCCACTCGACAACAAAACCTTCTTCTTTTCTCAGATCAAATACCTGCCAATTAAGCAGAGAAATGAGCATAAAACGCTGAAAACTATTTTTTTTTTTTTTTTTTTTATCTTTTACAGATTTTGTTGACCGAGGAGCTGGTTGAAAAAATGCTGGAAGACTTGGAAGATCTCAGATCTCCGGAGGAAGTAAGCCTTCCTTCGTTTGCTCGAGTTAGAAGGATTGAAGGGACGCATTGTCAGAGTTAGACGTGGCCAAGCACCCAGCCTTGGGTTTCGCTGCCTTAGGGCATGCACAAAACAGAGAGAATGTTTGCTGCCGCTGGCAATCTTCCCCGATGAACGTCGTTATCGTGCATTCACCAGAATTCTCTTTATTGCCTCGGTTAATGTTAAACACTTTGTTCTCTGGCTGGAATGCTGCGTACGTCCGTGCGTTACAAATGCATGCGAAGTACCGTTAGCCAGCACAATGTCGTTTTTCTCATTAAGCATTGTAATATGTTCCTCGTTTATTTATTTTATTTAAATTACAAATAGAAAACATTACAAACAATAACATTACAAACAACAATGATATTACAAACATACCTTACATACGAGAAAAAAAAAGAAATAAGTGGAAAATATTACAATGTTTAATGAGAAAAACAACACTGTGTTGGCAAATGATACTTCGCATGCATTTGTAACAAAGTGTTTAACGTTAACCGAGGCAATAAAGAGAATTCTGGTGAATGGAATATATTGGAATGGAAATATCTAATTTCTTTTTTTTTTTAATGCAAGGCTTGCACGGCGTAGCATAGTATCAAAACAAATGGTATTTGCCAATGTGGCTCTGATGGCATAAAGCTGACCGTAGACCTTACCTCGGATAGAACGGTTTTATAGTGGATCAGCGTTAATACCATGTTTGCAATAATTTTTTTTCCTCTGTTTTAGCTGAAACTTCCAAAGGAATACAGCTGGCCGGGGAAAAAGCTGAAAATCTCCATTCTACCGGACACTGTGTTCGATAACCCGTTGCATTAACGCCAGGGAAACGTGGACGCGTCTTCCTGAGATATGGGAGAGACAAGATGCACTTTCCCTTATTCAGCACGGTTATTGCTGTATAAAAAAAGAAAAGAAAAAAGCCAAAGGACAGCAACGTAACTGCACAAGCGCAGCACCGAGAGACTGCGGTACACAGAAACGTCTGCCGTTTATACTTATTGAGTGACCGGTGCCTGAGTGCACTTCAACCCCAATACTAAAGGGACGGGACACGGAACGTTGTTCCTCCTGCTGGCGCGACCCAAGAGCGGCATGTTTTATTTCTGCCGATACGTTTCATCGCGTCATATTACACGGGGGGGCTTTGTGATCATTCGCAGATTTCCTCGAGACTCCGAAACAACGTACTACAGAAATGTTTGTTTCCACGCTATCCCCCTCCACGGTCTCCTGTATCTCGTACGCTGTTCGTATAAGGTCAGCGGCTGGCGTATTTTAGCAGTATTCCTCCACAAAGTGTTTTAACCTATTTTAGGATTATTTATTTCCTTAGAAAATACGTTGTTCCCAATGTTTTAATCGTCCATCTGGCTGCGGATTACCTTTACAGCTGCAACGAAAACTAACTTTAGTTGAAAATGAAATCAATGAAATTTTAGGGCAAATTTATATTTTCCCCCCACTTATTAGCCGTCCTCTTCACTTAGAAAGACATTGGATTAAAAATAATCCATTACTGTTAGGATATCTAAAATGTTCACCGCTTGCTTATCACCTTTGCATTCCTATGGCTTGGTTTTAGTAATATTTTATTTGAGAATGCACTGTAACGTTAAGGAATAGAAAAAGGACGACTATTTGGGACAAAACAGTAATTTTTCCTTTGAATTTGTTTCTTCTCTCTACCTCCACCTGTCTCCTACTCGTAATATATTGAGGATTATGACCTTATTAGTGTTAAAATAGGGGAATCTTAATTCATGTTTATAACCTGGGTCACAAAGAGTATTTTAAGTGCTTAAACGTGGTATGATTTTCAATTCCTGTTTTTTTAATCAATATTGGGAGCGTGTCGTGACCCCTGGTGCCCGAGACGTTTCTTGTGTGTCGGACCACTTCAATGAAATTTGTAAATAGTAAATATCGGGCTTTCGAGGGCATTTCCCCCGATATAGCAATTTGATTTATATAAGTATGAGGTGACACATCGTTTCAGTTTTTTTTTCTTTGAAATAAAGATATTCATTTATTTTACGCGGTGTACGAACTAAGTTGATCAGGTCCACATATCATCATCATCCCACCAAATGTTTTGTTGCTGATTTCTTTATGAAGCTGTGTAAATAGTCATCTGTAAATGCTGCCGGATGATCTATCGCCGATCTGTGTGCTTCGGTGATAATTACCGGTGTGGCTTCCACGTGGCCGTCGTTTGCTTGTCCGCAGCCATGATGCCCCACGACATCGTTTGCTGTTGTGTGTCTGAAATCATATTCCATGGTAGGAAGCAAACCTTTTACTTTTCATCGTATGAACGACTCGATCCTCGACTGTCCATCTGAAGGTAAGACATTTCCGGTGTTCTAATCTCGTGTCTGTTTTATAGTAAAAGTGCAAACGTAAAGAGAAACCCCGCCAAATCTTTTACTGGTATCGGATTAAGTTTAAAAAATATTCTATGCTCCTTTTTTCTGCTGTTTTGAGGCTGCTGCTTATTAACCATTTGGATGTTTTCTATTATTTTAACCCAATCTACAGGACAAGCGTTCCTTATGCTGTTGCAAATATTTGTATGTCTCACGTAACCACGCAGTTGACTGTGCAAAGTCTATGATGATGGAAAACACGGCTGTGGAGGAACGGACTTCAATAGCATTGCCATAAAGCATCAGCTCAGTGTGGTGTTTGAACAGGGAAAGTCACCCAAAATATCACATGACTGACAACAATGGCGGCCTCCAGTTTCACAGATAAAGGTGGGAGTTTACTGAAACAAAATGAGATTAAAAAAAAAACAACAGATTTTTATCGCCTATGCCTACGTTAACACATACAGCGCCGGACCTTCCCCGGTGCGCTTCAAACTGGGTTTAGCCGTCACCCCCCTAAGGTATGCTTTAACTTGGGGGGCTTTCATGGAAGGCGTCTGAGCATTATAACCATCTCACACCATATTGCAGGAAAAGCTTGTTGGCATTGGCTCTTCATAATGCGTTGTGAAGCCAGATGGTTGGAATATTGAACACATTTGGAAAGCCGCAGTTTACTGAATACATCCCTTTTCTTGGAAGGGAATACAAAATATTGCCCTGGAGAGGATTTAAAAAGTGAGTTTCTCTTGTGCTTACAAGCATGTTTGCTGCCTGTGTCCCCTTATGTATATGTTTGTTTAGTTTTGGTGTGTAATATATATATATATATATATTATATATATTATATAATTTCATAAGAAAACATAAGCCGCTGTGTGAAAGAGCACTTAGTGAAAATGTTGGAAGTGGAGACTGTGGGTATGAATGAGTTTAAGTTGCAGGTTGATAGGACTGTAACATACGCAGCCATCTTCTAGCGCTAGTATTATTATTATTATTATTATTATCTTTTATTTATATAACGCCAGCAATGCACGCAGCGTTTCATACAATACATATATTCAAGGGGTCTGACAAGACGAGAACTGAAAGACTAAGACAAACCGATACGTTAGGCGGAGAGGCTCAGCTCGCAAGCTGACAATCTTTGAGTAGACAAACTATCAAGTGAATGTGTAGTTGTACAATTCCTCTTTACATATGCTAGCTAATTATCTTGTGCATGCATAGGTTCCTTGAGCTGTAAGTCTGTGCCGAGTGGGCCGCATAGAGTACCGGCATAGGATGCAATGCAGTTTGTGATGCTGCCTTATTGGCACCACCGCCAGATTCAAACGTACCAAAGCATCCTCCTTTCTACACATTTAAATTCTATATGGCGTTAAATGGTTATATCACATATTTGTAAAAAAGAAAATTGCTGATGAACCTAAAAGGATCTCGGTTTATTATTGGGCCCCAAGCAAAACTGTAAACTACCATTCAAATGTTTGGGGTCACTCGGCTGTTTTCATGGAAAACAAGGAAAGTTCTGGCTGTAATATAACTGCAAAAAGGTTTTCTATTACTCAATTAGCCTTTTAAACCTGTATTCACCAGCACAACGTGCCAAAGGAACACAGGAGTGATGGGAGTAATAATTTGGGCCTATTTTAAAAATTGAATGGAACACCTTGTCTTTTCCTACTTAAAGTCATTAAACTCATTATTACAAATAAATTTACCACATTATAGCTGCCTTTTGTAAATGTCCCCAGAACCAACATGCATACATGTATACTTACATATCTATGCACATTGGAGCAACAATAAGGCTATCCGGACCGTCGGCAGATAAGTAATATGACTGACAGAGCTGACATTCTACCTTATACCAATGCTGTTGTTAACTCGTGTTTTAATAAAGTTTATTGATTGAAAAAAAGTGATGGGAGTTGAAGCCGTTGGTGTCCATGGCGCCCGCTGCATATACAGTGCTAATGATGTCACAATTAAGGAGCAGGATGCTGAGCTCACGAAGTTGTTTACCGGCACTTTTGAGCTACAGCTTGCAGGTTGTACCGAGAGTGACCGATTCCTTGATCACAAAACTTGGAAATTGAGATTATGTGGACTGGGGCATCCATGTCCATCAACAGCCATAAGACCCGGCTGCGTGAGGAGGAGTTTTGGGGAGGAGATGATTCTTTTGCGGCTGCCCAGAGCAATAATATCAGCTCTGTAACATCTGGCATGCCCTTAAACCAGCGCGCTAATACCATCCACCCACAGGGGGATGAAGAAGACATCAGCGCCCAATTGGCCGATCCTGATCCCGATCCCGAATCTAACTGGGAATTGGAGAAGATCGCTACCAACAAACTGCTCCAATGGCTGGGCAACTTCATCCACCGGAGATGCTCTCGGCTCATACATTTAACACCCGAGGAGCCGATCTCCTGGATACGAAGAGTGGAGAGAATGCTCATCGCACATAAATGGGAGACAGGCAGATTCTTAATACCATCGAATATCATATTTCTATACATGATCTGCCGAGACGTAATCTCCTCCAGAGTCACCACCAAGCAGGAGCTACATGAGATCCTCATGATTTGTCTGTATGTCGCCTATTCGTACACCGGTCCGGAGACATCGTATCCTGTGATATACTTCCGTAGAAGCCTGCGGAGCAAAGACTTCTGGAAGAAATGCCTTTCCGTGACCGGTGCAATGAGCGCCAAAATGCTCCATATTAACAACGATCCTATATTTTACGCCAAGACTTTTGCGAGCCTGAAGGCAAAAGGTGGCCGTTGATGCCGGGAAATCAGAGCCCAACCAGTGAAGAACATCTTGTGGCATCTTGTGAAATCAGCGCTCTACCAATTAAGAACATCTCGCTGCATTTCTTATTGATTTATGATATCATAATGATAGAATTTCCTTTACCCGTTACCCATACCGATTGGTACTTCATAAAAAAAAAAAAATACAATTGGAGAAGATCGCTACCAACAAACTGCTCCAATGGCTGGGCAACTTCATCCACCGGAGATGCTCTCGGCTCATATTTTTAACACCCGAGGAGCCGGTCGCCTGGATACGGAGCGTGGAGAGGGAGCTCATCGCGGATAAATGGCAGAATACCATCGAATATCATATTTCTATACATGATCTGCCGAGACGTAATCTCCTCCAGAGTCACCACCAAGCAGGAGCTACGGAACATCCTCATGATTTGTCTTTACGTCACCTATTCGTACGCCGGTCCGGAGATCTCGTATCCCGCGATATACTTCCTTGGAGGTGCGCGGAACGAAGACTTCTGGGACAAATGCCTTTCGGTGATTGATGCAATGAGTGATAAAATGCTCCATATTAACAACGGTCCTATATTTTACGTCAAGATGAGCTCCCCTGAAGGCTAAAGGTGGCCGTTGATGCCGGGAAATCAGAGCCCAACCAATGAAGAACATCTTGTGGCATCCCTTCTTGATTCATGATATTGAAGTAATGATAACTTTTCCATTACCCATTATCCTATATTGATTACTTCATTAAATATGTTTTAAAAACACAAGTTTTTTTTTTCTTTTTTCTAATGGAAAACAAATTTCTGGCTGTTACAAAATTGCAAACACAATGTGCCATTGGAACACAGGAGTGATGGGAGTGATAAAGGTTTCTGTACAACTGAAGATCTTCCATTAAGAGTACATCTGTGTATGTGTGTGTGATATATATATATATATATGTATATAATATACACACACACACACACACACACACACACACACACACACATATACATATATGTACAAAATAATGCACACTCGGCAAATTCTATTCTAAAGCACCCATCATATTGCTTTGCGCCAATTGGTACCCCATTTCTGGCGAGTCGTATCTTGGCTGCATTCCTAAAATTGTGGTTTTTGGCGCACTGAGCATTATACGGCCCTATAGTGTAACGGAATCCCCAATATCTGTGAAAACTATAGAATGCAGCCTATACGTTCCATTTCAGCCTATTTCACACACTACATATGTGTGTTTTAATACGCCGCGAGAGCCCATACAGAACATAAAAGAGAGTCAATATCGAACAATTCGGCCGAGAAAATGTCCTTTAGCGTCCTGGAAGCAGCTGGGTGCGGAGACGGACAGCGACGGAGAAATAAAATTAAGAAATGTCAGGAATTGTCTGAAGACAGATGGGAAAACTGCCAGAGGACAAAGCGGAATGAAAGGAGGTAGGTGAAAATTGGTATGAAGGCAGCCAAGAGGAATTTAATTAGGTGATAAGGGAGAAATCTGTATCCCCTTCAATCCCGTCCTTTTTATTTCATATTCCTTGCGTTAGAGCTGCCCGCAGAGGAGGGCATTTGGGTTTGTACTTTTATACAACCTTTAATTTTGTTGATTTAGTGAAAAAAAAAAAGCGCTGGCTCAGAAGCGCCGACGACCTTACGGTGAATTCTATCGGAATCCAGCAACATACAATGAATGTAATAAATATCCAGTATGCAGAGGATTGAATTCAAGAGCGGTTACGTCTGATTCTTATCATCACTTTGTTAAGCGGTTAAAGCCCTAAATGCCTTTCCATAAGCGCCTGCTCCCCGCTTCCATGAAAACACTGCTCTAAAGCCATAACCTTTGGTACGTTAGCCCCCCCATGCCTGTCTGTGCTAAAGGGGTCTTTACTAAACCAACGCCCTAGAGCCCATCCTTTATTTGTAATGTGATTCACGAGCCGCGAGCTCATGCATATTATAATTAACACGGAATCGCGTTAATCACACGAATGCACAAAACGCGGCTCCTTAATTGTCATCGTAATCTCAGGAATGCAAAAGATATGTCAGGAAAGTTCTAGAAATCATATTTAAATGTATTGTTGCTTATTAGATGGATGGATTGAAAATCTGAGAATCTAGTAAATGAGTTACATTAAAAATATACATTTTTTTAATGTTCTTTTAGCTGTTTTGTTGGAATGATACAGATCATTAAGTCACCATCCAAAGATCTGAATTCCAGCTTCTGGAAGTAAATGTGTTTTTCTGGAGTCCTAAACTGGACCCGGCACCTGTAATAGTTCGCCGGGCCATTGTTAGGTGAAATGCGTTTATTTAGGTATTTCATCATAAATTCGCCTTAGATATTTAGGTCAGGCAAAGAGTCAAAAAATATCTTTAAAAAAGAAATGGTCAAATTCAAGCAATAATTCACTTTGAATAACAAAAAACCCTGATATCTACTAATTATTTTTTTTTCCCCCTCGCCGAAACTTTACCTTGCCAGGAGCAAATAAGTGAGTTTAATTGATATTCCTCTCTGATCATTATGTGAACGCTATTACTTGCAGTTGAAAGATAATAACGGATTTCCACCGGATGGGAGGTAGAGTAGGATAGATGGTATAGAATGTACAAACAGATGCAGCTCTAAAAGTAAAACCCATCCCTCACTCATAACCATTAAGTGTGAGATCCTCTAAAATGGTATTCTTGGACAATATATATTTATATAAATATATTATAATTATTTTATTAAATATATATATATAATATAATATAGATAATATATATTATATAATATATAATATATAATATAATATATAAAGTAGATATTATATATATATATATATATGTGCATATATATATTATATATGTGTGTATAAAATGTGTGCCTGCGTGTGACTTGGTTTATTCACTAAGAGATTCTATCTACAGAAATGAAGTACACAATAGCTTGACTGAAGCACACGTAATCGGACACACACATAATTGCGTGGTGTTGCTTTTTTAATAAAGTGCTTGGAGTGAATAGCATACGTCCCTAGGATTTTTACAGAGCAGTCCTGAGCTTTGAGCATATTCGCACATATCTGGATCAGATCCTCCGATACAGGTCTATACCGCGGCAGCACAGAGCTCCGTTGAAGCTCCAATGTGTCATTGAGCGCCATGTAGGGTGACCACATTGGCCATGTTGTCCACGACACATTACATTTTTACATAATGCTGCCCTGCAGTATGGAGGATGTATAACTGATTGGTTCCCTTCTAGAAGTCTATACATTCCCCATACTGCAGGGCAGCATTTTACCTGGGCTGGTCAGCATTATGTATAAGTTATATGTATCCTGGAAAACATGGCGGATGTGGTCTCCCTAGCACCACGCGGTGGCTCTCCTGGTAAGTCGGTGGATAAGCATGCCTCTGATTCCACCTCGTGCCACGATCCCGATCTGGACTCGTGAAACGTTGGGGGTACGGATTCGGGGACTCGCTGATTCTTGTGATTCAGGAGTCTTGGGATCACATCCATGGAAAATCCATCGCTTCGTGTATTAGATTTCTAACCGGAATTATTTTATGCGTAAACCGCCGCAGATCCTGAAGCGGAGACGGTCATCACGAGCCAACTTGGCCAAGATTCATGTCCTAGGCAGGATGGGCCGGCAGATGCTTTTGGAATCTGTTTTATGAATAGCTCATCTGAGACCAGGTTTCATATATTTATGGACATGGCTACATCTTAAGAAGTTGACCCCTTTTATGAAAGCAGTCACGCATACCTCATACGTGTTCCCAAGAACAAATACATCATCTCATCCCCAATTTACCAAAGGAAAAAAAAAGTGAATTTAAAGGGAGAGGGTGTGGAGGATGGGTGGAACTTGGGATGCCCTATTGCATGACCCGTGGTGGGCATCTCAGGGCATGCTCCTCAGTAGGGAACATACATGATTGCGCGAAATATACTGCCAGAACTAAGTCCATCGTCTAAAACTTGAGGGGCAGAGGTGATGTTACAATGTGCTTATTTTCTCAGAGGCGGTACTTCAATAGAATAGCCTCCCAGCAGAAGTGGTAGGGGTTTATGCAGGGAGGTAATGGAAACACGCAAAGGATGGGCGTCAAGCTATTCTGAACATGATACAAAACCAAGGTCCAGAGAGGGATCAAAGGGTTTTCTATCTACATATTACATACAGCTGGAGTCAGGGCATATTTATAACTAAGTAACGTATTTAGTTACAAAATGTATTCTATTCATACAATGTAACAAAAGAGAGGTAGGGAGATTTGAACCCCAGAGGGACTGTCCCTGCTGAAGAAAGACACTTGGGAGATATGCATTTCTTCAAAAATACCTCTACTTTTTTATTTTTAGACGAATGATTTATATTATATTTTTTATACTAACCAGTTACGACGCGACTCCATACACAGGTCTGCCATCCAGCAAACTTTTAATATTGCGGCAATCATCTGGAGATAGCAGATAATTAAAAACAAATGTTAGATTATTTGGACTGGAACGACTTTTTATTCATCTGATCAGTTCTCATTACCCTGAGGGCTTCCAGCAATTTGGGAGATAGAACTAATAATATTATTGATTTTTTTTTTCCTCAAAATGTCATTGAATTATGATTTGGTAAAAAATATAACATTTAAACTGTATTCTTTACTAAAACTATTAATATTAAATATGTAAATTACTGCAGGTCTGGCAGGAAACCCACCGAGCTTTATAAATAAAAAAAATTACTCTAGATTTTGTGAAAAAATGTGCTCCGATTTGGCAACTCGGTATAATCTATAGAGAAAAAACTCGATTTTATGATTTTCAGTTAACCCTTTAGTGGGATTAAAGCACGAGGCTGGTAAATAGTGTTTTTTTAATCGTAGGAGCAAAATTAGCAATAGTCGGATACGGCACATAGGGGCTGAGTTGGTAGGGGGTGCGTGTGCATGTAATGGGTTAATAGCGAAGCCTCCCCTCCCCCTCCTTTATCCAGATATAAAACCTGCAGCTATACAGACATGTTAAAACACCTAACGCAGTGTGTGAACCAAAGCAGACGGTTTTCTGCGACTGAGCTAGACGGCATTAAAATGCCCTTCGCCGAAACAATGAAAAGAAGCTACCGCTGGCTATTGCGAAAGGGCAGATAATAGAGCGGGTCGCGTATTATACCGATCGGAAAACCAAAACGAACACGTTCCTTTTTAAATGTAATCATTTTCTTGATAACATAGAGAAATAAAACCCAGAAAAGGTCATTTCAGAGCATTTTAAAATTCTATTTTTTAATGGAATAAATAATAAGTAAAAATATCTTTTTTTATTGGATTACCATTCCAGAAATACTCATTTTTTTTTCGTTAATTAATTTATTTTTTTGAACCAATACAAGCCATCCGAGCTACATTTAAAGCAAATAACCCCCCCCCCCAAAAAATACAGAATACATACAGATCTAACAGAAGAAAAATAAATGATGCATCAAATTATTCATCAGATTGATTTATCATCGAGCCGATGCGGCCGCGTTCTGGGACTCGGGGTACAGAATTCGGTTTAACAATAAAAGCGTTCATTTATGGAATAAAAGATTGTTAATTTGAAGATTTGAATGTTGGGATAATTGATCCCGCAGATATATTTAAACGATATTGTACCTAGACAATGCACTAATCCTTTGCTCGCGCTCGTTACCGTGGTAACGCGCACACCTTGCTGGTAGTTACGCAGTGAAGAGGTGTTGGGGCTTAATTATGTTATGTGTCCTTTAAATTAAGGACTATGAGTAGCAACGAAAGTGTTAGGAGACCGATTATCCGGCGTGGAATCTCCGAAAACGCGTCTCTCTCCGTGTTTTACCTTCCTTAACGAGAATCGATGATCCATAAAAGGGGAACAAAGGAGGGTTTGAGGATTTCACGATCTATCCACCATATGATGTTATATTGACGTCAAAATCTAAAATGACAGACATAAAAACAAATGAATAGAGAATTTGAGATGTATACATATACCGAATCAAACAGAATATTATTATTATTATTTGTTTTATATAGCGCATCAGATTCCGCAGCGCTGTACAAAGGGTAGACATAGACAGGGCATAACAATTAGCATTTATTTAATTGAGCCTAAAATATTATGCAGCAGTAACCTTAGTTACCAGAGTTATAGTCATATTTATTTCCAAAATTGCTTATTACTTGGATCAAATTAAAAAAACATTTTCAAGGATATTGTCTCGATTTACTTTCTTAAAACCATTCTATGTTTTGCCCCCATAATATAATATTTTCAGGCAGCTGCATATTAGCCATTTGTATGAATTCTCGCTCTGTTATCTGATCCCAATCTACTAGACAAACACTCTGTCTCCTTATCATACTGCCTGTGGCAAAATGATAGAATGGCTCAGTCTTAATCACCCACCTGGACACAGAAGGGATTTCATTAGCATTGCCATAAAGCATCAGCTCAGTATGGTGCAGATAAAGGGAGTTTTTTGATAAAACTAGATTTTTGTCAATGCCGACCTACATTACTGTATACAGCGCTGGGGTTATATTATTGTATACAGCGCAGGGGGTTATTACTGTATACAGCGCAGGGAGTTATTACTGTATGACAGCTCTGGGGTTATTGTATACAGCGCTGGGGTATATTATTGTATACAGCGCAGGGGATTATTACTGTATACAAGGCAGGGGAGTTATTACTGTATACAGCGCCTGGCGGCTTTATATTAATTGTTATACACGCTGGGGGGTTATTATTACTGTATTACCAGCGCTGGGGTATTTTACTGTATAAGCGCTGGGGGTTATATTACTGTAACAGCGCTGGGTTATATTACTGTATACAGCGCTGGGGGTTATATTACTGTATACAGTGCTGGGGGTTTATGCTCAAGAAGAAATATTTATTTCATGTGACTCCCCCGTTAAGGATGCTGCATACACTACGGGTGGTCGGTATTCGCCCCAATATGGTATACTGTATGTGGTTTTGGAGGAAAGGGTCGGTTATTGGTGAACAATTGTGGCAAGGGAAGCAGAAGTTTGTGGTTTTCTCTCATTCACAGAGAATGTCCCAATGCAACTGATGCTATGTAACGGGGCCATATATATTAATTCATTTGATGGAGATGTATGTCATATTTGATTTATATTTCCATTTTTTAATGGCCTGCGTAAAGAGGTGAATGATATGAACTAATTTCCCCCCCGACCACGCCGGATAGCCGGTCCCTTTATTGAATTCTGCTCGTCTGGATGCATTTTTATCTAAACGCGCAGGGTTCTACCTTCTCCTGCCACGTTCTTCTGTTTTCACATTAAACCTACACACGTTGCATTATTATCTCTCGGAACATCAGCGGAATATATTAGCTAGATTATCTAATATAGATTGCTATCCCCTGCAGTGCACCAGAGGCAGGCTGTATGTTTCTGTGCATTCCATTACAGCCAATCTGTTACTGAAGGTTTTTGGAGGATTCTGACGGATCAGATATATGGAATTCATACGATTCTGTGCAGAACCATGGAACACGAGCACCGATGCAGACAAATGCACAACGTGAACCTCTTTATAGTCTGAAAAACCCAAAGATGTACCCCCTTTTCCTCTCTTCAACCCGTCACCACTCATTTTAGGCATCCATTATTTTGAAGCCTCCATCTCTTCACCCACAGGGTTGTCTTTAATTTAGGGCAAAGGGAGCAGATGCTTTGGGCCCAGAATTCACCTTAGAGGCTCGGGCCAGTTGTCCTATGGGCTACCTCAACAGAATTCAGGGCCTGTATGTAGAGATCTCGATTTCACCTTCAGGGTCCACACCCCAGCTGATGTTGCGGAGTACCGGATTACATCATAATTCATGGTCGTTCTCATTGCACCACCAGGCATCATGGGGGCTTGGAGGACCTACTATGACATGCTTGGCCTGGAGCCCACGACACGGCCCTGTTCATCCAACACACTTTATTCCTTCAGTTGCTCCTCCAACAGTTCCTATAAGAAGGATTTATGAAATTCTTGCCCCTGCCTGCCTGCTAGCCTTAGGCTTGATATATTAGCTTGACCTACAGAAGGCTTGACTAGGTGGACAATTAACATTTCCTCCATGAATAAAAATGGAGATGGATGGACCAATATATACGGTAGATATCACCAAACTATGGCAGGATCATCTACAATTCTTGCTTTACACTCAAAAGTGTTGCCTTTTGAAATCAAATTCCAGATTTTCATTCAATTGTAACAAAAAAGTATAGAAAAAACTATATAAATATATACTGTTAAAACATTACTATATGTGTAATAATTAAGCTCGAGCAGAGACATTTTCATGGCAAAGTAGTGATTCTCTGGGGAAAGCGCGGGTCAGGCAGCTCTTTCGTGTTGTTTAAAGTACAGACTGCACTTGATGCGAGCGTTTTTAAAAATCTGCTATTTGCATTTCAATGGAATGAAGAATCCCAGAGTGTTTTAACCGCTTACCTGCTTGGAGCAATCTATTCAAAAATAATTGGGGAAATAATACAACGTGATAATTTATACATCATTGGAATGCGCAGGTGCTTATCAACTAATCCTAAATTCTTTACTTTGTAAAACAAAAATGGCAAAGATAAAAAAAAAAGTCAATCTAGACTTCAGATTTTAGAGATCCAATGGTCCCTTTTTTTTAGCCATTTTGCTACTTATTAAGGACTTCACTAGATTACTTTTTAACTTTCTTTTTTCTAATTTCGTGTAACCACAAAAAATATGGTATCTCAACAAAAATCACAACAAGAAACATTGGGAATATTTATTTCCAAGTGGTTAATTATTAATATTTTTCATCTAGTGTGATCCGTCAATGTCATCACAATCCAAAAGCCTTCTGCAGTTATGTTTTTTCTTTTTAGACCATTAATAAAACATATGTGCATTTTTATTTTTTTTATGTAATCCATTTTATATCCAATCTTATTCCAAACGGATATTAAAGGTAGGTATTAAAACTTACAGAGGCGGTTAAAAGGTTATTTTCTCATTGATTTATTTATTTTAGTTGTGGCCAAGATCTCTGCGGTCCTGTTCCGGGCTTGTAGATAGATGGGGAAGACTCGGAGAATGGGGACAGTGTTACGAGCCGAGTCCTTTGCTGAACAAGTCTGACCATTATCTGACACTAAAGCAGGATATGAGTCATTCTGCCACACAGCTGCTTCCTGCATTACATAGAAAAATATGCAAATTAATAAATACATTAATAAAAATGTTAAAAATCATGGAATCGTTGCTTTTTATCCAGTATGTTGCATATTGTTTCCTGATTAATCCGGATACAATAAGTGGATGATATGTTGTATGGGGAAGATGTTTGTCCTACTTTGTATTGTTGATAGACACTCAAAGCTTTGTTTGAAATAATATCACCGTTCCTTCTTTATAACCAGGAAGGGACAGCCTCCCCATACAGTTATATTTAACTTAGTTGGACCTCACTGTCCAGAACTGCTCAGTCTACTGTATTTGAGGAGATAGAAGACAAGGTAGTGATTGAGGGCATGATCATGATCTTCTAGGTTAGAGTTAGTCATTAGATATTGTCCACCCAGACCAGACCTGTGGAACTCTTGGCTTCAGACAGCCTAGCCCTCAGCAGAGACATGGTCCATTACATCAAGGACTGTCCCAAAGTCCAGGCTGTCTTCTTCAGCCTTGACCAGGAGAACCAGGAGTGTTTGTCCCATAAGCTTATGAGTAGAGCCCTACAAATGCTTTGCTGAGAGGAGATGTTTTTCTCTTATGTTTACCTAATGTACCATGACATTTACAGACAAATTTTGGTGATGATGTTTGGATGTTATTGAAGAAGTCTGGTGCCTAATGCGTTATGTTTAGGAACTTGAGAAGTGAACATTTAGAGCGTTATAATTCTGTTTAACATTCAGGCTTTGGAAGTTGCATTTCTCTTTTGTTTGTTATAACTTGGTTTTGTGCCTCTCTTTCTATTCGTACACCAGAGAGACATACGATACGGCGGCACGTTTCCCCCCATATTAAGGTATATAGATTGTGTGGTCTCTTTGCTTTGAGATTTATTTAACCCCTCAATGACAAAGCCCGTACATGTACGGGCTCAAAATGCATTGTTTTCAATGCGTTTAGGGACCGCCCATTGTCCTTAAGGGGTTCATACTTTCAGTAAAATAACAACAATGTTTTGTATGTTTTTATTTTGTTTATCCTTTTCTTTGGAACGGTTATTTTTTATCTTTGTATTTTGCGTCTTTTCTTCAGACCTATCCATACTGGGTTAAGTATATTCGTTATTTGCTTGTAGAGAGGACTGGTCGCTGACCAAATACAGCTTGAGTTAACCGATAATCACCTCTTAAACACAGCTGCAGGTCCAGTACCACAGAACACACATAGCAGCAGATACCCAAATTGGATGAGTAAATCACTGTTTCTGATTCTAGAGACTGGTTTATGGTTCGCGTTACTGCGGTAGGCACTGCCGCTGGTTCCCAGCCAAGCCCAGCCGAGCTGCATGCCAGTTATCTCCAGACAGACTGTTTTTCTGTTTTTCTCTAGCATGTTCTGACCTCTGTAAGGAAGGGCAGCTGCATATCAGCTAATTACCATGTCCACCCATGGATGCTAGGACTAAGAATTCTATGGTTGCTATCAATCAGACTGCCTCGCTGAAGCCAGGGGGATGGAAGGAAACGTTTGAGCCAGAGTTTGGCTGAGAGGTGCATTTGTGCTCTAATGGAATATTAAGGGTAGTGCTAACCAGCTCAGGGCGTTAGGGACTCGGATCTGGTCATCTGCTCTCTAGCTACAGAACAGCATCTCAGAGATCCATAATTCAATATGGAAAACAATAGCTCATTCAGCGCTGCAAGCGCCTCTTCAGGATTCCCAGGTGGCACGAAATTAATAATTTGGTTAGATTGTCATTCTAATGCAGTTTCTTATGAAAAATGCATACTTGCCTTACCCAATGTATGTTTTTATTTTTTAATTAAAGGGACATTGTGAAAACAAAGTGTGTCTAAGGCACCTTTTGTTGCCCTGTTCTCATGATGTTTCAATATTCTGATATATAATGAAAGGTAAGTTGCATGGCTTTTACGTCCCAAATGTGTCCTTCTCAGCCTCAGGATCCTCAGAGGTCTCCGCATTAAAGAAAAGTACTTGTGCTGTGAAACGAGATTCTGCCCGTTCTGCTCGCTATTTGCCGAGCCATCACCAAGTCGGTCTTCCAGCTCATCTGATGCTCCAAAACCGACAGGTGTACTGACGATACATATTGTATTTTATTGATGTACTGTATGTTTTAAGCAAATTAGAATAAAGTGTCACAGAAGAAGAAGAATGGGGACCTGGTTTCCCTGTGGACCTAACCCATTGGAAGCCCCATTAGAAGTGTTGGAAGTACGGAAAAAGCTCTGTGGGTACTTTTAATATATATTCTTACAAAATGAGAAAAAAGCACTTACCTTACACAGAAGTAGCAGCCATACGGCAGCAGCTGCTCCTCGCTCCGTGGTCGCCACGGATTGAAGCAGCCAATAAATGGCAGGAAAGCACTCCTAGAGAGACCAATGGGATGGCTTGTTGCACATGATTACTGGGTCTCGTCCAACATTACTGCCCCAAAATCTTGTGGAAAGGCTTCCCAGAAGAGTGGAAGCTGTTATAGGGGGACCAACTTTATACTACTGTTTATGTATTTATTATTAATTACTGTTTATATAAAAATCCCTGTTGGTGCAATGGTCAGGTGTCCCAATACTTTTGTCCATATAGTGTGTGCATGTGTATATGTACCGTATATGTGTGTGTGTGCACGTACAGTATATGTATATGTTTGTATATATGCGTATATGTGTGTATATGTACATAAGTGTGTGCATACATGTATAAACGTGTATGTGTGTGTGTACATACAATACAAAAGTCAGACAAGCAAGATAAAAGAACAAAAGGGAAAGAAGTTGCCAGCAAGTGATGTGCAAAGAAGAGAGAATAGAAGAGAAAAGAAGAGGCAGATAGGAAATCCAGAGAAGGGGCCCTAACTGTATAATCGCTCTCCAGGGCCCAAAGCTCCCCAATCTGGCCTTGATTCCATTGACATGAGGCAGGCATGATCAGTGTACAAAGAACTGAAAAGTACCCTCGGAAAAATCTTCTAGAACAAAACAGATTGGCATGGAGCCGTCGGAAGGGTTTCAGCTATAATAATGTTTTATTAATGCTCTTGTGATTGACAGTAGGTTACATGGAACATTTTTTTTTAATATCCCTAATATTGTTTTATTACTTCCTTTTCAAAACAATCAGCACCAGAATGATGCAAAACCCCGCTGAATCATTTGATAATTAAGGCGATATGATCTCATCGTGTATCGCAGCCGTGTAATGGATTCCGTTAGGTAAAGTATCTTTCAGTTCATGGTCGTTCCCACAATACGATACAATTAATGCAACGCCACAATACGGAAGGTAAGAAATCTGCAGCCCGCATAGACATCGGCACAATAGATCCTTCCGTGTCCTGGAGAAACGGTTCGAGATCATTTGGAATGGCAGACTGCGTGAGTTTGATCGATACCTGTGTCATGCAGTGCACTGCAAGATGATCCATACAAACGCCCAGGGTCTGCGATACAGAATGCATTTTGATTTTCTTAAAGAAACAATGGCATGTATTTTTTTTTTTACTTTATTTATTTTTTTAATTAAAGCCAAGTGATATTTCAAGCATTGTCTTACATTGGTTGGATCTCAGAGATTTGCACAAATGTGTTATTTTTATTTTTCTATATATTTTTTATTTTATATATTTTTTTATTTATAGATTTTTGTTTTTATATGGCCAATCACTTCGTGCATATCGATTAAACACAGCAGCGTACATTCTCTCTTCGTCTTGCTATCATAATAATTTTTGCTGTCCTTGAAATTGGGCACCCCCTCCTCCAACACCTGGGTCTCAAGACATTTAAAGATTGTCTGGGTCTCCCACCTATTATGATCTGGCTGTTTATATGACCCTGTTGTTTGTACGGAGGTATTATTATATACCTCCTCCAGGGCACATTAACCATTGAAGTACCAGCAAAGCATGACAAATCAGACAAATTAATTCAAATGTATTTCAACAATTTCATTTTTTGTTTTGCAGTGCAAATGTTTTTATTATTATTATTATCATCATTATCTTTTATTTATATAGCGCCAACAGTTTACGCAGTGCTTAATACAATACATATATTCAAGGGGTCTGACAAGACGAGAATTGACAGACTAAGACAAACCGATACGTTAGGTGGAGAGGCTCGGCTCGCAAGCTTACAGTCTTGGGGTTGCATTATGCATGGGATCTTACACAAAAGTGTTTGTCTTTCATTTGGGGGACCCCAATATCCATGTGCCTTGGGGCCCGGGAGGGTCTAAATCAAGTACTGTCTAGCTCAGACAACTGTGTGCAACTAACAAATCCATATAATTGGGCTCAGGGATTGGCAACATGTTTGTAGAAGGACACCAGTGTCCATGGCAAGGTTTGTTGTAGGTCCATAGAACATCACTGCATTGTCCACCACAAACACCTGTAAATGTCCACCATGAGCATGGTTGGTGCCGACCCCTGGTTGTGCTAGAGAGATATAACTCTTTAAATTGAGTGACAGAATCGCCGAAATGATATTGCTTAGGGGAGAATGTTTATGGGGTGATGACCATCCATAAAACCTCAAAGGCTGTAAGCATTAAGTATGATCATGTTTTACGTAGGCTTCACAGCAAAAGAACTAACGCCTTTCTGTAATGCTTTCCGAGCGCACAGAATCCTTCTCCCAGGGCCCGTATTCCGTACTACAAAGAAACGGCTCACCCCTGGAGACTTGTGAAGGTAGTGGAATTTCTCTTAAAGCAGATGCTTCTGAGCAGCGGCTGGGAAAGAGAAAGAGAAAAGCTGCAGTATTTCCCCCAAGAACCTTTGCACCGATGCCTTGGCAACTTTACATCTGTCAATAACAAAACTACAAAATATAAATGTTAAGTAATTGGATGAAATAGTAAAAATAGTCATAATTTTACAGTACCCCCCCTCTATATGTATATATATGTACAGTGAGAAATTTACCCATGGGCCTGACTCAGGGCAGCACCCCGAGCCTTCCCATCCGCTCTGCAGAGCTCCAGGATGTGACATTATATCTCTGTGCTTCATGACTTATAGACACAAAAGCTCCTTAAATAGGTTTTGCTGCTGGTGGACCACTGCCTCTCTCTCTTTCTTCCTCTCTTTCTTTCTCTCACTCTCACTCTCTCACTCTTTTTCTCCCTCTCTCTCGCTCTCTCTCTCTCTATACATACCGTATATACCTAAAGAGAGAGCAAGCTTTTTAGCTGTATTTAGTGTGTTGCCGTGTAACACGCGGGGCTTACTCAAAATTTAAGACAAACAACATGTGTTTGAGAAACCAGCTTTTGAGAGCAGTCATATTCTTCAAGGGCAGGTAGATTACTCCTAGGGGTAGACACAACACCGGCTTTAACTGAGCGGTTGTTTTTATATTGTATTTTGTGTGAACTGTATGCTTTGTTGTGATGGAATCTCAAAACCGCAATTTTCTTAAATAAAAGGCTGGGTTCTTTTATGTTAACATGCCCTTTTTGGGCTATTTTCTGCCGGTATAGGCATTAAACCCCTTCCGGTGCTCCGGCATCATGGAAAGCTGCTAACTCATGGGTTTGGCGGATGCCAGGAGAACGTTACCTGCCTGACTGCATTCTGTAAAGTTTGGTGGAGGGATAATGGTCTGGGGCTGGGTTTTTTTTGGGGGGGTGGCCCCCTTACTTCCAGTGAAATGAAATCGGCAGGTGTCCCAATACTTTTGTCCATATGCTGTATTTCTCTTTACAATTTTCATTATATTTGTAAGCCCAACTTATTTGATACTGAATACGTGGCAGCAGCAGCACTATACTATGATAAAAATATCCGTGCGTTTTTACATAGTGTGATGCTTCCTACAAATCACAGATTCGCTGCGTTGCTTCTCAGAGGACACAGCGTCTGGATGAGGTTCCCATCATATGTGCCAACTGAATGATTTTTTGGAAACGCCACTAAGATTTGCAGGGCAGAGTCTGTAGCAGCCGGATAACGGGAAGAATCGCTGTAGAATACAGATCGGCCTGGGAAAGTGCAAAAAGGCAGGACCTTGTGATTTGTTTTTCTGTTTTCTTTGATTAAGGGAATACAGGAATTGCACAATTTAATTATTATGCTCCAGCCAAGAAAAGCTGACGTTGGCCAAAGTCTGTAGCTTATGGATTCCATTGCCTCTTTCGTGTGACTCGTGTCAATTTAAAGTAATATGAATACCAAAACCTCTGCAACCTATGCTTACATGATATATTACAGTAATGTTTGTATCGTGAGAGTTGTAATCATTAAACATCTTTCTCTTTTCTATCGTTCCTCGTTCTTCCAATTTGAAGGTCGCAGTCATGAGTTACGCACATTAAGACAAGCTGGCTCTGAAGAAGATGGACCTGCTCTTGGGAGCTTACAAGAATAATCAGTAAAAATAAAAACTGAAAGGTCTTAGTGGTTTTGGGCCCATTTGTTCTTAAATAAAGGATATTTGTTGGAATGGATAAAAAAAAGCTTAATATAGAGTTATAGCCAATTTGTGGGATTTAAACATTAACGCTGCTCATTACAGTTAAGAAATACCTGACATTTTAAAGAGGGTGTCTACTGTGACCCTATCTGTAAACTTGCCAACAGTGACCCCAAGCTCAGGCTCAGCTCCCCAAAGGTGGGTAATAGAGATGACTTCGGCAACAATGGGATGCCTCCAGTTCAATTGAATGTAACAAGGATGGCTTTAGTGCTTTGTACATTTTCCCATGGACTTACCATCAATGGGTTATTGATGACATCACCTAGGAATAATGGTTTCTACTGTACCGAGTTGTATTTCCCAGCTACCTCTCCACACACACGCTGCTACCCCTTGACTTTGAGTCCCACCATAAAGCAATATGAAAGCCTCCTGCAAAAAAAATTGAGGTATCATCGTGCAAAAAAAATCTCTAAGATGTAGTTGGGCCAAAGTATGCATTCTCCATTTCTTGATTGCCAATGACTAACCTATTGACAACCAAGCCCTCTTACTCTAGAAATGGCTTTCCTATCTCTTTAAATTTATCAGCAGAATACATTAAAACCGCATGGAGAAAACTTCCTTGATGGGCTGAGTGATTCTCCTGATCATTGTCAAATTCTAATGTTTCCGCATTATACCCACTTATTTTTTATGAGGCTAGTGGGAGAAGGGTGCATTTTACAGCAGTATAGAGTAGTTTATGTTATGTTCTATAGACTCATTATGGGTGATAAGAACCTCTGTGCAGAACACTATGTATCATAACATGAAGCCTTAGTGATGGAGATCACCCACCAATGGCAACTATGTTACGTCATCTGTAAGTCAGAAAGAGAAAATTATGTAGGAGAGGCAATCAGCCTAAGCATGACCATTTACTGATTCCTGGTTTTTATTTTATCCCCTGGTCAATAAAAATATTTTAATGATCGAAAACACACATATGCTTATTACTACTTTGGAACATTGAAGTTAAATAAGGAGAATAAAAAATATACACATCAAAATATATTGAAAACAATATACATACATATTCACATGTATGCCCAAATAATAAATTCCGAATTAAAAGTAAAAATAACGGCAATGTCTAAACACAAAAAGTACTTGCGCATTAATAAATTCCACTGCAGCCAAGGCCAAGATCCAAGGCTGAAGCCCAGGGATGGTATGTATAGGAGATACAGCCTGCATGCTTAACCGACAAAGCCTACCCACCTTAGCCAGTGGACTTTACACCATATAACCTTCAATACAGGACCTTTATGTGATCCTTCACATATGACCTCATCCAAGCCTCCTGACGTACTTGTGGGAACATTAATGCCGGTGAGATTATAAGGACGGGAAGAAAATCAAGGAGAAAGTTGTATGCAACCCGCTGATAGCACAGATAGTGAAGAGAACGCTCCCCGTGTTTCGACCTTAGCAGAAAGATCTTCTTCAGGGTTCTCCTACATAAAGGAACTGGTGTACCGTGTTGTAAGTAACGAGTAAGGGGGTAAAAAAAGTGCACGGAGAATGATATCCAGCTAAAAAGAAGCATCTGACACCAGGAAAGAGTAAACAGACTAGTAAGGATTTACGCTCCAGATGGTGCACATATTTGGATGGTGGTTTTCGAACCAATCGCAAAAGACCATTCTGTTCATTTTGTGTTGGAGATCTGTAACTCATTCATTCCTCACTATATATCTATCACTAAGCAAGCAGCTTACAGACTCACCTAAAACGACCATGTCCTAAAAAAGGTTCTTTAGCCAATGTAGGTTTTACATAGAAACATCGAATTTGACGGCAGATAAGAATCATTCGGCCCACCTAGTCTGCCTGTTTTACAGCTAAGGTCAGGATAGTTGTGTTTGGAGGTCGTCATTTCATTCAGCCTGCTCAGAAAACCATATCAAATCTTGTGTCAGTCCATTACGGCAAACAATTAAGTCTCCGGGTCTATTAAGCACCATGTCTATAGGCATCAAATAAATATAGGAGGCCTCTCCTAAACACTGACCTCTGTGTAAAAGCTCTGAATAACTGTCCATAAATTCAGCCTGATGTGTTGACAGGGGTTTAGGCAATGGTGCTGAAAATGTAATTAACTACAAAAGCTCATCTTTTAAACACAATTTGACAGAATTTTACGCATCTAAGGTTAGAAAGGGATCTGACTACAAGCTTACAATTATTGAATTTGCTGAAGTGGAAATTTGAGGTGAGTTTCCTGAGCAGAGACTTAGCACGCATTGACTGTATATATATATATATATATACATATATAAATGTATATAAAGAAGAAGGTCTGCTGGAATTGATTTGAACCATGGCGGACCTGTGGTGGACCTGGTTTTCTTCATCCAAGGTTTTTTTTCTGTTCAAAACACATGCTGGAGATATACTGTATGTAGAGCTAAAATCTTGCCATGCATGTACACAACCCGCAGTGTATGAAGTTAATACAATTGCCCCATGAAGTTAAACTTGTGATTTACAAAGCATATATAGCACACACCTTTGGCACTCAATGGGTTACTGGTAATATATTATGTGGAACGGGTACTGAAATAGCCAGCGGTTGCAATGTTTCTTCTCTGATTCTGGTTGGTACACAGGAGTCAGGATAACTTGACATAAGCAAGCACTTAAAAAGTCATGGTCGGTAGTCATGGTCATGGTCAGCAGTCATAGAATTCCAGAATGGTCGGAGAATCGGCTTAGTACATCGAGGTCAGCACGAACGGTATAGCAAGCAACAGCAATCACAATAATGAAGGGAACTGGAACGCAAGAGGATGCGTCACGCAGGACGAAAAGACAGAGTCTCCACTTAAAAGAAAATAAAAAGAATTTTTAGATCAAAACTTGTGCTTGGTTTCTCTTGGTATTTTTTGATAAAATGCAACAGCGCGTTCTGGCCTAGGGTAATAAGGCCTAGGGCGTCAGATCCATGGAGTAGCTGCCTCTCTGCTGCATATCAGACTCCTTGGCGCACCACTGATCAATAGGTCAGTTAGAAGATTGAGCTCTGATCTCACCAACTGGCCCATTTCATTATGGAGGTCACCGTATCCATGCTGTATCCGACGCCACGCTTCTTTGGGGGGGTATGATGACATATCTCTGTAGTCAGAAGTGAGGACGGTGGAAGTGGAGGTGAGTCCCAGTGGCGGCTGGGGGTGCTGGCCTAGGTTGTTGGTTAAATGTATGTTAAAAATGTAGGGCTGTATGATATGACCCTGATTTTTGGTACAATGAATGCTATTTTTTGTTTTATTTAGTTATTATTATTATTATAAACAGATTATTGATTCATTTCTTCCCATCTGCCCCCAAAGACTCATCTGATTTTAAGAATAACTGAATGCAAACATTTCCGTATCATCTTTTGATGTCCCTTAAATATCCATGCGTTTTGGATACAGTGATTGTACATTACAGGAAAACAATGTAATAATTCTGTGATCTTTTTCTGAGATTCAGACCGGTTTCCTGGAAAACCCTGATGATTAACCATGTTTAGTAAATGACTCACTTCACAAACCCTTAAGGATATTTCTCATTATTATTTCCACTCAGTTGTTAACAGACATGCTGTATTTCCTTGTTCACACCCACGACATTCTCCTTTTTGGACTTTTACATCATATAGTGTAGTCATTCGATCCCCTTTGGTGTTATATAGAATGTATACATTAGAATTGTTTACATTAAATTCACACATTCCACTGGTTGCCTAAGAAACGTTTGTTTGACAATTCCGGTCTTTTGTTCAATAAAAAAAGGTGTTACTGCTGGTTCAATGAAGTATTTGGGAGGGGTACTAGTCTTAACCACCTCTGGACCTATGATGCAATCGTGGCTCGTCCAGTCCTTCGCAAGTCCTCTATGTCACACCTTTTAATGTGAACTCATATTCACATGAGTGCTCAATTTTCCATAAAACAGAACAAAACTCAGCTTGAAAGTGAAATCTGGATAAACTAAAGGGAGTGGAGCACCTCCCCAGTCATTAAGGGCCACACAAATTAACTTAAGGTGACATACACAAAAAGGTTGGTTTCTAACACAAACATGTTACTTATTTAAATTTGTAGACAGCATTGCATGGTTGTGTTAGCATGAGTCTTTATGTGTTTGTGTTAGAATGAGTGTGCATTTGTATTAGCATGAGCATGTGTGTTTGTATTAGCATGAATGTGTCTCTGTGTATGTTAGTGTGTATGTGTTTCATTATGAATGTGTGTGTTAGCATGAATATGTATGTGTAAATTAGTGTGTGTGTGTGTATTTGTGTTAGCATAAATGCGTATGTGTTACTGTGTTAGTGTGTGTTTGTATTAGCATGAAAGTGTATGTGTGTGTTAGTGTGAATGTGTCTGTTAGCTTGAATGTGTAAGTGTGCGTTTGTGTTAGCATTAATGTGTATGTGTAACTGTAAATGTGTGTGTTAGCATGAATGTGTGCGTTAGTATTTGTAGTACATGTGTATTAGTATGAGAGTGTAAACGGGTTTTCTAGCGCATATGTTGTTGCCTCGGAGGTGGGGTTCAAGGGGCAGAAGGGCCGTGGCTTTCCTGTCTCCTGGTCCAAAAGGCGCCAGCCCTCCCCTGAAGATCCCGCACCCGCTTTGCCGGCCTAGCACTAAAAGCCTGGGGTTAAGTGGAGTAACATGCTGTATGTGCCAGAATTTATTTTGAGTTCCAAAGTGTTTGGGGGTCCATCAGACGATGGCGCGCCCCCAAACCTCCGGCCACAAGAAGCTCCCCGCTTTACCCATAGCTTTGTTTTTCCCAGAGATAATCAGGCCGGTCATCCGATGAATTTACTTGTGAATTGTGGCTGGTTTAGTGAATGGAAATGGCCTGAGATGCGGTAATAACGAAAGCACAGGTAGGGGGCGCTGCTAATCTGCAGTACATACCACGGAGGGGACGGCAGACATAGGAAGAAAAGAAAGAAGTGACGCAAGCAGGAGTGGGCGGGGCCATCAGGAGAAGGGTTGGGCCATCAGGAGAAGGGTTGGGCCATCAGGAGAAGGTTTGGGCGGGGCCAGCAGAGAATCAGTCTGCTGCCTGGGATCTCGGATCTGTACAGACAGGCAGAGGAGGCGACACGGGTTCGATTCCCCCAACCCCCCCTTTCTCTGGATTCATTTGCCACCAGCCTGGGAGGGGGGTCTTCTTCCAGGATCATCTCCAGGGGGGTCTTCAGCTCGCAACGTCTGTTCAGAGGAAACCGAACTCTTGCCCTAGAGACAGAGGTGGATTATTGTCCGGGATTTGGCTGTAGATCAAGGGGGTCGCTGTGGACTGGGGGCATTTAAAAAAAAAAAAAAAGAGGAACGAGGCTGGGGGCATGAAACAGGAGGGATCAGGACTATTCCTACCCCCCCACCACCTCCTCAATACCTTTAAAGAAAAGCACAGAGAGCTGGCAGTGCTGATTGGCTTCCGATCGCTGGGGACGGATTAATACATATTATCTTTGCATTACTCTGTGAATTATCTTAGAATCGTGTTATTTTAAAGATTCCATACGCGAAATTCTGATTATTTTCTGGAATATTGAACCATCATCATCATCATCATCATCATCAAACATCAACAACAAAATACCTACAGAAAGAGGGGGATCTGCAAACCGAGATCTGTGTTCCGTATATAAAATTGCAGATTTAGGTAACTCAAGAAGGGCGTTGGGAATTTCAATATCGCATGATCAGTCTTTTAAAGGAAGGGGCTCTATCTATACAGCACAGATAATGTATACGTTTAATGTGTCTTCTAGCAATGTGTGTTGTTTTTAGACATGTATCAGGTTTTTTTTTGTGATTGTTTTTAAAACAATTTGGGTAAAAGATCTAAAGCAGGAAATGTTTACTTTGTATATAATCTAAAGGGGGTTGATACATTTTTTATTAAATGGTTTAAAAGGCAAGATGGCTGAAGGTGGCTTTTTTTTTTAATCTGGCGATTAAAGACAAAACAGCTGCAAGATTTAGTTTAAAGTTTGTCTGAAACAGCAAAAAAAAATTTTTTTTTAAATGAGTTTTTTTTAAATTTTATTTTATATTTAATTACACGTAATATGTCAGATTTCGCACTTGGGGTAACCGTAACTGAGCTTCTTGCGAGGAGCCCGATCCTGGAGTGAAATAAATGTGTTAATTTCTTCTTGGTTTCCCTTATTGGGGCCCTCTGTTCACTGCCCTTGCATATTGAATGCAAAGCAGAAATAGCTTTCATGTCAGGGGGGGGGAGAGGGTAGTGATTAGCAGTTGAGAAATTCTTTCAGTTTGATCAAGGCATGCTGTTCTTCTAAAGCCTTTATAACGCTGATTCCACAGTAACTTTCTCTAGATTTCGACCTTTCTTGTAAATTTTTTAATTTTATTTAATTTTTTTTAAATTGTATGTCGATGAAATTCAGAAATCTAAGATGTTCTGGTTGTGCTGAATTCTTCCTTTTTAACTGTATTTTCTTTTATATTTTTCTATTTTTTTTTTTTCTCTTATATGCAAAACAAGGAAGAAGTGGCAGGACTTTTCTCCTCTCGCTCCGGGCTGGAATTCGATCTGCAGGACTGAACCGGGATTGCACTCTATGGAAACAACCTCATGAATTTTGTTGCTTGGCAAATTTTAAATCTTTTCGGATTTTTTATTATCCCCTTTCGTTTGCCAGCGCGTTGTATAAAATCAATGTGGCTTCCTTTTATTTCTATTCTTCTTTCCGAACCCGTCGCGAGGTGCAGTGGTTTCACCGTTATTTCGAAACAAATCCCTTTTTTTATTAATGGAATTTGTTCGGTGAACCTACAGTGGAAGCCGTATAAACTGCTTCTTTTCAGCATTAAGGATTTCAGTATCTGAAAATTCTGGTCACTGATTTTATCCGGGACAAGAAAAAAAAATAAAAAATAGAGAATAATATATTTTGTTAAGATAAACTCTTATTCTATATTTCAACTAAAACATTTTTCTATATATAAAAATATATATAAAAGGACTGGTTATTTGTGGCACTTGCTTTAGTAATTGAACTTCTGTGACCTGCTGAATTCCGTTACAAAGTCCTGTATTCACTTCGTGTCATTGGCAGAAAATGGCAGAAAATTGGAAAAACTGTTTTGAGGAGGAGCTGATATGCCCCATTTGCCTGCACGTTTTCATGGAACCCGTGCAACTCCCTTGCAAGCACAATTTTTGCCGAGGGTGTATAAGCGAGGCCTGGGCTAAAGAGAGCGGCCTAGTTAGGTGCCCCGAATGCAACCAGGCCTACAACCAAAAACCTAGCCTCGAAAAAAACCTGAAACTCACAAACATTGTGGAAAAGTTCAACTCTCTCAACGTAGACAAGCCGCCCTCTGTCCTGCACTGTGTGTTCTGCAGACGAGGACCCCCGCTTCCTGCCCAGAAAATCTGCTTGAGGTGTGAAGCACCTTGCTGCCAGTCCCACGTCCAAACTCATCTACAGCAACCTTCCACAGCCCGAGGCCATCTTTTGGTGGAAGCCGAAGACGTAAGAGCCTGGAGTTGTCCTCAACACAACGCCTACCGGCTGTACCACTGTGAGGCCGAGCAAGTCGCCGTGTGCCAGTTCTGCTGTTACTATAGTGGTGCCCATCAAGGTCATTCTGTGTGTGATGTTGAGATCCGAAGGAATGAGATCCGGGTAAGTGGACTTCATGAATTGCCTTTACTTGTGGGTGTTCCTTTTGGGGCAAAGTGGAGACTTTATAGCCCTTGCCACAAAAAATGTTTCTACTGGTTGGACCAAGGGTAATTTAATTTGCTAAATTAATTTTTTCATCTATAAAATCTATCTTTAGCCAGTTAACGTTTCATTGAACTTGGCATCTATGATGGAAGCCACATTTATATATTTTTTACTTTTTTTAGCTGGAACGTTGAAATAAACCCTGCATTTTCTGCAGTTGTCCTACTGGCAGTCGATGGGCTGCAGACGCATTCTAATGATGTCAGCGCACCTCTCACCCAATCAGCTGAGACTAGATGTTGACGGTGCAATCTATCCCTTGTTTTGGTTCACCAGAGGTAGAGGGGATCTAGTTTAGGTTCTCATCTACTAATCTTGGCTAAAAAAAAAACAAAAAAAACATTATTGGCTGGTCCTGAAAAGCAGCTTGGGACTTAAATTAAGGGCTATTGAAGAAATAACTGGCTTCTTTAAAAAGTCAGTGTTTTCATCTAGTGTACCTAGAACCTGGCTAGTGTACCTAGAACCTGCTTAGCATCTCCAATGATTCTTAAGCTACAGATCAATGAATGCTGTATGGAGCAATGCGTGTTTATGGTTGTGCCTTAGCTCTGTTAGGTTTGCCCATGGATTGACCCGAGGCCTGACCTTGGGTGCCCCTGCTTATGTTTCTGAAAATGATGCAAGATGGCTGTAAAATGCACCGCTAAGTAACAATGTATTTATTTTTTGTTTAATTCTAGTTACGTGTGTGCTACATGGATATTTTTATCCTGCCCATAGCCCATTTTTTTGCCCTCTGATGCCAGCACCCAAAACAAATATATACATGCTTCTATAACACTATTATTACCCCCCCTCCCAATTATTACTTGTGCAAACCTTTAGACCGGTACAACTAGAATTTTTTTCTTGTATTTTTGGATACCTCTAGAAATCTACTAGACAATGAAAGCCATTTTTCCAGTTGGATCACATCTACCATATTACCTTTTGATATTTATTGAGCTGGATCTTTTACGTCTGTTATCATATGCTACAAAGATCTAGAGAAACAGATCTTCTATAAACGGTCACACAAAAAATATGACGCCTTTCCAAATGGTGACTCTTGTAAGGGGTTTGGGTATTCCTCCCAGTTACGTTCTTTGGCGGACGCCAATACTTTCTGAATAACCGTGTAGCTCGGTACAATGTGATAGAGGTGATTTTGGCCATGATTAAGAATTCTTATATGTCTAGGCCTATTGTTCCGGTTGGAAATATAAAATCACAGCGCAAATTTAGAAGTCAATTAAATGTGACAGGAGATGGAGCCTCTTGATGAGGGTTGCCATGTTGCAAGTATCTTTATGCAAACATAGGCAGTTACCAATTTGTACGTTTACTTCACTTGCGTTACGCAGCCACGTCAAATATTAACTTGTTTGCCTTGGCACAATTGAGGAAAATGCTTGAGTTTTGTGCCTTGCAGGAATTTGAAAGAAAAGTTTTGATTTGTGAAATAAAGGGAACCCGTATTCCGGTTGCCTGCAGTGCTTTGTGAAGGGAGGATAGTGGTTTTTATGATATCTGGAAAGGGTTCTGGAGAAGATGATGAGCCGTGCTTCATGAACAAGGAGATACAGACACTAGACTCTTGGCTAACTAAAAGCTACATGTTCTGGTATTTGTCTGCTTAGAACTTTCCCCACTGGATCCAGGGCCCGTTAAAAGGGAAAGGTGTTGGGTATATCGTTGTTCGACCTCTCTGCGTGTGCAACGTTGGCGTTTTGCATAATGTGTGTAACGTGTTGGCTAACTGGCAGGAATCTGAACACAGGAAATTTCATTTGTGTGATGGAAGGTAGCTGAAAGCTGCTTTGCAGATCAAGCAGTTCAAATCCTTCTCTGAACAAAACAACCTGCTTTAGAGCTTGAGTTGTGAAGGTGCAGTTCCACTTAAAAAACAACAACAACAAAAAAAAAAGAGAGAAAATGAAAACATGGATAGCGCTCTTTATTCATATCTCCCAAGTGTCTTGATTTTGGGCAATTTGTCCTGCTTTTTGCAGACAGTAGAGATCATGGGCCGGTTAGCGAGATCAAAGGCTCTCCCATGGCTGGCCGTTGAGCTGCGAAATTGGCTGAGACCTGTTCCTTTGCACAAAGCCATGCAGACCTTGTGTCCTTCAAGACAATAACGTTCCATGAATTGCATTTTTGTGTTTACAGGCCTTGGGTATTTTTATGTTTTAAGTTCGGATACCTCCTGGTAAGAAAGACAACCCGTTTCTGGAGATCGGTATAAAAACGGCACAAAATGTTAGAAGTCGGTAATAAAAGTGTGATAGTCTTTGATAACCACCACGATACTAAAATGAGGTGATGAGCGAGTAAGAAGTTGATTCTTCGCTAGGTTTAATGGTGGTAGGAGACTCCTCTTGAATTTAAAATGGTCTCCTATCAAAATGTAAGAGGTGCCTCCTGCCATCATTAAACCTAACGAAGAGCAAACTTCTCATACGCTCATCAACCACACTAACTAACTAAATGACCTCAAGCACTCTAGAATGTTTGAGCTCATTTGGATGGTCTCGGCATGATGCCGGTACCTGATGCTCACAAGGTCAGCATCATGAATGGATATATCCAAAGGAAAGCTCTGGTATAGTCCGTATAGGTTTTTGAGTCATCGATCACAAGACTGAGGATGATGCATAGAGTACAAGAACCACCAACAAATGACCCTTCACCGGTGGAGAATCGAGTTTTTGGGGGTATTTTATTTTGGAAGGAGTCGTGTTCTAGAGTTTGTGAAATCTACAGAAGAAAGTACAAGCTGAAATACTGAACAAGAGGAAAAAGATCTTCAAAAAGGCTGACCAGCAGTATAATATATTAGGGGGGTATTTTGACAACTGCGTGCCTCAAGGAAGTTGGGAAGAGCTGAGGGAAGTCAGAATAGGTTTTGGAATTCAGTGAGAGGCCTAAGGATGTGATGGGGATTAGGTTCAAAAGAGCAAATGGTAAGGCGGGGAGAATCTAACAAATGAATGACTGTGGGAGCCTCAAAAGAGCTAGAAGAGAGCGGATCAGAGAGTAATTAAAGCGGTTGTGGTATATAGCAAGTGGAGCGGACTGGAGAGAGACAATTAAAAAAGAAAAAAAACCCTCTCCGTGTGTGGGGTATTTCTCCAGTGGAGTGGACCATGGAAGGAACAGGGCTTGGGGGGGCTTAGAGGTAAAGGTGCAGAGAGACAATGGCTGGAATTTGGAGGAATGGCTCGAATTGTAAGGATTGATTTGTGTTTCAGGGTCAAAGGCAGAGGTGAGAGAGGAAAGTTAGGGTTGGAGGGCAGAAGCTGTGGGCGGTGGGAGCGATCAATAGAGTTAATGTCTTGGGAATCCAAAAGAGCGGATGGTGATGAACAAATGAAACCTGAGACTTGATGCATTTTTGTACATTTCTGTTTTTTGGTGCTACATATTATTTATTTTTTTCCATTTGATTATTTTCATGATTAAATAGAAGTGTCCTAAAATCACACAAAGCTCCCCATTACTGGAAATGGACCCTTTTTTTATATATATTTTTTACATGTATGCAAAGGGAAGTATAGGGAAACGTGTCTAAATCCGCTGGAGAGATATATTTAGAACCCTGTAATTAAAGCAGAGCGTTTTGCATGTACAGTTGCCACAGGAAACCAGACTTTGTTTCCTTTACCCCTGTAAATGTGTAGGATCACATATGTGCTCGTTTCACGTGATGCCGTTCAAGCAGGGATATCCTGATCCGTGATTTGCCCTCTGTGTGAGATTTACTCGTTCAGCACAAGATAGCTGCGGAGTTCCACGGGGAGGAAAAACGTGTCCCCTTTATCAATAATGAAATAACGTCCTCTGACAACCTTGCTGTCCCCATAAAAATAAGCAGATGTTGCAGGGCTGGCACACTGATGAATAATGGGAATTGTGGTTTCTGGAACATGTAATCGGAATCATAAATGTTACTGTGATACCTCCATTTACAACCTAATATATATAATAATATAATCTAATATCTCATCAATTTTTATCCCCCCCCCCTCTGGTTGAAAGCATATAATATCTGTTCTGTAAGTATGTTGAATCCTTTTTGATTGCTTGTCTGCCCATTATCTTGTTGATGGCAGAATCTGAAATTACCCTAATTTTCCCTCTATAGTGAAACCTGCCTTCTGAGCCGTCGTGTGTGTGTGTGTGCATGCGCTGGTGGAACTGAACAAGGAGGAGCGTTCTCATTGACCCTCTGCTCCTATGAAATATTGAGCATAATATCTTATACGTTCAGCTTTCAGGCTCTGTCACTAAACTATGTACCCAGCGGCCTTCATCCTTTAATTTTTGGGGTTTTTTTTTTTTTGTGACTTGCTCATTGTTCATAAAGAAGCCGGCGCATAATAAAAACCTAGCTCGTTCCATGAAATCCGAGCGAATGGCCAAGTCCTGTTTCATCGAGACAAAGGGATTCTTTCTGCGTTAATATTCCTTTGTTCTCCAGTACCAGCACAGTGTTTTTGATGGTGGAAGTTTTAATTTAGCTTGGCTTTGAAACTGGCTTTTCTTAAGATATTTTGTAAATTTCATATGTTTCTCTGCAATTTTGTTTTAATAAAAAGAGAGGAAAAAATCTTTTGTTGGTTTAGAGTCTACGTCAAACAAAAGCCTCTTTTCATTTATAAATTTTGCAGGTGCATGGTCTTATCTAGTTTGTTCTTAACTACCTCAGACTGTGTGTGTGTGTGTATATATTTATATATATATATATTATATATATATATATAATATGTATATACCAGCTACAATCCTGTTTAACCTGCAGTTTCAGAATAAGGCTTTGGTTTATTAACAAGGTTTATTTTGTGAGTATAATCAGTTTTTATCCACTTATTTTTTATTTTTTTTTGTCGGACACATCCCATCAGAGTTTTCCTAAACCTCAAGAGAAGAAACAAATGTGAAGCTAACACTTTGTCTGCATTAGAATGAGCCGGTACAAACAAACCTCACTGAAGGCAGCCGTAGGATTATAAGTATATATGAGGTCAGAGCTTTGAGACATTATATGATGAGGTCAGAGCTTTAAGATATGTTGCTGCCATCAGGTTAAGTGTGTCATGATACCTGATAGAGCTCTGTAGTGTTCCCTGATGTCCTATCTATAGCATGTATGTCTTATACTATATGCATTTTCTGAGGACAACTTTGTAACCTGCTGTATTAGTGCCGGCGAATGTTATTGAGCCGTAACCCGATTATACTGCACTGCAGATTCGGTTATGAATAATGCAGTTAATGGCCACTAGGATAGGCTGTTGAACTGGCCAAAAGGGTAGATGCCCCATGATTCCGTAGGGACTCAAAGGTTTATGTAGAGCACAGGAGGTATGGTTTTTTTTTCACATAAAGGGTTAAAATAATCTGTGTTGGCGATTTGTGGGGTTTTTTTGTTTTTTAGGAGGACCCAGCTCATGCTGCGGTTCTTTTGGGGTTTTCCTTCAAAATGACTATACAACGAGAGAACGTTACAATGTTAAGCATGTGGGGTTCTCGCTGATTTCACTTTCTATTATAAAAGGCCAAAACCGGTGATCTTCTGCTCTGTGAATAGCATGGCTGGAGGATAATTAAATCGGTTCTTTAAAGGTCGCCTTGTTGATTGATTTATGTGGGACCTAGCTATTCTTGCAGATAAATTTGCCTGGGATATCTCCAACTCCGTTAATAATAATAAAAAAACCCTTTTGTGAGTCAGTTTTTTTGGAATGAGGATTGGGGCAGGTAAAGCTGTTCGTCAAGTTCCAATTTCTTCTTCCAAGTTCCAAATCATATGACTGACCGAAAAACACGAGACTGAAGAGTTGCATAGAACCTGGAAAATTCATGTCTGCGAAGGGAAAATGACGTACGGCCCGAGTTGGAATTTTTTTTTCTTAATTTCATTTTCATAAGCAAAAATGCCCTGGTTTTGTTCCTTGACCCTATGCAAAAAGTGATTTAACCATCTAGTAACCTCTGTGTAGGGTGTCCTGAGTTTTAGTGATTTTAAGTTTACAATTCCAATAAATGTAGATGTTCGTTGTCCTCCTGCTGAAATAATCCTTATTCTGGACTCCCGTTGATGCCGAGCTTTGTAGAGTAGAGACCCCATGGCAGCTCTGTAGATGAGCTACATGCGAGACTTCCCACGTCAATCTTCACTTAGCATTGAGCTGAGAAGACGGATCCTGTTGTATTCTTAGAAAGCCCATCAAGGCTGATTATTTTATTTGTTCTTGGTGGTTACTTACGCACACATGAAAATAGTAATGTCCGGTTTCTTAGGGATTTCAACAGTTACCTCTAAATGCCATAGAACCTGAATCTGACACCAGGTAAAGAACCATTTGGCCCATCTAGTCTGCTGGGAGATGGTTCCATTTATTTACACTCCCTTTCTAAGTAAACTTCCTTACATCGAATCCTCTGACCGACTAGTTTTAGATCATGGCCATACCTCGGGGACTCTCCGGGTCTCGCCTGGAAAATGAAGTGCCGCTTTTCCAGGTCACCATGGGAAAACTCCATGTCTTGGGGCTGGCGTTGTAGCGCGCCCCACTTCCCCTAAACCAATGGCTTCTTCCTAGATTGCTCCATTGGTGGGACTGTCCACTCGCATCCCACAAGGGGGGCTCAGGGTAGCCAAAACCATAAATATATCTGTTAAACTTCTTTTAAGTACGGTATTTAAATGTTTTTATCCTATCCTCTCGACGTCTCTTCCGCTTCCCTGATAATTTCTATCTTTAAAAACCACTTACCATTGTAATCGCTCTCCTCTAAACTCTCTCCAAAGTGTCTATATCCTTCTGGAGATGAGGTCTACAGAACTAGACACAATACTCTAGATGAGGTCTGATCAGAGATCTATAAAGTGTCAGAACCTCCTCGCCCTGCTTGGAGTTTGGGTTAAACTTGTACACGTTTACACGCATGTACAAACTTGCACTCTCTCTCTCTGTCACTCTGTTTCATTTTTCCTTCCCACATAACAGTAGAAGAAAATGCCCCTTAAACATACAGAAAGGGAATGATTTGATAATTGCATAATCTAAGCGGAAGAAACGCTCCCTGAAGTGCTCTGCAGTCTATGTAAGGGTAATACTAAAAAAGAAGTAAAAACAAAATCACTGGGGATTTTTCTGTCGACTTTTGAGAACTGTTGGACACGGAGGCAAAGAGTCCTGTGTGACTGCAAGGTAGAAAAATGCTTGGGGGAACTAAAAGGATCTCTCCCACTCCCCAGACAGTTGGCTAACCTAGTTATCGACAGAAGGACGTACTGAAGTCTTCTATTTGTTTCTTCTCAAAAGAGAAACTTTAAATGAAAAGTAAAGTAATGCAATTTCTACAAAACTTGTTCCTGTCACAGTTAAAGGAGCCAGACCCGGCCAAATGCCCAGTGGGCCAGTGGCCAGCGCTGCTCCATAGCTGCTCCAGCCGTAGATTAGGCACTGTAGTGTGAAGTCATTGGTAGTGCTAAAAGTAGCTTTTAACTGTAAGTAAGGTTTGAGTTTTTATAACAGACAAAAAAAAAAACTTGATGTCACACTCGATGGGCCAAATCGCTCTGATCTGCCAGGCCAGCAAAAAAAAATGGGTGCACACTGGGGGCTCTGTATCATAAATACTAAAGTGATGCAAAGTTTTAAAGAGTTCTGTTATTGCCATAGCAACCAGCTCAATGATCCATCCAGTAGGCACATTAGCAAATCTCTCTAGGTTGCCATGGTAAAAGTCAACCTTTCAAACTCTGACCCGGAGTAATCATTGTTCCCATGACCCCCATCTCTCCATTACACATTCATTTTTTTATTAGTAGGATTTAAGCTTTTCTTAAAATAAAATATTTGTTGCTGAATATTTGACAAAATTGTTAAAATTTAACTTTATAAGTAACCTAAAATATATTGCCTTATTTTAATTGCCGTGAATACATTGTGCAGCTTTAAATGTAATATACAGCATGGGGTATGAAGGGAGAGGGCCTGACCCCGTGACGCTTTGTGCGGCCCATGGCAACGCAGTCGGCATAGCCTTATTGTGGTTAACCCATTATGGGGTCCATGTAAATACATGCATTTTTCTTTTTTCCTCCCCTAACCCAGCTCTAAAGCCTTTCCTAGGTTTCTTTTTGCATGATAGGGCTCTAAATTCCTTACGCCTAAACAATAAAGCCGTGGGAGAGACGCTTATTAGAGCAATTTCTTTGTAATCTCCTCTCTAAATTTCATATCTAACAGGTTACTCGGACTATTTTATTACATGTGAGTGCAAAAATAACTCCTTAATTATTCTCTCGCCACAGAGACTTCCTGCCACCCCCCCTCCCAATAGTCCCGTTAAATGATGGCTCTTCATCTTGTAATTTGCCTCTCGCTCATGTTATGACTGTGGGTTTTTAACATATGTAGGCCACGTTGCTGTTTCCATGGATACTCCAGTCTGACTCTGAGCAGGGAACGATCAGGAAGTGTGTGTAATGCAGAGTAATTCCTTATGACATAATAAGAGAACTTCTGTTTCCTGAAAGTGCAGTCACCGCGGAAAGGGTGTCACTGCTGATTAAGGGCTTATTGAGTTATTCCAACATGGACGCTCGCAGTAACGACATGCTTCAATGCGGCAAACCCCAAGGGAAACGCAGAGACCCTTCTCGCCCCCCAACCCGGACTCTGTATATTACATGTGCTCCAAGCGTTAGAAATCTGTGTTTTATTTCCTATCCTCTAGCCACGCAGTCATACCAGGTTCCCATGATTGTACCAACGACTAATAAACCAGATTATAAAGTTAATGTTTGATCTGTGTGTTAACCAGAGAAACTTTTAAACCTGTGCGGCTTTATTTTCATCCTCCTCGGCCAAGGAGTTGATCGGTCGGGTTTCTAAATTTAGTTTTTGTTTAAAGGGTATCATCAAAGGATCACTAAAAAGAAAAAAAAAATTCTTAAAAGTTTTTTTTAATATGCTAAAGATAACAGATCCCAGCTCTCTGTGTGTATGTGTGTGTGCGCTTTTGCAGTCAGTATGTTATGATTGATATCACTGCTTGAATGCAGGTGACTCAATTAAGAGTATCTTTTTAAATGATGACACGTCATGGTTTCCATGAGGCCTGGCATTGGAGCCATTTGGGTTACACCCTTGGCGGGCCATTATGTAGAATCTTCACAATGGGTTATGAAAGGGTTAATGTTTCCAGGTTCTCAGGGTCGGCTGATTTAGAAAGTTCCCAGGCATGGATATACACGGAGATATTATATATACATGGCATGGGGTTATGTGTGGCCCCCATCTTACTGTCGCTTTGTAGAGGAGCTGTGAGGATGTGACAATCTCCGGTGATGGAGGCCCCGTACACAGCGTACCGAAACTGCACGCAGAGGACAGGAAGTGTGTTAAAACTTTCCACATGGGCCGATGGGAAGGTTTAAACGCGGTCTGCGCTCGGGAGTCATGGGGAAAAAAAAAACTCTGGACTCTGTGCTGTTAGATCTGAATAGTTGTTTGATTTATATAGCACCATCATATACCGCTGCGCTGTACAGTGTGTAAGCAGGACGTAACAAGCAGTGCATCACATAACAATTTGGAGTTAATGAAACAAAAGGTGAGGTGAAACTGTCCTCAAGAGCTTGCACTCTATGTCTCAGAACGTCACTGAACACGTACCTGGAAACCTAAGCGAACTGACCCCCGACGCTCTTTAAATGTTAACCCTTTAATGGCCCATCATGCAGATTCTGTGTAACGACTCGCCAAACGTGTTAACCAAATGACTCTAGTAGCAGTCCTCATGGAAGCCTTGACTTGTCATTATTAGAAGATACACTTAATTGAATCACCTGAATTCAAGCAAGGATATCAACCATAGCACACTGCTAGAAAAAATTCTAATCGAGAGTCTTAGATCTGTTTGAGTAACGCAGTATGTAGGAATTCATTCCCTGAGATTCTGGGCCAAACCCTGGTGGTTCCCTGGTCTGCTGAACACGTGTGGAACCGACTTTGTGGGGTTATATTAAATTTCATTTTATTTATTTTTAATTAAAAAAAAAAAAGCCAGTAGAATAACAATAAACACCTGACTGGTCATGAAGATACAATTAATATCCGCTTCAGAAGGCCAAGGAGTCTTGATAAGCTCATAAAAATGTATTTCATAAATAAACTTTATTTCCTTATTTATTTCTTTTTTTTTTTTTACATCTTCCTTACTTTAGTGCTTATATAGTCCTTCTTCCTGCAGGTTCCACGCAAAGAATTGGCCTTTTTTTTAGTATTTTTGGGGAGTGACCTCTTCAAGTTTTACCTTCAATACTTCAGACATCTTATTTTGTGATGCCAATAACATTGCTTCATTATACGAAGGATATTGTTCTACTAAATAACGTGGCGTGTTTTCTAACCCCTTTAACTGTTGATCTGACTACGCCAAACCAGGAAATGGTTTAATATGAATGCGGCAGCTGTAGTCCTTAACCTTGTTTTTTGTATAAAATTCTCAAGGTTAATCATAAGGGTTTTTTTGTTTTTTTGATAACACCATGCTTTAACACACATTCATACTCGCCTTCTCTTTTTTTCCTCCCTTTTAAATATAGCGAGTATATATATATTTATATTTGTGTGAAAGGGAGAATATATATATATATTATTTAAAGGGGGGAGAAAAGGCGTGTATGAATGTGTGTTAAAGCAAAAAATAAAAATAAAAAAAAAATGTAAGATTAACCTTGAGAATTTTACTCAAAAAGCAAGGTAAAGGACTTACAGTAACTACAGGGACATTACTCCGACTACTACAAATGGTGGATCGAACTAGATGGAGCAAAGTATATTGTTGGAAAAATTCTTAAATTATTCAATAAAAAATAAATAAATAAATGTGGTGCCTTACGACATACAACACTTGAAGTGACCACGTGCTTCTGGTCTGTAGCAATAGAAACGGAAGAGGATCTAGATGGACCAAGGCTTCCTGATCCTGCCGGGAGAGCTGCAATCGGCCAGCGGGATTTCATATTATTCTAAGGAAGCCAAAAATGGATTTCCTCTTCCCCCTAATCTGTCTTCCGCAGCAGCCTAACTACAAAAACTATGACCTAGGCTTTTTTGTTCCCTTTTTCCTGCGGATAGTTTATTTTAATTGATAAATGTAAACAATACGTTTTTAAATGTCATGGTAAAAGCTGGCTCCAATTACAGAAGTGAATTAAACCGTTTATGTGGTGTTGCAAATGCAGAGTAGGCTTTCACTTGGTTTAGATGTTGCAACTTTATGGGTTTATTTAAGTTTCTTATTGGATACAATGTTTAATATAGAAAGGAGTGTCCCATGTCATTGAGTTTCCTCAATTCATATCTTATCGGCTACAGTGTCAGAAGATGCGTCACATCTAATTTCTGCCCACTGGGTCATAAATGTCCCAAATGAGCCTACCCCCAACATTTAATATGCCATACGTGACACTCCTTTAAGAGATATGGTTAAAGGCGTCCTCGGCCCTGGACAATTTACATATCTACCCGTCAAGCCACCTCGATGCTTTAAAGAACAACACTCTAGGCTATGACATCATATTGCAGCTCTGCTTCAAAAACATTGCCAGGTGGCCACATGGAAGCTGTGATTTGAGGTCTGTGCTGCGAAACACAGATCTTTATCGGTTTCACAGCTTGGTGGGCAGGTCGAAGGAGATCCAGTGATATTCCTAACTGGCCCATGATTGCCCTACTGCCCGCAAAAGTGGGATAATAGGGCAACCGAGTTCAACAATACTTGAAAATTGGGTGTTGGACACTTTAGAGTATTGATGTATCATGAGGAGTCATCATGTTTGACTCCCTAGCAGGGCTGCAGGGAATGACTATAATGTCCTTCAGGTGCAGCCCTCGCCTAGTTGACCCTGCTAAACATCTGCATTACTTATAGGGCACATTCTGAATTTAGTTACTGGAGGTATTTTTGTCACCAGAAGCTGTATAATGTTAATTGGTGACTTTCAAATCCCAGGAGCCAGCTGGTCATGACTAGGTATGGTTCCTTATGCCATTTTAAAATGATCATTAGGGGATCTACCTGATACTGGCTCTTAGACATATCTGGAAGCCACCTTGATATTTTGTATCTGGCATACATCTCCACAAACTATAGTGACATGGTTGAAAAACATATACTATATATTATAACTCTGTAAGTAACTTTTATAATCTTGGGTAATTGTATCTGACACGCGTGTCTTCATTTATTTGCGTCTGAAATTAACGTTTGAAGTCTGCCACTGTGCTAATGCTTTCCAACTATGATTTTTTTGAACGTGTCCTCTAGACATACAATCTTGAAAGCAGCTCAAGGCTTTGAAGCCATGTAGAACAGCCTGTTATCTTTTATTTAATGGATCTTCCATTGCTTCCGAACGGTGTTACCAGGAAGTTGATGGGACCAATCCATTCCTGGTGCCTGTACTAGTGTAGGGATGGTTCTCCTGAGTCCGCCTGCAAGAAGGGATTAACAAATGTAGCCCCTTGGTTGGCAAAGACGTATGCAACACAATCTGCCCCTCAGCACTCCTGTACTTTATTCCACCAAGTAAACAATGTAATTGTGTTACATGAGTAACTATGTATTAAAATTCCACCCCATGTGTTTAATGTGATGGGAGAGTCATCTTAACATTCTGCTCTCTTGATCTGCATGATTATTCCTCCTCATCAAGTTATCTCTTCCCATTGTCATGTTGCTGATTGTTGTCGGTTGGATCAGGCAGTACTATGAGGGTATTGGGGCAGAGGAGAGAGAAATTTAACGAAGGAAACTGATCAGATAATGCTGCCTCTGTCACCGATCGCCACTTCTGCGAGGTTAATGTTTAAATCTCTCCAAAACACTTACACTGGCGAGAAAAAAAACACAAGCTATAGGTGGGTTAATAAATAATTTATGCTAAAAGCTCATGGAGTTTTATGTTGGCACAGAGCTAAACAGTACAGTGGTTACCTAATATTTTGCAGTGAGTGCCAACTTTTATTTTTAAGAGGCATAAAAAAATGAACACTTGAAGTTCGGTGTATAAATGCTTTGATATGGTGACTTTTCTCAATCCCTGGACTGGTCCGGATGGGCTAATGGACAGCCGAGGGGTTAAACATTTGCATTAGTTTACCTGTCTATATTACTATGCATACATATCCAAATGCTGCTGTGTATTATGTGGTTAGGCTAACATGTATTTCATCAAACATACTCCCTCCTCTTCTCCTGGAAGCTGGTTTAATTTTGAACAATGGTAAAAACATTTTTTCTACTATTTTTCCGTTTTGCCTGCAGTAGGCAGATGCCGTTGGCAGTAACAGTGAGCAGCTGTTACTGAAAAATGTTCGGGCAGCTCGAATTATGGTATTCCTAAAGATCACATTTGCCTTGCAATTTTGAACAAGCCATCAACCTAAAATAAAGAAGTTAAAATTCAAGCATTTTTGGCAACATAATTCACTTGTATATAGTGTGTTGGGGTTATGGCAACTTTGGCCAAGTATGGCCTTTATGGTTTAAGCTTCTGTTGTCTAAGCAAAATATTAACAAAGACCTCACGTGAGAGATTTTTTTAAATGAAAATCTATAAATTATTATCTTGAGGTTTCAGGTGTAGAGTCCTGTTGGGTCTTGAGGGTCAGAGGAGCTGAGAAAATGCTTATGACTCACTCACCACCAAAACATCAACTGTCCATGGCACATCATACCATTAATTATGACATTTTATCTTCTTTTGAAACCTATTCACAGTTGCTGCTATGATAAGTAGGATTTGGAAATCTGTTACACAATTTCTATTGGATTTCATCAGTTCACACAACAAACCCCAACGTTTCCAAGCTAACCTACCTCCTTCAGATGTTAGATTTGTGCTATTTTGGACAAGATTGTACAACAACCTCCCAACTTTTATCTCCAAAAGAGTTATACTGTTTTGCGATAATATAAATGCTATAGGTAGTAGTTATAGGTAATTTTGTTAAAAGCTGTCAGTGTGGGTGTTAGCCATTTCAAGACTTGGCATCGGTGGCATGTTATCGATCTTCTGTGCGTCAGGCTTTTGCCGAATGTATCCTTCCAGCAGGATGATCTCAACTTCCGTTGTCCCCAGCAAGCCAGAAGATTGTTGTTATTCAAATCCAACACCAGCTAAAGTGCCACATACAGACCATTGTAAAAAGATAGGATTCTTTCTGAAAAAAAATACATATTTTTACCTTTTATATTCCTTCTAGGACCATATACTTCAGCCTGGCAATATACTGGTGGTGGCTCATGGGTTTCAGGACACATATGTATGAATGATATATTACCATCTCTTATTTACACAGCACCAGCTGTTTTTATACGGCCATTCTTACAGTCCATACACTTGATGGGTATGACAAAACTAGACCTGACAAACTAAGACAAAATGATACATTAGGTAAAGAGGGCCTGGCTCGCAAGCTTACAATCTAGAAGATTGCATCTTGTTTAAAATGCTCAAACATTCATCATACCCCAGATTTCTTCATAACTTTATTAGGGGCAGGGAGGTTAGAGGTGGTCAGGACCGTGTGCTAATCTTTACTACCTTGCGATGCATTAAAACGAATCACTGGGATACGATGTCATATCCCAGCACACAGCTTCAGTTCATCATAATGAGACCATGTGGGCGCCATGTTGAAGTCTGTGCTGCAAAAGCATTGCTCTCAATGCGTTTTGCAGTTCAGTTAGTGGTTGGAAGGATCCTTTGACCTACCCAACAGGTCAGTGATCCCCACTACTTCCTAAAGTGCAATGGTGGGGCTGCTTGGCGAGACAGTACACGTTTCATTTTTGTTTTTAAGGAAAACTGGTTGCAAATCTACTTCTCTTTTGTTACGGGCGAGCCTCGGCACAAAAAAAAAAAAGGGGGGGTGAGACTCTACTTAATTAATTCAGCCCTTGACATGTTAAACCTTACATTTTATTTAGAGTTCCAGTAGATTTGCGGTGCTAAAGAGATACACCTTGGTAGATCTGTGATTTATATTATTGTCTCTTGATTATCTATAATCAAGTGTTCCTGGCAAAACAAAAATAGTTTTTCACGGTGCAGTCCCAGTTTTAAGGCGCTGTCCCTCTTTTGTGGGCAGTGGTCATCATGGACCGGTTGGGGATATCCTCTGATTTCTCAGCCCAGGCAGCAGTAAAATCAATGAAGATCTCTGCTGTCAGATCAGACCCACAGAAGCTCCCACGTGGCCACCTTGGAAGGCTCTGCAGCTGAGCTCCACAAGTTGGTTCTTTGGGTTCCTTGGTCCCTCCCTGACCATGCTTCTCCTGGGTCCAAACACAACCCTTCCCTGCCTCATAAAAATGTTGAAAGTATTACTGTGGGTTATCTTTTCCTCCTCTGTAAAGTGCTTCTTGTTTAATATTTGTCTGTAAGTACTAAAGAGATGACTGATGTGCGGTATAAGCGAGTATCCAGGACAGGAGGAGAGGCTTGGCTTCGTCTGGCACCCTCGCCCTCCCTGCTGTGGAATGCTTCTCTTGTGGAATAGCCTAAGACAGGGACTTCAGATGAGAGGCCAGCTGAGGTGTCTTGAGGCAATTCTGTAGCTGATTAGAAAGTCAGATGTGCTCTGTTGGCTTACTGAAAGGGAACGCTTCAAACAGTGATGTAAACCATGGCCGGTTTCCAGTACGGCCGGGACCTACCTCTTTCTATTGGAGCAGCAGAAATTTGGGAAACTTTACCATTGCCGGAACTGTTCTTCCTCCCATGAGGTTAGAACACACTGAGCAGATTCACCTCCGATGATGTGACCGAGTGCATCATATTGGCATTCATAATGTGTGATGTCAAATGCAAACAACAAAATGAGCGTACTTCTGCAAGGCAACATGAGAAATACGCTGGCGGTTATACGTCTGTAAAACCCGTCTGCTTACTGTATGTGCACATATAATGGATGAGCTCCAGAAAAGCAAGGCTTGATTCTGGAAAGGAGTATAATCACATTCTCGTCATGTAACGTGAGAGTAGTGCAATGCAAGAATAAATTCTGTGACACTAAAGATGAGGGAACTCTTCCCAAGAGCTTATATTCTAGTGAAACGGGATCTGGACACGTTCAGTCGTTGCTTTGGTTGAAACCATATATCGGTACATGCCATGGGTGCTTATGTATCATTTAAAGTTAAATGTGTCATAACTATTCTTATGACAGAGTTTAAGTAACGTAAGTCTTTGTATAGATTGCCAAGTGTCGTAGCAACCGAAGACCGTTTACCTTATGTTTAGTACGTGTTTAGTAGTAGAAATGGCATCTACCAGAAGCAATGGTGGGTAAACGGCTTGGAATATGCCCTGTGGATCTTCCTATAGCGGGTGGGACAGAGTGGACACAGCTCAACGCAGCAGAATGCTATTTTATAACACAAGATACATCACAGGAATTAAACTGTGTTTAGCCTTGCTGGATCCCATGTGCTTACTAGGAGCTTTGTTGCTTTGTTCGGTAGAGGCAGGGTTGGCCCTTTCATATAAGCAGCTGCTAAGGGCCTCTGTTTTTTATAAAGACCCCTCAAAGGCTTTAGAAAGGGCAAGGCATACATTTTTCAGTGTATATCACTACACTATATCTTGTGATCATACACTTTATGTATAATTTATCAAGTTTCATGAATTTTACTTAAGACATTGGGGTCCAGCTGGCTTCCCCATGGGAACAAAACCCATGAGCTTCCATACCCATGACCCGTTACTCCTCATGGACATGGTAGAAGGACAGCACAATTAATGAGTCAAATAAACCACACAGGCTAATGTGCCTTAGCTTGGTAGGTTATGGGTATAAAGATCCAGAATCTCTTGGTGCTCAAGTGTTGGCAGTTAAGTTAATGATGACGAGGTTTGCATCTTGGAGACCAGGCAGTTGTAGGATCCAGAAACGGATGTCTATCCTCCATGTATAGGTAGAATTTTTCACTTCTAAATCATCTGCACTAAATGGACAAAAGTATTGGGACACTTAACCATTACGCCAACCGTTACGTTTATGACATCGCACTCTAAGTACATAAACCTTTTAAGCATAGTACAGAATCTGATATCTAGTAAAATTGTGCATTAACATCAAATGATTAACATTGCTTACCCACCTCTCAAAATGTTTTTTTCTAGGATTTTTAAGGACAATTTTTCTTTATTATAATAGAAGCGTGGAAAATCTTGCAGCCCAAGACTAGTACAGAGGCTGTCTGGCTCATGGATTTTATTGATTTATATTTTTTTTGTCAAGCCGATGACAAATCTGGGAAAATTCTCTAAATGAGACAACCTTTGGAACTATGAGATCCTTGCTTTCTTGTGTTAACCAACTGGCTTTAGATAATCTCTCGGCATTATGCAGGACCAACCCGACCTTTCGTACAAGGGAAGCTCACCAGGGTTTATACATCATAACACGTAAATAAATCCAGTGAATAAATCTTGTCATATAAGCCTGTGAAACAGGCCAAATGTGTCTGGTCTGGGTAAGGGGCTTCTGTTCTCAAAGGGCATTGTCCATAATGTATAATGAAGAAACAAAATCTCTATTATCTATTTTTCAATTAGGAATATTGGAGGCTTATGTATAAAGGGCATTTCTGGTGCAAAGTGGCCAGTTACTATAGCAACCGGTGGAATATCCCTGCTGATTGCTCCACTTATACCACTTTGCATTGCTCTTTATACATAACCCCCATTGTGTTAAATCGTCCGCTAAGCAGGATCCCAACATTTCTTTTCCAGGACATATGCAATTTTCATATATAGCTGACCGGCGCGTGTATAGTACGTCCCTGCTGTATGTATAAACTCCGAGAAGTCAAACGGTTTCTCTATTACAGCAAATCTTAAGTTTTTCCACCATGTTAAGTAAACCATGTAATAATATAAGCAACTATAAAAAGTATTAAAAAGTATCTATTAGAATCCCATCGCATGTGTATAGGGGTTCAGGCATCTTAGCTTACTGTTCATTTCGTCTGCATGTATATAGAAATATATATATATATATACACACACATTAATAATAGTAGACAAGTAGACAAGTAGACACATAGTAGAAATGTGTTTCTAGAGGTAAAAGACTTAAGCCTTTTCTACTTTAATAAATGGCTTTATTGGTAGTTAAATAGAAAGACAAACACAAATTTTGTCAAGTTTTACATATGGCCTAAATGTTAACATCCATCAATAACTCAGATTAGTATGTTTTTAATACTCCCTACAAAGTAACGTTCTAATTCTCGTATATAAGTGAATTCTAACCACGTGCTAGAATAACTATTTGGTATTTTTATCAAGATTATTCCCTTACATGTTTAGGGGTGGGTAAGGAAGAAAACAATAAGATCTGTGCATACATTTCATAGATTTTCTACCTGGGCATTGTCGCCTGCCGCCCCTCCATAGTGCGGAAGGAAACTATGGAGGACTGTATCGTCTCCGGACACACACCTCCATACTATTAATGGGAGATCGATGATCTCCCCTTTAATCAACCCACTGAGTAGTGGTGCTGTAGGGGGACTGAGGGTTCCTGTTATGTTGCAAAGGGGCTTCCGTCCCCTATGGATCAGCTGCCCTAGGCCAAAGTACATCGCCGGTGATAGTTTGTACACTGAAGAACAAGAAGAAGGCATGCAAGTTCATTAAAGCAACTTTATTCGCTTAACGTCTGTAGAACAATGATATAAAAATAGCACTTTTAATATAAGTAGGTTTGCTTTATGGTTTTCTTAAGTAAAAGGAGGAGGAAAAAAAACAACTTTAATGACACTTTAGCATTTGAACTGTCCCTCAAAAAGAAATTAGCCATTTACTGTCGTTGGCACATACACTAAATTCTAATCCCATGACTTCGATGTAAAATATGCTACATTTAAATGGTAATTGCCTGTGGGATAAATCAGACATTTTCAACAGAAAGCCCTCCAGCGGGATATGACTCTTGTGTTATTGCATAAATGTATTACATCATCATGTATTACGAGGTTCCACCCTCCCTTTGGATATATGAACCTTAAATATTTATGGCTCGCTATATGAAGCATTTTGGATAGCAGAAGGCCTGGTGCACGCCAGTTTTAAATTTATAAACAGCTGCACGGTTTTACAGAACATACCTATCATGGTAGAAATGGGTGAGATGTTTAATCCGATCCCTTAATTTAAACTTCGACGCCATTGCCTTTATCACCGTTGACTGATCTGCTGGGCCCTTCTTTTCAGAATACAGTAAGTTAAAATGAATACTAAGTAGCACGATAGAGCTCACTTCAGTGTCCTGCTTACGGTAATAAACTATAATAACCAAGATGAATAGATACATTAGGTGAAGAGAGCCTTGCTCGCAAGCTTACAATCTAGAGGATCACCTTTCTAGTATTAAATGCCCTGCTTGGGTAGATATATGCTGCCCTTTAAATTGGACTTTCTCATTGTACCATTTGAATGGCAAATATCCGATATGCAGCCTGATGATTGGATTTCGTTCTTATTTGCAGTATATGGCACATACGTACAGTATAGGGTGTGTGTATACACCCTGGCCCATCTGTACAAGTTGCAAAGGCTGCATAATTTGGAAACTCAATCCACTCTCCTCCCTCGCAGGGAGCTACTCTCCCAGATGACAAAATAAATGACTTCTGGCACGTCCCACCCTGCCAGGCCCTTTCGTTCTAGCGGAGCTTGTCAAAATGCATTTTTATGTGCGACCGAGAACCCTTTATATTGAGTACACATCTGGCAGACAAGGTCAGAGCTTTCGAAATCCTCGCCACTAGCACCTCGGTAATAAAAGGTTTTTGATAGCATTGTCTGAAATCAAATCACAGCTTCTTTTTATAAATGAGAGCGAGCATTGCTGCCATCGCACATCACACATCTGCAAGCCCCATCTGTACTATGGAAAGGACTGCTTTCCAAACATGCTTTCCTGCCAGCGTTTTTTTTTTCTAGGGCAATGGTGTCAGATGTTGAGGGTTCTGAGACTAATGGCGTGAGGCTGCAATCGGATACATGATACTATGGGCACTAACACCGCCACCCCATCCAACCGATGTCGCCGCACGTATTTCCAGACCTTTCTCTTAGATAGGCCGGCCCCGCAACTCCCCTGAGCACAAGCTAGTTAAAATGGGCTTGTATATGCATACCCCATATACGGCTTTGGTCTGCGGTCCCGCAGACAACAGTTCCACATTTATTATACATAAACAAAACTGATAAATTTTTATTTTGCTAGTTTGTCTTGTGAGGACTAGGTTTTAAGATAATTAACGGCTTTTCAATGACATACTTGCCTATCAGACCGTGCAAGATACAAAAGAGAAGCCTGCCATTATTTTTATTAACTCCCTGTATTAGCCTTTTTTTTTCACTAAATAATGAGTGCATCAAATTTGAGTAGCGTTCAACTTTGGTTTTTTTTCCCTAATTCTCCATTTTACTTTGGCTGCTAACCATGCCGCGGCTAGGGAGGCAGACTGGCTTGTCTGCCAAAGCGATGGGATTTAAATGGCTGAGCACTTCATAGAGACAGTAATCTGCTCAGTAAATAAGCAACTCCGACAATCCTGACATGTGGGAGCAATACCGTGCCCTAGACACGCTTCATTGGCTCGGCCAGATCAGACATCACACACTATGGTAGAGGCCCTAGAAGGAAGGGCGAACGGGACAGGAACTTTACCATTTCCAGTCAAATTGAAAAGGAAGCTAGATACCTTGAAAACAGATGAAGATCCTCTGGCCTGATATTGTTTTTTGACACAGTCAGACAGAATAAAAGATGAATAAGATGAGTGCTTATCCAGCTACACGAGTAAGGTAGGTCTACAACATATGTCTATTCTCAACCATATACCTACGTTTAGAAATAGTTTTTTATGGAAAAGAGAAAATTACCGCTTAAATTTTTGTCGTCGAAAATTTTGTCGAGACACAGCTAATGAATACATACATGCGAAATAGTGGGGTCGCAGAATCCAGGGCAAGTTATTTTATTAGGAACAATGGTGCGTTAAATGTTGTGTACAAATGATTAAGTTTGTATGGCTTGGAAATGGCTGATTCTTAAATGGAATCTACTTCAATCAGACTACAGAGGCCTATTAATCACTTTAACCATCACATAACTGCGTTACCAATGAGCCCTAATGTATCACCTACACCATTCAAATACTGTTCTTCTATATGCCATGGAGCCCTTTTTAATCACTATTACTCCGCATCACCACCCTGTGTTGCGCAGTGGCGACCTTTAATCACTCCCATCACTACCCTGTGTTCCAGTGGCCCTTTATCAACTCCATACACTCACTGTGTATCCAATGGCCCTTATATCATTCACCATCACTCCTGTGTTCCAATGGCCCTTTGTCACTCCCATAACTCCTGTGTTCCAATGGCACGTTGTGTTCGCTGAATCAAGTTTAGGTTTAAAAGGCTGATCATCAGAAAAACCTTTGGCAATTATGTTACAGTTAGAAATGTCCTTGTTTTCCATGGAAAAAACATCCAAGCGACTCCAAACCTTTGAACGGTTGTGTATGTAAGCGGTGCTCTGCTGGGAAACCGTCAAGGATTTCTAAGAACAGTCTCTATATCTTGAACTTGTTATTGCTAGTAAAGTTTTATTATTGGCCTCAAAGTCATTTTGTGGTCAAAACAGTACTGGTTTTACACATTTTTTTCCAAGATTATCCCCAGTATTATGACTTTTTTTCCTCCTCATATAAAAATCAATAAAATTATCAATTTGTTGTGCCAACCCAAAAGTAAATAGTTTGGTGATTACCCGTAGTTTTTTTTATTATTTATTTTTTTAACAAAGTTGAGATAAAATAGTCCCTTGCCAAAAACAAGGAGAATTATATAATAATTTTTAACAATTATCGTCAATGGGGATACCCCCAAACTCTTACTCTACCTGCAAAAGCAGAAATACTACTTTTAAGGTAAGTAAGTGTAAGGGTCACGCAGTACACAACATTGTGTCTGCTCAATTATTTTGTGATTACAGGCTTATAATTCTTGGTGGGTTTACCCTTTTAGTTATTATTATCATTATTCATATTGATTTATATGAACAAGACATAAAAAAAAAGTTCGTAACATAACAATTTTCACTTTACTGTAACAAAAGGTAAGGAGGGCCCTGCTCACATGAGCTTACAATCTAGAAGGCTCGTCTGGCATACAAAGGGGTTAAAAGATAAAAGGTACAGTCAGCCAAGGCTATCTTCAGATGAGCATAATCAAAATGATCTAAATAAAGCTGACTAAGGTATCCATTATTCTTAGCAGTGATCATCTGAGCATGGCTTCCTCCGGAGAGAAATAAATCATAGGAAGGACTCTTGAGATGAAATTGTAAATTGTCGTTATGTAAATAAGGAGAATACATTTGCTTGCGCCTGTGTTTGCAGATACAAAATCTTAGAGGTTAGATGGTGCGTGGCTTCTATATCATGAGGGACCTTGCAGCGATTTTAGTAGATTGGACAGAGCGCTTTTAAATCGGGAGTGTCGAATTCCGGGCCTCGAGGGCCACGAGCCCCGACCAGTATTGCGGTAAATCCATGCTTTGAACACAAAGTGATTTATCGGCTCAAACCGTTGTGATTGAGCTGCCCATGCTCATGCTGGGATATCTGGAAGATCTGTTCTGGTTCTGGCCCTTGAGGCCTGGAGTTTGACAGCCCTGCTTTAAATGATGTTTCTAGGGTTAGAAGGAGGCGTTTCCCCTTCTCGTTTGTAGGAAGTAAATACCTGGGAACTTTTGGACTCCGGCTACCCGGAAGCCTAACTTTACATCGCGCGGCCAGGACTACCCGCAGACGTCGGTGGAAACACCCCGATTTAAGGGTGAGTGGGGCATGTCCGCACCCTGGTCCCGCCACCCGAAGGACTGTGGGGTGAACCGGAGAAGCGACACTTCTCCAGGAGTCTCCGGGCAATACCCGGAGAGTTCCCAGATATGCCTATAGGTTACCATAGAGGTCATTGAGTACATTTGGAAATGGCTTCCATGAGAGCCACTAGCAAACATCCTGAGTGTTCCTGTTTATATAAACCTTTGTTTCAAACCCAATTCTCTTTGTTCTCTTCTCTTGATGCCTCCTCCTTCCTGAATCTTGTAATCACATCACAACTCGGAACGCTACCATATACTTTTTATACGCGGCTTGGTCTATATAGTTTGCCCAGCTTGAAACCGATCTTTTATTTTCTTCTTTCAGCCTTCTTAGTGGACTCACAAATTATTTAGGGGCACTTGGAATACGAGATGCGTCGGCATCGGTTTCTCTCCAAAGTCTTCTAAAAGATAGAGCAACTGTTTAACAGAGCTTTATTTTGGTAACACTGTTATGTTTTATTTAGCATTGTCGGTTTCTATGGCAACAGCCTATCAGTGCATGATTGTGTGTCATTTGGCGGTTATGGGTTATGAATGAGGCAAAATGTGATGACGTGGTTAATTATTTCATGCTTGGACTTTTAATAAGAACTAGGAATTTAGAATGCTGCAAAGAAGTCTTCCTCCGTCCTGCTTTTTATATGTAAAAGTGGGTGATGCCGTACCACAGCTGGTGTTCGCGGATAGGTGCGGACAATCATGTGAAACGGTTCTTTTTTTTGCAGTTTCTGTGCACCTGCAGTTTGTAGATGAATGATAAAATCCCCGGTGGGGGAGGGGGGGTTGGCAGGATGTCAAAATTGCCATTTCAAGGGTGCAATCAGTCATTCAAAAAGGTCACTTGTTGCCTGTCCCTTAAGGAAAGTAGAGAATACAACTGGGATTCCAGCAGCTGTGGACTTCGACTCGCATGCGACAAGGCCGGACTACTGGAACGAGCCTATAAGGCTGGCTAGACTCATGAGAGTTGCAATCCGCAGCGGCTGTAATGCTAAATGTTAGTGTAGATACTAGAGAATATATGGGTTTGGTATCTCCAGATCGCTGGCTGCAAATATCACGAGCAGATGTGAGGATACAGAATTTGTAGTTGGCTCAAGGCGTTCTGGGTGCTTTTTTTCCCACCCTACGAGGATCATATTGAAGATGAACATGTTCAAAAACAAATGAAAAGTAAAAAAAAACAAAAAACCTGCAGCTTGCGTCGGCTGATGTGACGGGCACATATCTCATGGGCCAACGGCTGTTTTTAACGCTGTTTTTCGTTCTGACTCACCCAGGCTTAATTTGTCATCCAGAAATCATGATAATATTAGTGTGACGTGAATGTTGTACTAATGTAATATTACATCTGCCCTGCAAAACACACACAAAAAATTGGCCCGTTGAACTTGTTGGTTATCTCTTTTAAAAGATGTCTGTGTAAAATACTATTATTTTAGCCACCTTCAGACCGGAGGATAGGGTACTTTGTAGTCCTGTTACGGCTGGGAAGCTATCACTTGGTTTGGGGGGGGCACACATTTTGTTTGGCTTTATTTTTATGCATGCGTCTTTTCATTCTTTCGCAGAAAATGCTAATGAAGCAGCAGGATCGTCTGGAAGAACGGGAGCAGGACATCGAAGATCAGCTCTACAAACTGGAATCTGACAAGAGACTTGTGGAGGTATGTGCCCCTCGATAACGATATATTATGGGGAGGGTCATATTCTTCTTATTAAGTTTCTGCTTGGCCCACCATATCTGCTCCAGCTGAAACCAATTACCACCAAAGTCCGACAGAATCCGGGAAGTTCGGTACAACTTACTGCTTGAGCCGATACGGGGATTCCAATGGGATTCTTCACGCTCAATAGAGAAAATGATTTGGCAATTTATTCAGAGAATATCAGCTAAAGAAAATGATTACCAAGTAAAAAGTCTATTTAAAGTATCTAATGTCTCGGATGGTAACAGTGACCAAGCTGGGACATACTTAGAATTCACATGTTGCGGCTATTAGCCGCAGGGCCAGCAGTGTTTATGCAATCTGTGTAGTTCAGTTACTTTCCCAAGTGAAACAAATCTTTCTAGTGGGCTCCTCTGCTGTCGTACCTGACCCTAAGGAAACCGCGCACACAAAGAAAAGCATCCATTTCCATCCACTGCCTACATTTTCTCCATTGTTAACTTCCAGGACGCGTTCCTCGGCAACTGTCATTATCATCCATAATTGACGACAGTTTGAGCTAGAGACTATTATCTACAGGAACAGAAATAGGGCATCACCAAATTTGCTATTTAAATTAATGTGAATTGGTGAAAAGCAATTAATTTCAGCTGTCACCGATACAATGATGTGATTTGAATAGGCAGTAAAAAAAAAAATCTTCACGCAACCAAACTGGGGAAATCATGGCACCTAATGGCCAAAGGAAAACCCAGCGTGCTGGAGAAGAGCCTGAGAAGTCAACCTACTTGTGGTGCAATTTATGCGATAGAATTAATTATGAAAAAAATGACAGTAGAAAGTTAGATTTCAAAATCGGGGGGGCCCCCCCAATGAAGTTTAAGCCTTGAGCATTGGGTGCTATATAATACATTAACAGCGATTTAAACTTGAGTAAGCAACCAATCAGGAAGGGGGAGATCCACTGCACACTGAATGACATCATCACGTGGATGTAAGAGGCAGAAAACGCAAATACACATTTTTTACTGTCAACATACTGACTGTTATTTGTATTGTGATTAGTGTATTACAAATAGAGCAAAAATAAGGTTCCAAATATATAGTTTTTTCCTTTTTAAAAAAGTTCTAGATTTTAATTAATGTTTTCAAACAGCTGCATGCCGGCTACTCGTATGAGTTCTCGCTCTGTTATCTGAGCCCAATCTACTAGACAAATAGCCCGACTCCTTATCATACTGCCTGTGAGAAACAATAGAATGGCTGAATCTTAATCAACCAGCCGTACGCTTTGACTAATGAAAGTCTATGGATTAACGGACTTCATTAGCTTTGCCATAAAGAATTGGCTCAGTGTGGTGCTTGAACAGGGAAAGTCACTCAAAACATCACATGACTGACAACAATGGCGGCCTCCAGGCCTGCAGATGAATGAGGTTTATTGAAACCAGATAAAACCTGTTTTGTTTTTTTGTCAATGCCCGCATAAGCTGGGGGGTTTTTTTCCGAAAGAGAAAACAATTTTTTTTTCTCGGCAGAATTTCATCTTTTAAGGTTCTTCACCAAAAGCTCTTTAAATGATGTCAATCCAATTATTAGTTCCGCTACCAAATAGATTCTACCAGACTGTAGCGACATCATGGCTGTAGGTCTAACAAAATGGCAACAGTTTCTAGCAACTTAGACAGGAATGTATGAAGTCCGGAACATTTTACCTCACCTGCTGTCTCTGTAAGTCAATTTGTTATGTTATATACTACGTGTTATGTTCTGTCTACCCGTTGTACAGCGCTACGGAATATGATGGCGCTATATACAACAATAAATAATAATAATAATTTTACTTGGGAGCAAATCTTATATGTAATCGCTTTCCTCCGGAAGAGCTCTGTGCATGCTTAGGACTCGAACCGTGAACGCCATTGTCATTCTTGTACGCGCATGCAGATGGTATGACAGACTGCACAGTGACGCTCGTCCTGCCCGGCTTTGTGTAAAGCTCGGAGCTATAAGCTGACGCATGATTCCAGAAATATCTTTCTGTACAACTCCCATTATCCGATCCTGGCCCTAGAATAGGTACAGAAGGAATAGAATCTGATAAGAAACAAAACTTGACTTTTTTGTACAATATGCCTTCCATCTCCAAATAAAAATCAATGCCAGCCCGTTCTAGAACCCTTCCCTTTCACGATGACGACTACTTCGTCCTTAAAAGTTATTGAATTGAATGCTGGCAGACCTTAATACATTTGATGTTTTCCATGATTTTTAATGGTGTGCACTAAATAAACAGTCTGTCTTATAACGCATTCATAGAGATTTGCCCGATTTTTCTGAATCTCTCGTGAATCTAGTTACAAACCTTAGGCAAGATACGCAGTTTCCACCGCTCAGGATTTATCGCCGTGGTAGGAACGGACATGTGGTTTAGAGCCCTCAGATCACGCTCTTTGTTTAATGGATGTTTTCATTACAGCAGCTCTTCAGGTGCTGAACGCCAGGAAAAAAAACAAAAATAAGTTTAAAAAAAAATAAATCAGAGGTCCTACCTTTCCTCCCAATATCCGACCCTGTAACGTGTGCCATGAACTGCAAAAAGACATCAGAAAACCATAAAAGACTCAAAATGACTTATATGCCGTATAAAACGTATAAAAAACTTATGACTTATAAAATCACAAAATATGTTTTGTGATTTTAAAGTTGGCTTGTCGCTTCTTTGTCCATTGACTTCAACTGAAGCTTATTTCTAGATCCTACAATCTAGAATCTTGCAATTTACCAGACCCTCCCGTGAGTTCAGTTCACAACTTAATATTTTCTTTTTTTAGTACAATCAAACTCTGTTTCTGTTTTATCTTCCAGGAAAAAGTCAATCAGCTGAAGGACGAGGTCCGTCTGCAGTACGAGAAGTTGCACCAAATTTTGGACGAGGACCTGAGGAAAACAATGGACATTCTGGATAAAGCGCAGGCCAAGTTCTGCAATGACAACGCAGCACAGATTCTGCAGCTGAATGAACGCATGCAAGAGGCCAAAAAACTACTGAGCTCTGTGCAGGTCATGTTTGACAAAACAGAGGATATCAACTTCATGAAGGTATGTATGCCTGGAGATCTTCTGGATTTAACCCTGAGTCTCCAGATGAAGCCCTACTCTGGGACTGTGCCATTTTCTACTTTTTTTCCTCCATGGCCTCCTTCTGCCCAATTACCACCCATTAAAGACACCCTGGGGCTGTTCTTGACACACAGCTAGCCCTGTCCCATCATTAACCAACTCCCCAAGGGAGTACATCAAACAATCAGTAATTGGGGGTTTGCTTCCTTGGTGCCTCCCCAAAGACACCCCTTGTTTTTATTTATCTCATTTCAATATGGTTTGTTACACTCGAGATCCTTGCAGAGATCCGTTGTAGCTTACATCTGAACTGTTGCTCTGATGCAAAGTTTGGAAGTGGCACCTCTATTTTTATTAAATGGCACTTTGTATTAATGTATAAAAATGCAGAATCTAAATAGAGCATGTAACGAGGGTGGTAGAAGTATGGGGGAAACCTTTAGTGGAAGAACAGTGAAGGAATAGAAGAAATCCTGTTTTGCGCATGAAGTAAGAATAAATAAAAACAATTTCTGCTATCACAATCTCTGTTTCTATGTGGAAACAAACCCCATGAATTGTTACTTTTATGTTATATGGCGCCTGAATATCGGGAGCCAGGGGGATTCAGGGGAGAGATGAGAAAAAAGATGCAGAGTTCCCAGACTTGCTGTTAATCAGCTCTGGATCCAAAACCAGAAGGATGAACGTTTTATTTATAGTCACCAATTCCTTGATAATGTCATCTACTGTTGAACATTTTACCGAGTTTCACCAGCACCGCTGATAATGTTATGTTTAAGGGTCTCATTTAGCAAAAGCTGGATCAGAAAAGTTCCCATCTATAAACTGAAACTAGAATCACTGCAACTGGGGCCCTCCAGCCAACTGGGGCCCTCCAGCCAACTGGGGCCCTCCAGCTGTTTAACTCTTACAGTCCAATTTAGCTCCTACACAACCGAAGGACCACTGAGTGGTGGTTCTGTTCTACTCCTTTTGTTGTATTTTACAGATTTAAGCCTAAATATTAAGATTGTGAATGCCGCGCTTGGATTTATTGTATTTATTTTTTAGGTGCAGCACTGCATACAGAAACTTACGCTATATGCATGACTGTATCTTCTTTTAGTGCTGTCTACGCTGGTCAGCGACATCTGGAGCAAGTAGAATCATAGCGCAAGCTCAAACTTGCATGCCTTATCTACAATGTATTCTATACACGGCCTCTGGCTCTTCTTCCTTCTGTCCCAGCCCAGACCCAACCCTTTCTCTGTTTTGTTAGACAGTTGTTATTTTTCTGCTGAGAAACAAAAAAGAAATGCAAGCTGTTTTTCTTGATATAGAAAATATTCAACTTGTCATTAAGTATTGAACAGAAGGGAATTCTAGTTCTTCCTGTCCTGATTGTTTTTGTTCACTTTTGACAACAGTCTTAAAGAAAATTAACAAAAAAAAATAAATAAATAAATAAAAATATAATATATATATATATAAGCATAATAATCTTATCTATATGTTATTCTTTGGCAGAATCCTCCTAGCGAGCCAGTTGTCATCAGGATAATGCACGCTGTACATGCGCGGTTTCATCACTAACTAGCTTTTTTGTTTGTTTCCTAGAATACCAAGTCTGTGAAAATCCTGATGGACAGGTAAGATTACCGTTCCCGGTCAGCTAGTGTTATTCTGCCCTTGTTTTTTTTTTATTTGCTTGGCGGCTGTTTCCTCGGCAGTTTGTTTAGTCTGAATGATGGCGTGGATAGGAACAGAGGGCAAAGAATGATCAAGAGTAAATATATATATATAGTTTATATAGTTTATCTTGTGACTCGCAGGTAACCGAAAAAGGCAGAATTTTATTTTTTAATTGTCTGCTCTTTGTGTTTCTGTAACTAGCCACAGCAGCCTCTTTTCAAGCCCATGCATGTTTAAAAAAAAAAGATCCACAGAAATGAAACCGCCTCGGCCAAACATTATAAAAAGTGAAACAAACAGGATATGCGTCATAGAGGTTTAAATAAATCTTGGAAAATCTCAGAATCTGACATGAGCATCTTAGTTGTGGGCAAGCCAGCCTTCTAGAGCCCAAGCTGGGTGGTGTCATGTCAGATCCCATGCTCTGCTCGTTCTGGACGAGAGGAGGCATTTTAGTTTTGACTCTTCCCGTTTCACCAGCCAACCCAAGCGTCGTGCTCCAATTGAAGTGCTCACCAAGCTACATTTTTGCCCAGTATATTACATACTAGGCAACAATGTAGCTTGGTGAGCACTTAAGGAACTACGTCTAGAACCTCCAGAGGAGGTGGTCATGGCAAACTGGTGTTCTTGAACTTCTCCAAAAATTCATGAAGCTGATGTTGTGTTGTTCTCCACTCAATTTTTCCATTGGCTTTCTGATGCAGGCATGCTGATGAGTGTAGACTCATTACAGTAATATGCTTTGTGGTAAATCGGGGGTTTTGTGACTTGTATTTGGGAAGAAAGTGAGAAGATGATGCTATTAAGAATGTTAACTGGGGATATTAAATGTGTTTTTGGTATCACAGAACTCAAAACTGCACTGGGGGCAGCCTCCCTCCACCTAAAATTGGACACCTGAACTCCAAACTCTTCCTGAATGAGATTGCCAAGAAGGAGAAGCAGCTGAGGAAAATGCTAGAAGGTATGTTACTAACGATCGCCTACATTGAGTTGAAATATGTCTTTGCATTGAAGTGTGTGCGTCAACTGGTGCACAAGGGGCTAAACAGTGTCATTATTTCTTGTCAGAACACCTATAGGAATGATTAATAGTTTTGAAAGAGATGAGGGCTGCCTGTTGCTCTTGCAATGACTTTGACACAAATCTAGTAATGTATGAGAAATCCCACAGTCTGCAACGTATTTACCTTCCATGCACCCCCAGCTGCCCTCTTCTTGCCTGCGGCTGCACCCACAGGGGCATGGAGTTTGTGTAGTTCAGTATCCAGAGATTAAACTTCTCTTCATCACTTGACATTGTAAGCATGTTTGCTTTCTTCTTCTGTTAGGTCCGTTCAGCACCCCTGTGCCGTTCCTCCAGAGCATCCCTATGTACGCCTGCAATGTCAGCAGCTCAGGGGCAGAGAAGCGCAAGCATTCGGCCGCCTTCCCCGAAGGTAGCTTCCTTGACGCAGCGTCCGGAACTGTTACAGGCCAGTATATGAGCCAGGGATCTTCCACTGGTGAAGGCCAGTCTGCACAACCCATGGTGCCTTGCAGCTCCACCCAGCACATCGTAGGACTTCCTAGTGGACCACAGCCCGTCCACTCCAATTCGGTCTTCAATCCCTCTCACTATCCGAACAGCACATCATCTCAACAATCTGTCCTCTCCCAGTACGGAGGACGCAAGATCCTTGTCTGTTCAGTGGACAACTGTTATTGTTCCTCTGTGTCCAACCATGGTGGCCACCAACCCTATCCTAGGTCTGGCCACTTCCCTTGGACAGTCTCTTCTCAAGAGTATTCTCATCCTCTTCCACCCACCCCTTCAGTAACTCAATCTCTTCCCGGACTCGCTGTCAGAGATTGGATTGATGCTTCCCAGCAGCATGGTCGCCAAGATTTCTATAGGGTCTATGGGCAGCCTGCCACTAAGCATTATGTTACCAGTTAACCACAGCGTGAGTTAGCCTTGCTACATATGCATTCAGAGAACAACCCTCTGAAATGGAACAACCTTAACCTCTTTAGTTACGGAAAACCCAGTCCGCTACTGAATATGGTTAACATTGGATTTTTTTCTTTTTTCTTTGATTCCAGTTATTTTGGAGATGATGTATGCCCTGTTTTTTGTGTTTTTTTGCCCCCCCTCCCCCATCTACCAAAAGAACTTTACTTTTTTCCTCTCTTAATGCTTTGTAGTTTCTGCCGATTTCTATCATTTGATGCAAACTGCTCTTGATGTTTCCTGTGTGTATTTCTTTTATTCCTTTGTTGTCGGTTTACTTTGTTGCTTTAGAAATAAACAAACTTTCATATGTGATAGAATGAGTTTTAAGTTAAAAGGCCACTTATCATGCAAACACTTTTTTTTTTTAAGGTTTCAGAGCAATGTAAATACACCGTGATCATAGAATACAGCAAAGTACAGAAAAAAGGGATGTAACATATTTGTTGTACGGGAATATTCCGCCTGTTCCATTATGGAACCTAGCAAAGACCCAAAATGATAGTTTTTTTAGGATGGAACTCTGTACCCACACTGATTCAGAACACAAAAAAAAACGATGATCATTTATTGTGAAAAAAAACAGATTATTCAGCCCATGAGTGCAGAAATAGTGAAGAAACCCGTCAAATCAAATATTTTCTATTTTTTTGCAAATGTCGGAAATTAAAAAAAAAAAAGTACAGGGACGCGGAGATTGTGTTTTTAGAAACACATTGTAAATAAAGCTAGAAGACAAATACAGGGTAATGCTTTGTACTTTTGAATCTTAATGTAAAGTTTCCAAATGGGCGAACAGCAAAACGAATTGAAATTTATGTCCATTACCATTTTTTTCTCCCTCTCCTTTTCCAATTAAGGACCAAGGTTATAATTAAAAAAGCTATATATATAACTACCAGAAAATGGTAAATGGTCTTTTATCTTAAAAGAACAGTTAAAGGAATCAGTTCTTAAACTTTTTTTTTTTATTTACAATATTTTAACATTCCAAAAAAACCATGTTTAAAAAAAAAAAAAAAAAAAAAAAGTGCAATTCAATTTTTCTTCCATTAAACAAATATTTTGCTTTACGTGACAAAACAAAAGGTATAATTTCTGGAGTTGCCACAACCGTAATAAAAAAAAAAAAAATAATAATAATAATAAAAAAGGACAAAAAAAATTAAACAAAATGTATCTATGTACAGAATAAGGTCCAAGCACTTTTTTCCTCTTTTTTTTTTTTTTTACAGCATCATTACTTAATAATCCATTTAATGCCATATTGTAATTTTACAGCAATAAGACTTTGTACTGTATGTTGCTAAGGATTAACGTTAAAGAAGGTATTGCTATTCTGTTTGGACATCTGGGATATGGGAAGTACTGCATGCCGGACAGCAGAGGTGCGGTAACGGGCTTCTTATCTACTTTTTGGCCTTGCCTTTTATTACAGTGTTGGATTTGGGGGTAATATCTCTCCTCTTTAAGCAACAGTTCTGCTTTCTCGGTTAAAAACAAGCAAACAAACAAACAAAAAAAATAATAAAATTTCTTTTTTATAAAGTGTAACGTTGCTTTCGTGACCTTGGTTCCATTGTTTTGTTGAAAGAGCAAAAAAAGCTCCTGCGCGATTATGGGAACGGAGTTGGGGAACGAGCAGCAATCCGGGTGCTTCTGTGCTAAGCAGACATGGCCCCTGTAGCGCTCTTTGCCCGCGTCGCGTGTCCTGCGGAGGGGCAGGATAATATCGAAATGCTGGGTATATTATCACCATACCAGGCAACTCTCCGGGTGGAGTGCCGCTTCTCCGGGTCACTAACGGGAAACTTTGGGTCTGTTGACTTAAGCTCTTCTTTCTATAGTCTATATGTGTCCCGTTGGTCCCAAGATCTCGGTTTTCATAGCACATTATACTCGGTAACTCTATATAATCCATTTTACAGATTAAAAATGTGCATTTGTGTCCCATCCCAATTTTATCTGAATGAGAGATGGTAGGGAGGAAGTTAACAAAAGCTCTTTGTTTCATGAGTGGCGACTTCTCCGTGGCGTGGGAGCCGCCGTGTTATGTATAAAGAATGAATCCACAGATTTTCTAGCATTGCTACATTAGCTAAATGTGTTCTACGTATATGGATGCTATGAATGCAGAGCAGGTCCAAATTCAGGGATATTCCATTGGTTTCCATAGTGATTGTTCCACTTTGGGGAAAAAAAACCTCTCTATTCATAAAACCCTATATTGACTGAAAAAGTAAACCCGTCCGACTGGTTTACCTGCTCAGTGTGAGTTTGAGGGGGGAAAAAAATATTTGAAACCGGTTAAAACATTGAGTGAGTTAAACATTGAGTGTTACAATTAGTCTTTTTTTTTTGGTTCAATATATTGGCACTGAAAGTGTTAAAAGAAGTAGTATTTCTACCGGATGTCTCAGAAAAATGGATCTCATTAGCAGCCCATTACACACACATTTAAAACGTTACTTCCTGCTGCCGAGAGCTGAGAACGCGTCGGCACATTGTCGATGCCAGACGTCGCCTGCAAAAGGTTTGTAACCTCTGGCAACGCAACTACTACTCCCATAAAGTACCACGTTGCACATGTCATGGCTGTCTGGTTGGAAATACAACCAACCATTATTATTAAAGGGTTAAAAGGACACTCCAGCCATCAAAGGCACTTTAGTGAATATGATAGCTGGGTGGTCCCTTTAAATTTTCATTTTGTCACAGTTCCAAATGCGTGGAGAGATTCTGCAGAACTACCCCAAATGCACGCCCCCCCCTTGAGCAAATGCTCTATACTGACCAGTAGCCAGATGCACTAGGGGGTATAATAAGACCCCCCCCCCATACGCATACGCGCAGAAAGCACTACCAATGACTTCAAATGAAGGATTGCCTGCAGTGTCATGACAAACTGGACCACAGAGGCGGGGTGAGCTGCAGCTCCGGAGATGCAGTTTCTCCCAAAAGGTAAGTTTATTATTATGCATTCTTGTATCAGTAAAAAAAATATCGATTTACTTACAAAGTACTTCAATAAGCACTATTTTTTTGTTCAGTCTGCATGGGACACTGGAGCGTCCGTCCGAGATAAACTTTTAATCCTAGGACTAGATAAAATACTCCTCGGAGTGAAGTCGTGGTCGCTGGAGCTTTGGGGTTGGCTTGGTGCGAAGAAACATGTCAGTGTTTGCAAGAATAAAAAAAAATCTGGTAATTATTTCCGTCTAGACAGATTACTTAGCTGTTTGTTCTAATGAGAGCTGCTGCCTTCCTGAAATCATAAACCCCTCATCTACAAGGTGCGATCGCTCTGGAAAACAAATATAGTCAAAAACACCGTCGCTCTCTCTTACAAAGCCCATTAAGACGCCGTTCCTTTTTTTAATTTAACTCTTTTAGAATTAAATGCAACAATAACCGTAATTCCTCGTCCTGCAGAACACAGAAGCCCTTCTCATAATTAACTCTTTAATCCGGCATCTCTGTGCCTCGATCGTATATATTTTCTGTTCTGGGTGCGATTATCTATCGTTGCACTAAAAAGGTGACCCCCGATAGGCCGTTGCCATAGACGATGAAAATGCTTCTTAAGAGTTGTTTTACGAGATTTAACCCTTCCGAGGAAAGAATATGCATTTGCTTACCATGTTACACAATGCAATGAAATAGTATTTTGCATAAACTCCAATACTTTTCCCTGCATGGAAATTGGAGAACAAATTGTTTAATTATTGTAGTTAGAAAATATTCCCCCAGCTGCCCTTACTGAAAGCAGGAGGTATTATCATGTGATTATCTAGCACATGCTCAGTAGCTCTCCCACTGAATTCATTGTAACAGCAGCCAATTGTGTGCAGTGTTCAGATAATGCCCGTGTGATTGGCTGCTGCTGCTCCCATTGACCAGAATAGGAGGTCTACTGAGCATGTGCAAGAAGAAGTGTACTGATGTATGCTCTCTACTTTCAGTAGAGGCGGCTGGGGGAGGAGTTAAATGAGAAAGATGTCTTGCATTCTGACGTCAATAACTAAAGGATGCCTGCACCGATTTGCATGTAGTAAATTACATTGGGATCCATGGAAAATTGACTCCAATATGGATTTAACGTGGACATGGGGCTGGAGGAGGGAGACATCTGTGAAATAGTTTGCTTCAGGCACCAGACACCTCAAGACCAACTCTGAGATGAGAACCATCTGCACCCATGACAACATAATTTCTCATATCCAATGGTTACCAAAGGAGGAGGGAAATATGGAGGTTTTTTTATGGTCCTGAATTAATATTTCATGCTTCAGGCTAAATTAGTTACTGAGTTTTAGGGGCTACGGCCAATTTTGGATTTCTTTTAACAAAAAGGCCCCATCTATCCAGTTCTATCCAGGAGATTGACGTGACCTTGTTCAGTTGCATTCAGAAGAAGTCAAAACATCTGTTATGACAGTTCCCTCTGGATTTACGACAAACGTTGGTACACGTTGTTGATAAAAGATTCAGAAAACAGTATTTTTGCTTTGACTTTGACTAACGCTTCTGTTTCAGAAAAAAACCCACCCCCACGAAGATTTTATGTTGGCAGCATGGATCGGTGGGGAGTTTCAGGTGATAGCCCAGACAAGCTGAGGACATTGGGAACTAATGTGACATTACGTTACAAGCAAGCCACCTCCTCCTAGCCAAAGACTTAAAGAGTGTTTCTAATACTGTTATGGGTTTCCAGGGCCACACTGGCCACACTGGGCAAATGCCTGATGGGTCCCTGGCCAATAGGACCACGCACTCCCCTCCATATGCCACTCGCGTGCTGCAGTCTACGGCCATTGGTTGGATATGCCTGACCTCATGCTATATGAGCATAAAAACTTATGTCATAAGGTGGCTGCTGGCCTTAAAGTGCCAGGACCATCTCGTTGTCTCCAGACCGACCCTGCGGGTTTCCTTTTCTAAACAGGCTTAATAAAGTAAACAATAAAATTGCATATATATTATTATTTCTATAATTAGTTATATCACTGTATAATTTTTTTAACAATACAGTCTAATATTTCATATATTTAATATTCTCCCAACAACATTTGTAATAAATGTTTTTTTTAAGGCCAATGGAAACATTTTAATTTCTCCCAAGTACATTTAGGATGGTTATATCAATTGATGCCTTTGTTGACTGCAATGTCAATAATATGTTACATGGTAAAACAACTGTCATCGGCTGCTAATGTTGTCTCCGTAACTCATCAGTTTGGCATTGCAGATAGTTTGCGTTTGACGGAGGTGTTGAAAACTTTTTCACTCATTCAATCTGCTGGTATTTAGACGGAAGAATTGCGATTCTTAGACTGACCGAGGTCTGTGATAGAAATGTACAGTCCGGGTAACGGCGACACAATGTGTTACCCTGTGTGGCGGAAATAATGAGCCGCTGGAAATATTTCAAGTACAGAATGGAAATGTAATAATTGAATGGCATGTAATAAATCATTTACTGACGGACAATATATACCACGCGCTATATGTACTTGTTACGTCCATTCCGTAATTGAGCAGTATGCAGTGCACTATATAAACGATATATAAAATTATTTAATATAGACTATATACTAGAGAAAAGAAGATGCTGGCGGGTAAATTTATCGTTTCCAATGCTGATAAAACCACTTTTAAACATTATATCAGTTTTCTCTTTATAACTAAGGTCCTAAAGGCTCGGACTGGCCATCTGGCACACTGGGTAAATGGCGGGTGGGTCATCTGATCTGCCACTCCAGCATGCCACGTGAGCATAAAAGCGTAACGTGCGACCTTGCGTATCCAGCTGTTGGCCGCACTTCTGTCATCAGGCAGCTGCGTGCCTTAAAGTGCCAGACTGCCCCCTGACTACCAGTCCCCAGCCCCTGCAAGCTTGTTTGAGCAGAGCCATCTTTAGCCTTTGTTTCCGTAAGTCCTGATTGTTATGTCCCACTTGTTATGCAGCCAGTGTACAGCGCTACAGAATATGATGGCTTCATAACACACAACCACTATGCTAATACTGTTGATTCCTATGCAGAAGAAGCCAGTGGTGCCGTGCCCACTGCTGGCTGGTGCCCAATGTTAGCCCTTTGTAATTTTCAGGCATATATTTATATATGTGAAAACATATATAAATGTATGTGAAAACATTGTACAGCGCTGCAGAATATGATGGCGCTATATAAAACAATAAATTCAAAGCAGATAAGGACCCTTTGGTTTATATAGTCTGTCCATTTTTCTACCTCCTGTAAAACATCATCATTTGGTCTAATTTTCTCAGTCACAGATCAGGGGCCGGAGCTGGAGGGGCCCCAGGAACTCCTGGACATCACCAGAGCAGCATTTGTTTTTCAATGGCAAACAAGTGGAACAAAGTTGTTCCAGTGCTTATTACCTGATACTTGCCGATATAATTATTATTTAATGTGACATCACACACGGGTTAATCTTGCATAGACTCCATTGCATTCTTTAGTTGCTGGAATTGGAATATGAGACGTCTGTCTCATTTAACTCCTCCCCCGGTTGCTTCGTCAGGAAGCAGAGAGCATTCTTTAGTACATTTCTTGCACATGCTCAGTAGCACTCCCATTCTAATCAATGAGAGATCAGCTTCCCTTGAAATCAATGGGGATGGTGGCAGCCAATCACATCTTGATTGGCTGTGATTCTAAAATGTTGCAATTTAGTCATCTGACACATTTTGCACAAGATATCGGAACATTGTTTTTGACTGCAGAATTGTTCTGTTTGCTGGTTTTAATTAACATCATTTACGGGGATGAAAGGTCCTCATATAAAAATACACACATTTTTTGATAATAAACCACAATTTTTTTAATATTAAATTATTACCACATTCTATATTATATATTCTATAATATAGGCTACCTTCAAAGGCCTCACGCACACACACACACACACACACACACACACATACACATATACTTGTTTTACTTTTCTGAGAGGGTGGTGGATAACTGGAACAGCCTTCCAGCAGAAATAATAGGGTGAGGGCATTTAAATATGCATGGCAAATGGATATCCTGATTTTAGGACACCACCAAGGACCAATTAGGTTACATCTTCTGCCCGTGTAGCTGAGGCTCATGAGAGTTAAAGTCCTACGGCTCAATCACGCCAGTTATCCAGCCAAGATGTAGACAATCGATGTGTTCTTGAAGACAGGAATGAATAATGGTTTTAATAAAATGTTGCAAGCAATTCTTCAAGGCTGCTTTGCAATTTCCAAAAATACAACTCCGATGTAATAATGCCAGCCTTTACTCATTCACGTGATGTCATTAATTTTGTTATCTTAACACCCACTGACTAAACAGTCTCATATGTACACAGGGTGTGTCTCTCGCTCGCTTTTCTTTTAAATATATACTGTTTGGATTTCCTTCATTTTGGCAAAGTTTACCTTCTTAGACAGCAGATGAAGGCTCGGAACTCAGCCTTAAGGCTTGTTGAAAGATAAAATGGGTTTAGTAAATAAAGGCCAAGGATTGCTGGAGCCGAATGTCATCGCGGTTGATGGACGATGAGTTTTGATCAACGTCAAATAACTTGTTTGACAAAGCGAAATGAATGAAGTCGCCCGGGCCTCATAACCTAAGTGATTTAACATTCATTTTACGTGCCCCTTTTGTTTTCATTGTTCCGGTCCTTTGAACAATAAAATGAAAGTTGGGAAACGGGTAAGGCAGGTGCAGAGGTATTTGACTTGGATGCCAAAAAGTCTGGCCAAGCCCCTCCATTGCTTGTTCAGAGTGGTCTCATAAACCTTAACTCGCAGGTTAGCTGAAGCTTCACTATTCAAGAAGGATTGGGTTTGCCCAACGGAATGCAAAATTAATCTGTGAGAATTCTCCCCAAATTAGCTACAAAGTGTGAATGGACAACTTGGCCCGTCTTGCACAAGAACCTCACTTGGGTTGAAGCTTCATAATGCATAGTGAAACATCCATCATATGTGAAGTCTGTAGCACCAGGGTATCTCCTCACCTCCCAGTCTTAATACAGTAAGGGAATTTAATCATGCATGGGATATGTATATGGCTCCTGAATCGAGAGTCAAGACCAAAGACTGATTAAGGGCCTAAAAGGGCATCTTGATGGGCTGAATGTGTCTTATCTGCTGTCAGATTCTATGTTTCTGCGCTGCACTGCAATGGAGCAAGCCATAGGGATATGTGACAGAGCCTTATGGATCTTCTCACTCAGGGGCATCATGTAGGTGCCCGGCCTCTACACTCTCAGTGCTACCCTAGGCCTTATTGCCATTTGTGCCTAAGGCTCGCATGTTACTGAGCAAGTCCCTCTGCGCCATTTCTCAGCATGTTTCTAAAACTGTAATTTTCTTTGGACTCTCTCTCTCTCCACTTAGTCCCCCGCGCTGAAAATCCTAGTCTGGATATCGCTAGGTCACATTGTCTTGAAAGCATTTATTAATTAAATGCAGACATGCGGCATGTAGCCTGGCTGGCCATGGAGCGAGGAGTGGATTACCGGTCACCTTAGTCTTCACAGCTGTACTTGGAGTATATTTTTCATTAAGTTCAGCCAAATCTCGTACAGATACCATCTACCCTACCAGAGTACACGGAACATATACAATGTCACGTAATACCTACCACCTGCTATTTCTCGTGCCTCCTGTAAAGTCTTCCCCTATAAAACAAACTTAATCCATGGGTTTGGTTTTCCGCATCATGGCGGTATCTTGTTGCATTTATGTAGTTGATTAATATTACGCGTTTAATTAGCGCGCCTTATTCGTTATAGAAGGTGTCAAAAACAAGCAAGCTAAGCAGAGTTCTTAAACCTACATCTTGGAACAGACGGACGGTATTTATTCCCTGGGCAACTAATGCCGGAGAAGAGATACAGCAGGTAAGAGGGTTGCTTTGCAGTGTTTCCATGATTATTACGCTCCATTATATCTGCAGTTTCCAGCTGGTCGGATGCTTCGCTGACCAATATTTGTCACTGTCACTCGGTCACCAAGGGTCACGATTCCTCATCCATTTTCTGTTATTATTCAGATTTTTGGTTTATCGCGAGTTAAAGCAACAGTGAAAAAAAAACTGGAATATACAAGAAGACTCAAGCATATGATGATGATGAGGATGAAAGCGGATGGCGCTGCTATTGATTTCCCCAGATTATGATCAAAGCCAGATAATAATAATAATAATAATAATACATCCCGGCAGCTGGAGCAACAATAAAAACATATCTTTCTTTGTGTTTTAAAAATATCAGGCCAGCACTGGTGTCCCTAGAAAACCCCCAACGCGCTGAGTAAATGTTATTATTAATAATCTCTCCCATATTGTGATATATAAATAAATGCAATATAGCGAAATATCTTTTTGGACAGGACTAGACGTGATGTCTGCCAGATATATGCTTTGGGTGGCTTTATTACTGGGCAACTGACACTTGCCCCGCTGGGCTGAATGTTTCCGACTTTCGGCTGACAGCTACAAAGATCATGTGAAGTTAAACCATATGTTTCCCGGCTCCATGTTTGGTGGGTGAGACCAGGAGGTGCATCAATAAAGTTAGCGGTTCATGGTATGATATAAGTAATATATAATAAAATACACATATTAGAATTCAAGTGTTGGTTACATAAGTCAATTGACAAACAGACCAATTTTTCTGAAATATGATCTGTTGGCAAGTGTTTAATTACATAGCATTGTCCGTATACCCTGATTATAGGCTAATAGGAAAAATAGCCTATTATAAACTATTATTTAAATAAATTATACTTTTTCACTTTGTTGAGGTTCACCAATGGACGCCGACGTATTTGATTGTAATACACTGATGAGATTTGGGGCGTAGTGCTACGAGCTGACATTAAGTTGAGTCTCTTCTTGCTGATTCTTGATAAAGGAAGCCACAAACTGCCTCAAAGGCAGGTCTGATGGGAAAGAAGAGCGCTCCTCGATCGTTTTCCCTTTCCGGAAGGAAAAATTCTGATTTTCTGCAGATGTAAGTTTTGATGTATGTCCTTTTTAATAAGTAGTGTTTATTTAACATACAATACAACCACAGTAAACCTTGTTTTTCCCTGTTCTAGCTCACATTACCCTCTTTGCTCCGATTCCTTTCTCCCCGTGTTCTTGTCACATATATCTCAGGTTCCTGGCACAGCTGCTGCCTATTCACTAATCAAAGAACTATGCCTGTGCATTACAAGCCTAGAACCCAGAACACCAAGCCCAATCCCAACAGTGCGCCATCAAAATGGGCCTTGGAGCAGGCAGCTGCCAACAAGCTGCTCACAGGGTATGGAAGGTTTATCTACATGAGGGTAACATTTCTCACTCCTGGGGACCTCGTGCGCTGGCTCCAAAGTGTGGACACAACCCTACAAAAATGGACAGAACCATTCCTGACACCAGCCAATGTGATTTTCCTCTACATGGTCTCTAGAGAGGTCATCTCCTCCAACCCGATGACCAAGCAGGAGTTACGGGTGACCTGATGACCTGTCTGTATATCCGCTATTCCTATACGGGTGCTGAGACCTCATATCCCGTCAAGTTCTTCCTCGTGGACGGCCGGAAGGAGGATTTCTGGAAGAGATGTTTTGCTATGATTGGACTTGCCTGGCACTAAGACTGGCCCTGGGTTCTATCATTCTATATTGGCAGGGATAGACGTCACAGTTTATACATAACTATACACACAGAAAAAAGCGGTTCGGTTTAATTAGTTGGTGCAGAGTTTGATATTTCAAAAATGATTACGCCTCGATAAGGCTCTCTTATAATTAAAGTATCAGAGGGGTATTCAGCTCTTCACAAGTAAAAAAAAAAAAGAACAGGGGTAATTAAACCTCTCGTTAACCCTCGTTAACAACTATTTCTTAGTGGAAAATTGTCAGAACATCAACAAAGGCAACGTCATTCTTTAAAACGGATTATTTATAGGCGTGGGACTTTCCATCACCGGTAGCAATTCCACAACGCAACGTGAAGGCAACAAAAATAATCAGGATATTTGGCAAAGCAATAAGTGCAATAAAAATAGGATTTTTATAATATGATCTTATCTTGTCTTCTAAGTAATTACAGGAATGCGGCTCATAAGTATAGTAAAGAAATCTATAAAGTGGGTTAATAGCAAAATTACATTTTAAAATGAAAAAAAACAAAAAAACGTACACTAACTGAGATTTTTTTTGTCTTCTTTTTATCTTTATCATAATAAGCATCCCACTGGTACAGAAATCAAAGGCATTAAGCCTGTTAATTTAGATACTGCGGGGGAAAGAGAGATTGGATGGAGTGAAACAAAACCCAGGATACAGCTGCTGCCCTTATGGATTAAATGCTGCTATAGATCTTTAGTCGCTGATGCATTTTCCAAGCCTAGTTTCCTTTTATGATGCTTTATTCTTATTGTTTTAGTATAGATCCCCCTGTAATGGGACTACTGTGCAGCTAAATATTTATTTTATTTATTGCCCCACTCTTATCTAAGCATAATCTATGTACCGCTCTGTTTTCGAATGATAACCCAAAGAAGGTAGCATATATATATATATATATATATATAATATATATATATATCACATGCCATATTAGGATCCTGTGGCCATTATATGTAAAGATGAGACGACAGATATGAAATTATTCATATCTTCGTCTAGGCTGTGTAATTACTAGCAGGAGCGTTTTTGGCCGTCAAAGGGTTCACCATAGGAAAATTAAGTTATTGAGCTTATCTGTTGCCTTTTTGGGTTTATAGTATAATTGTTTAAGAAATATTTACATTACAAGTTGACTTCACGGAGGGTAAAATCGGAGCCAGCATTAGCTCATCAGTATTGTGTCCTGAAGTTGCGTCCTTTCTCCTCACCCTGCCTTGCAAAGGCTGTCTGAACCAATCAATAACAATCAGCAACTTAAGAATGGGGGAGATATAACCTAGTTATGGTTAGAAAAAACTATGCATATTCAGAGAAAAGGAAACGAAGGTGGTTGTTCACATAGTTTACACACACACACACACATATATATATATATATATGTATTGCTATTGTGCTATGTCAACAGCATTATTTGGGTTCATTTTGTGTATAGAACTGTAAAATATAGGATTTAAAAATAGTGACTGATCTGCCTTAAGTTAATTGTTTCCTATTTTGTGTAGTCCGTGCAGTACAATATAATGATCTGCATTCAATAGGCAAAGCTCCTTGAAGGTGCAGCAGATATCACTAGAGGACAAACATTCTAATAGAGCAAACAGAACACAACGAAAGCACTTTGAAGACCTACAAGTTTTGAAAAATAAAGAAACCTTTCAAAAATAATAATAATAATAAAACATAGAACTTAACCATAAATAAAGTTCTTCTGCCTTCTGGCTCCAAAAATATTGCTAATGAGTTCCTATTGAGACATAGTATCACAAAGAAGGGGATATAAGGAGCGCCCTTGTAAGATCGTTTTAAGATAATCGGGTATCGTTAGGCGTCCCAATACTTTTGTCCATATAGTGAATATATACAACGCATATGTCCATATAGTTGACATATACGTTGAGGTTGGTCCAGCTAAATGATCAGGACTCAAACAACAGGGTACGAATAACCCGCGGTGCCGCCACTAATTTTTTTTCTATTTTGGATAGCATTATGTGTTTACACAATTATTGTGTGTTTACACAAAACATTCTGTTGTCCTAGAAAGATTGCGCATGGATTTCAGTCTCCCTTGGGCTATCTGTTACCACTTTAGACCTGTCTCTGTCAGACAAATGTGCCACTGCCCAGCGCCCCCTGATTCCAGTCCCCCCAGACAGCTGCAGGGGATGCCAGGTACTAGCCAGGTACTAGCAACCCCCCCCCAAAAAAACATATTTGGGACACATAGATAAAGCCCCTGACCAGTCTGGTTTAGCACAGATTTGCTACACAACAATCAGTTTTAGTAGATATAAAGAAAAAATGGTGCCCACGTATCTTGGTAAATCTAATGGAAGCCAGTTTTGCGTGACCAGTAGCAGACCTGGACTGGTATTCACAGATTATATTATACCTGCGATATTGATACGTCAGTCAACGCTCCAAGATATTTCATGCTTGATCCAGAAATATGTGTTTCCAAGCCCACATGCATTCTGAAACGCGTTCCCTATAGTCTGCGCTCCACAACTGTATTCGGGCTCATATGGTCAAGGTGACAGGCGACATTCATCACATATTGAATCTGCTCCCTCTGTCACTTTAAAAATAAAAGCGCAAATGCCAACCAGATTAAGCGATTAATACGTTCACGTGTAACATGACCGGTATGCCTGGCATGTGCAAAGCCGACATTCAAAAAAACCCCTTTATTCGTGTAGTTCCTGAATAGCGATGGAAGGGACAATGAGATGAGAAGTCGGGGCAGCGAGCCCAGATGCTAAGGTCGTGATCTTAAGATGAGATGCTAATAGAAAAGCGGCTGTGATGGAAGGAATGGTGCTGATGCTGCAGACGTGGAAACAATGTAACTGAACTTGAACAATGGGTATCTCACCAAATGGATGCGGCGCCTTGTTTGGGATTGTCCATTCGGTTGTCAGATTAGCGACAGGAGTGTAATTACTGCTATAAAACACATTAAACAGACATCTCTGTACCTGGCTATGGAAAGATATACATAAAGCGAGGTACGCTGGAAATGGATTAAAAAAGAACATTTCACCAACATTAACAATAGCTTGTGATGTTAGGTTTCCAATTCCCGTAATTGTTTTTAAGATGCCCTCTACATTATCATCGCTCCACATTTACCAAGGCTGTCCGAATCAGCTTCTTAAAGCAAGGAGGGGTATTTTATCAAAGGAAGAGGGATGACTTCATGGGGAGGAATAATCAGCCAGACCCTGAGAACCACAAGCTATGACAATTTATCTTAGGATATAGATATAATGTGGGTTCGTGAATGAAACAAGTCCCCCATTTACATCTGTAACAGAAGTCTATTTAATGTGTAGAACGGTACAATCTAGAGATTAGGGAAGGATCCTATCTGTTTTAATCAAGCCGCTTGATTGAAGCCCTATTCATAATTCTGCCTTTTGTTTATTAAAAGGAAATATACATTCCTGATGGAGCATTAAGCGAATGAATGCTGTCCGTGATCTTCCTTTCAGGACAAAACTATGAATTTATGACCCAACTTGTAATCAGCGTCTCCATTCCTGTTGCTGTAAACGGAAAAAATGTTCTATATGAAGATGGCACACGTGCTTAATATCAATAACTATACTACTTTTACAGTCTAATTGTTTATTAGTCTTTTTTTATTATTAAATATTAAATTATAACATATTAGGTCAGGATTATATTGATTTTCATCTTTTAGGCATTTGACGTTCATTTGATCCCAATTTATTAAACCCCAAGCGATATTCCCTGGCTCGAGATGGTGTGCTCCTATAACTCAGTGCTTCACTGAAGTGTATTTTGTGGCCGTTACTGTTTGGTCTCTTTTAGCTTTGTACGGTAGGACAGTGACATATTAACCCATTCTTCACAAGACAATTGCTCAAGTTCTGATAAGGTTAGCCGGGGCTGGCCATAGACTTCAGTCGCGCTATAAATTTTGGAATGAAGTCAAGGTTTTGACTAAACCCCTCCGGATCATTAATATTATTCTTTGGCATTGTTCTGCGGGTCATTGTTCTGCTTAAATGTAAATTTCCTTTTCGGTTGGCTGATTCAAACAGTGTTTTCCTGACAGATTAGCCTGGGCTTTACGCACTCCATTCTGTCCTCTTGCCCAGCTTTTGATGAAAAGCATCTATTTAACAAAATGATGCCTGGACCAAGACTCCCAAATCCTAACTAAAGAAAGAAAGGTTTTAGGGGTAGGGCCTGACCGATATTGAATGGGCCAGGGACAGAACTAGGTGGCGCTCACTTTTCATCCCATGGGTGTGTGAGCATGGATGTGTACTTGTGTGTGTTAACATTGATGTGTTGTAAGCGTGTGTTAGAAACTTAGAATGAATGTGTACATGTGTGTGAGTATGAGTGTGTGTAATTTGTGTAAGTGTGTTAACCTTTGTGTGCCAGAGTGTATGTTGGAAAGGGGGGCAAGCAGCAAAGAAGGCACAGACAAGTTGTTTGGGGGGAATGATGGCACAGACAAGTTTTGTAAGGGAAGGATTGCACATATAATCTGTTTGGGGCAAGGATGGCTCAAATAGGTTGTTTGGGGGCACTAACAAGCTGGAGGAAAAGATGGCACAAATAGATTGTTTGGGGGTTAGGATGGTACTAATAACCCCAGGGGCAATTTTTACACCAGGGGTTCTAGTTACACCCCTTTCATTACTGGCTTTAGATCAACATGGATAACTACCATAAATACCCCACTCGGTGTGTCGTTTCTGAAGATGGGCAGTACCTTGACGGCATGACTAATCTCCAGGTAATTATAAAGAAGACATTGATATTCACCTCTATAAACATGGACACCATTGATCTGAACTGTTGTGTCTTTTATTTATAAATACACATACATACACATACATACATACATACATACATACATACATACATATACACACACACACACACATACGTGTTCCCCAGGGGACTATAAGAAAATATCTAAAAACAGCCATGAGCAAGAAGGATCCTACAGTAAATAGAGAATAACGTCAATAGGTCTTCTTGACATATTGCGAAACTTTCTAGATAAATCCATTTTAATTCACTTATGTAAAATATGAGCATTCATGGAAACAAAATATCAACAGAATTCCTCTGAAGCTGCTAATAATAGGTGCCTTCGTTTCTGCTGTGGAAATATTACATTTCCTCCCCGTTCTAGTGGGATCAGGTTTTCAAATAACTGCGAGAGCAGCGATCTCAATTCTGGTATTAAATAAAATTATAATACATCTCCTGATATTTCAAATAGCCAAAAGAGGGGTTAGTTTTGGGGTGTAGTTAGACTTTTATATATAGATTTTGTGAATTGTCACAAGGCGTTTAGACAGGGCTCCTATCAATATGTTGTTGACAATTTAAAGCCTGTGGTCCTCACCCCATCGTGGCCTATTTAAAAATAAATAAATTGGGAAAAGCAATGTAACAAACCTACTTCTTACGTGTCTTTATAACACACGCCATAGCATGCATTTAGCATGTTATCTAGGTAGAACAGCTCCTGAGGAGCTTATGAATGAAACCAAAGCCGAACAATATTTTGGGTCTAAATAAAATTAGTATTTATTTAGTTTTGGGAGATCTGTGCTATTTCCTGACACGACAGAGCAAATCGATTAAGAATTGTTGAAGAACAGCTCGGGAGGCGGAAAAGAATCCCATCTTGAAGAAGATGGTTATTTAAAATATGACAGCTATATATATATATATATACACACATCATATATTAAACTAATTATTTTAATTGGTTATTGTCAGCGGTTTCCAAAAATAAACGTATATTTTTTAATCACATAATAAACAAAAAAAGAATTGCGTAAATAGGGTTTCTGAATGAGGCTCTTTGAGACCGCGGTGCTGTCAGCGGCGAAAGGCTTAGCAAGAATTGATCTTTGCCGGGGTCCACAGAGATGCCTTAGTAAATGAGTGGGCCGAAGATACATCACTCATTCAGAAGCCATTTAACAGGAGCATATTTTCCAAAATAGCTGGAATTCCATTCGGATCCAACCTCCACGCCGGAGTCCGCAGTGCCGACCGCATTGCACTTGGCTACCATGCAATAAGCAGCGCCTGATGGAAGCTTTATTTTACACAAACCTTATTTCTTATCGTTTTCTGACAATGCTCTCTGTATCCAATCTATGACAAGCATGCCCCAGAGCCTCTTTGATTTCACCTACTGCTCGTGTTCATCTTCAGCTTTTGCCAAAAAAAATAAAATAAAAATCACAGAAATAAAAAAGAATACCAGACTTTTGCCTTAAAAAAATAAGGGAAATGTGTACGTAGAAATTACAAGAATACCAGTTTATTTAGTATTATTAGTATGTATTTTTAATATTTATTTGTTGGGTTGCAAATAAAGATGCATTTTGTTACTTTTGGCGTGTATAAGAACATTTGACATAAATATTTATGCTATTCTGTTGCCCGTTACTTTGTTCCGAGTCGGGAGAACTATGAAAAAAAGAAATAAATGAAAAGTGTCAGTTCCCCTTTAAAAGCACTTAAATACATGAAACTGAATAATTATTTTTTTTTATTTTAAGAAGCTGTAGCTCAAACATAAGTTATAATGAACATTTTGTATCATTCACTAATACGTGCGCTCCCATTCAAAAGTTTGGGGTCACTTAGCTGGTTTTATTGTCAGCTGTAACATAATTGCAAAAAAGTTTTTTCACGATCAATTCGCTGTTTTAAACGTAAACGTTTGATCAGCAAACACAACGTGCCATTGAAACACAGGAGTGATGGGAGTGATAAAGGGCCATTGGACCACAGGAGTGATCGGAGTGATAAAGGCATTGACACAAAGGAGTGATGGGAGTGATAAAGGGCCATTGCACACAGGAGTGATGGAGTGAAAAGGGCCATGTGGAACACAGGAGTGTGGAGTGATAAGAGGGCCATTGAACACAGGATGGATGGGAGTGATAAAGGCCATTGAAGCACAGAGTGATGGACGTGATAAAGGGCCATTGGAACTCAGGGGTGATAAAGGGCCACTGATTTCTTAACCTTTGCCAGATTACCTCTATGATCTGCAAATAACAAAAGCCTAAAATAGCCGACCAAAAAAACAACCAAAAAATGCATTATTTTCTTATGCCACTTAATGTCTTTCATGGATCAGTAACGATGAAGGTGGAACCAGGGTAAAGGTTTTAAAAAGCAATAAAAGGCATGTTCATTGAGCAAGTGCCAGAATAACCTCTTTTTGACCCAAGAATAAATGGGGGTTATAGAGCCTTTTGAACAGCTTCGAATGTCTCGAATGTCTTTTCGCCATAAATCCCTACCCATGCAAAGACCTGCGGGTAATTTGGCTCTTTGGCAATGAAAGGATTAACAATAATAATAAAATGACTATAACCTTGTCTCTTAATTAGGTGATAGAGAATGACCTACAAAAATCTATTTTTTGATGGTTGCCTTTTAATGCACAAATGTTCACAGATTTGCCATAAAACGAAGACAGTTATGCAGTTACTTTCAAGAAATGCTTGCAAAGGAGAATTTCGGGAGGTTTTATGATCGTAAATGAATATTATGTGTGTAATTCACACCTCGCATCCCTCCCAGGATTCACCTCCCCGTATCCTGCTGTGCTAAAACTTCACTTGTCGGAGAAACTTTCTTTGCTGCTGGAAATTTATAAAAGGTGGACTCTATCCACTGAACCATAATGCACCATATGGACAAAAGTATTGGGACACCTGACCATTACACCAACAGGGACTTTGATGACATCACATTCTAAATACATAGACATTAATATGAAGTTGGTCCCCCTCTGCAGCTATAATGGCTTCCACTCTTCTGGGAAGGCTTTCCACAAGATTTTTGGGGAGTTTCTGTGGGATTTTTGCCCATTCATCCTGTAGAGTATTTGTGAGGTCAGGCACTGATGTTGGACGAGACATCCAGCTCGCAATCTCCATCCCAGGTCATCCCAAAGGTATTCAATGGGGTTGCTCAGGGGTTTCCTACTAGAATAAGGAGTCAAGCAGACGGACAAAACACGGGACAATGCTTGTTTTTAATCCCTTTGCAAATTATTCTATTTATTCTGCCACCGGTTTCGATGAAGATCTATCCCAGCTTCTGCCCAAAAGTTCATTACGAGCTAGAAAGTGGTGTTTAACATACAAGAATGGGAAATCCCAGGAACTGGAATCCCAACTGAATTTGGGAGAGAATGCAAAGCAACATATGGTTCCGTACTGCTTTGTCAGGTGTTACAATGTCTTCTTATTCCTCCCAACATGCCTTCTCTGCCCCTAGACAATGGGATTTCTTAACATGTCCTGTCATGCATTCCAAACATCGCAAACAGCGCCACATGTGCTCAAGGGGCTCAATGACATTGCTGGCATTTTTTTAGAAGACTTTGCCACTTATAAAGAATTCTTGTTTAAATATTTTCAATGAAAATCCTCATATATGTGGCTAATACCCAGGGCCATCCTTTATATATGCTGTTATATTTTTCTCTCAGCGTTTCACTCATGGACGTTACCGATGGAGCCCCCAGAAGTCGCCCTGGGCACCCGCACCCCACTAGGGAAGTCCATGCTCATCCAATATCACCACCACTAACACTGATTTATTCGTTACATTCCAGCCCTTATCTGTGGAATTGAGCAAGCAACGCTAATCCAAAGGGGCATTCAGACGAGGAGCAATGTCGAGTTTGAAGTATCTGACTTTTTTCAAAGCAGCTTTTTCCGAATGACGCTCATAAGTATGAGGAACACTTGATAAGCCCCAGCTCCCTTCACGCTCTGACTCCCAACTTGTTTAGTCACCTTGGAATTCTGAGTAATCAACCAATATTATGTTTTTCAATAACAGCTGCTGAACAGCTGCGTGCCTCCTAATATTCAGATAAAACCTGACCGTAAAACACCTCTAAGTATGACTGATTTTTATTTTTCTTTTCAAGAAAATTGCTGAAAGCTTTGATGAAATCCCAGCTGCCATCTTGAACTCAATGAGTCCCGGACCCCGAAGAGGTCTCCCCAATAACCATTTGAATTGCAGAAACCATAGGCCTCATTCAATGACTTGGAGTGGGAAGCTTGAGGGTTAAATCATTCACTAATCAATAATTTAACTCTCAGGACACATAGTCAAGTAATCAATCACTCAGCTTTGACATCAATCACTCAGTGTCAATCACTCAGCTTTGTGGACATGTTTAGCGTTTAGCTCAATATTTTCTCACAATGGAGGCTATTTTCAATGAACAATCCCACGTAGAAATATATATTTTAATAATGAGAATTATTATTAATATATGCTAATCGTCACCAGTAACCAATTTATTTTAAAATGCAAACAGGAGTCAGCATTTGAAGGGTTAACCTTCTTTTATGGTGTCAGAATTTTGTTTTTAACTTTCCTTGGAGTCTCTTAATTGTATTCTGTGTGCCAGCATTGCTACAAAGTGATACTTTTAAACAACCACATCACAAGCATTTTATGGCACGCTTGCCATCTATCTGAATTACACAAAAAGTACTAACTACATAAACCACACTATTCTATATCGCATGACACTGCTATATAAATGTCCTCTGGCTACCAAAGTGTTAATTTGCTGGTGCTTAATTCCATTTAGGCTCCTCGCATGTACACAATCATTCTAACACACACTCCATCTCACCCCACTTACACATCTATTCTCACACACAATTACACATCCATGCTCACACACACAAGTACGCACACACATGCTCACATACATACATATACACACATATACACAAATACATACATCCCATGATTCCCATCTCCCTCTCGCCCCCGATTACTTCTCACTGCTCGTGCAGCCACGTAACGTGACCCCAATACAGTCCTATCTTCCCGTTTAGAAAGGGCCCTTCTGGCCTGGACCAGGTCACAAGGGTCCTTTATAAACTATTTTGAATCGATATGAGGAGACAGGAACAAGGGGTTGCAGCGGCAGCCCCATAGATACACCAGTGTTTGGAGGGTACCTATGGGCACCATTGTTCTATATGTGTTTTTGGAGTGCAGTTCTGACTTTCTATTCTTATAATAAGCGGAAACAACAGATGAAATGCCAAGTATGCCAAGTCAACTCGCCCAGTCGTGTATACCTCACTCATACATGAGATATGTATTAGTCACACATGGAAGAGTCACCAATGACTTATCAATGAGTCTCGTCTCCAACTTCAGGCTTCCAGATGCGTACAATGGTTTGTTTTATTTACATCAAATTAAATTATTTGCTTTCTGCCACAAGATGGTAAACAGCATTCTTTACCTTCATTTCAGCTATTTCCTCTGCTGATTTTTTTATACATGACTTTGTTCTTCCCGTGAGCATTTTATTGCCGGCAATAATAAAAATCAAAAACAACGTTAGTAACCGAAAGCTGGGAATAAAACAAATATTTTCCGTTTCCCGTCCCATCCGGGGGCGCAGAACTTTGGGTGCCGCTAAAAACCTAAAGCCGACAGATTCCGTGAGGTTTACTGTGAAATCCATTCTAAGATCCAGGCACCAGCGTGGACCAGGAAGCCCATGTGAGTCAATGTATTCAGCATGTGTTTTAAATGAATCAAGCATGTAAAAGTACTTACACTATGTAAGCATGGCAGAAATACAAGCTGTAACACGGGCAGCCAGCAGGAACAGCTACAAGTGTTGAGGATTTCAAACTCCTGGATTGCCCCCACCTCATTAGGATATTCGGCATGTATCACACTGATGACGCCGATGACGTGACTCTTGCGGACCACAGCTTCAATCATTCTCAGATAGCTTTCTCCAGATGCGTACGTCTTGGGACTTCAAGTTCCACAATAGCAGGAGAGCTGATCGGAGATAGGAAAAAGCTCTGTGACATGGCTTGTGGAAAGGATTGGAGCCTAGGGGTATTTACTGAAATATCCACCACAAAGCCTACTGTTCAGGTTATGGAGGCCATCAACTGGATACAACTGCATACTGTGAGAGTGTAAAGGTGAATGCCGGTGCGCATGCAGCCGGTGGCCACGTGGGTCCAGCTATCGGCCACATGTAGCTCCTTCTGGCATTAACGTGACCTGGCCGTTTGTCACCCCCAGCCTGGCCCTGCAATCTATTGCCTGCATTTTTCAACATCACAATTTGCAATTGCTTACATTTCTTCTACAGTCGATTTATTTGAACACATTAATCACTATTCTATATGTTGTGAGTATGCACACAGTACTGCGAGGATATTTTAGTTGTAAGTGTTCCTTTAAATGCGGTACGTTCCTCCTTCCCGGTATGAAAGCACACAGTGCCTTCATCTTAAAAACTTGTTTTATGTACTCGGAATAAGGAGTAGCTCGGTAATAAATCATTGCCTTCAAGAGACAGTCCTATCTGAAAGAGCCAGGTCCAAGCCAACACAAAACACATAGAGGGTTCAAAGCTGCCCTGTATCTTCAACGAGTAAATGGGCCAGACGTAGAAGGACGGGAGGGGAGAGATTGTCCTGCTTCTATCCGACCTCCATGAACCAAGGGCTCTTCCCTATCACAAGGGGAACAGCTTCACATCTGAGCAAAAAAATCAAAAGAAAATCACCCAAACGCGGGGACTTGGTTCTGTTCAGCGAACGTCTCCATATCACACAACCCTACTGAATAAAACCGCGGGGCATTTACAACCCAACGGAAGGCCTGCGCATGCAAAGTGAGATAGGATTGCTAGGAGTTCATTATCTGCAATATTATGGTCTTTAATCTATTTGTGGAGAACATGTGCAAGCTTTCGTCTCAGACATCTTATCTTCCCGTTGGATTGTCTGGTACTCATTTACTGGGTTAAATGCCAAAACGCCATATTTTTTTTAGAGTTAAAAAAAGTACAGTAAAGGGTGTTGGAGTCTCTAAAGGTTAGAGTAACAAATAACAAGAATTAGCATATTCGAAGCGAAACCCCAAAGGCGGGCAGACATCTTGGCAGCAAAAACTGGCATATAAATGGAAGATGTGAATACAGATTTACACAAAGCTCGGGCCGCCGGAGTCTCCGGGTGAAAAGCTACTTCCCAGGGCTTCAGATTACTGCCCTTAGTTCCTCAATCCCTGGGGGGGGGGCGTTGAGTGGCGTTTGTTCATAACCACTCCCAGCCAAGGTCCCGCCCACTCACTGGCTACTTCCTACTCCTTCATAGTCTAAAAGGGACTAGCTCTTCCCTAGCCCTGCCCACGCGCACCACTAGCCACACCCAGTCTCGTGGCCACACCTCCTTTCTATCTCCTTCCTGTGTTATTTTCTGAGCAGCCTCACCCTCTTATCATGGCCACACCCCCTCACTGCCCCTATAAAGAGCTCCGGGCAGCGAGCCCTGGAAAATTCCCAGGCATGTATTAATATATACATATGTACATACATCCATGCATACATACGGACATACAAGACCGAACGCGTTTCTTATCCTCTCTGTCCGCGTGTTCGCCGGCAGCAGTCCTTGAAGCATGCTTCCTTTGCTTCGTTGAAAAACCCTTTGAATTGCTACACATTACAAAAGCTTCAGATTCTGCTCTAGCTCCAGGATTAAAAGAGAAATCAGATAAAAATTGGCTGATGACGTGCGATTTTTCCCCGCCGCCGGCTGCCGTTAGATATAGTAATTCAATAATCTGGAACCTAAGGTTTCCTTTTGCCTTTTCTTTCAAATAAATCAGCAAGACGGCATTTACAGATAACTATTCTTCTATACTTTGGGAGAAGTATCTGAACAAGTTGTTTCGTTATTTGTCAGGTTCTGTTTCTTAGGTAAAAAAAATCTATAAGTAAAAATATTTAGCTCATAAAACAATGGTTGGGGGTGGAGTCTACGCCAACAAAATGTTGTTAGTAAAACTTTGCCACTGGGTTTGTCATAATCATGCCCTTGGCCTGACCTTGGGCAGTGCACTCAGCTGCCTCCTCCGCGGCCGCCGTCTTCCCTGTATTAAAAGGCGCATTGTGCCTTTAAGACCCGGCGCGCGCCGATATGATGTCATAAAGTCTTAAAGGCACGCAGCATTTTTTTAATGCAGTCTATGCCTGCAAAATTGTTACAGTGACGTGGTTAGGTCATGCAAAACAGGGCAGTTGGCAGTTATGGCCAAAGAAGATGGGGCTCATTATCAAGGTCACATCGGCTTTCTGGACTGGCTGAGCTCTCATGATTTTAGGACCGTTTCTTGGTCAGAATAGTGAAGTCGACATTTATCGAAGCTGCTTGCATGGATATTGTAAATGGAATAATACAGAGCCTCATAGGACGGCGTTACGATTTAGGCTGTAGAGACATGGATCTTATCAGCTGCCGCCAACTGGTTCCTTTAGAGATAAAAATGTAATCTTTCTAGTTCTCTGTTCCTAAAATAAATACTCGGCAGGAGGCAGTCTCCAGCACGATTGTTCCTTGTCTTTATTTATGAGAAATGTAGGCAAGATCTATAGGTATTTCAATGGCAATCTCCACAAAACACAATTTCCATTATTTTTACATGGATTCTTCACAGAGACACTGGAAGAGCTCATCGGAAACTATAAGCTTATTTTTAACCAAATACATGCTTGTTTCTATCTATTTTTGTAATTAGTAGTAACATTTATATTATATTTTATTTATAGAACACCAGCATATTTCATAGTGTTGTTACACAAAGGAAGTGAAAGCTAACAACAGCATTACAGTAGAAGCCCCATGGAGAAATATTTTTCTCCTTGAGGATAAAATATATAATGTAGGTCGGCATTGAAAAGAAAATAACATTTTAGGATTTTCTTCAAATTTACTTCCTTTATCTGCAGACCTCGAGGCCGCCATTGTTGTCGGTCATGTGATATTTGGGGTGACTTTCTCTGCTCGAACACCACACTCAGCTGACTCTTTATGGCAATGCTAATAAAGTCTTGCTTGTACAACTCCTCCATAGGCTTGCATTAATCAGAGTGTCAGACTGGGTGATTAAGAGTGAGGCATTCTATTTTTTTTACTATAAGGCATAATAAGCTAGAACACATAGAAATGGCTAATATGCCGCTGTCTAAAAACGTATTATGCGAACACTAGGACAGTTTAAAAAAACAAACAGCGCAATAATTGAAAACCTATTTTTAATCTGTTTTTGTTTTTTGGGGGGGCGTCGGAGCTCTCTTTTAAGATTGGCACAATGGCAACTAACAGATAACAAGACATACCGGTACAGACAGAGAAGAGGGCCATGCCCTTGTAAACTTTCAATACATTAAATATCAAATGGTGCATAGACAGATTACTAAACACTTCCATTACTAAAACATTTATATTCACCACAAAATCAAACCTTAAAATCAAAGGGGAAATAGAAGCATTGCTCAACACTCATCTACAGACACCAGACAAGCCAGAAGGCTTGTTTTTCCCTCAGAAATCTCATGGTGCTGCCACAACCACAAGGGATTCTGGGTAGGCACATGCAAATAAGGTCAGCAATGATCACCTTTTGCCTCTGTATCCATTATACATGGACCCCTTGGGAGTAATTGCCTGCTGTACAGGACAGCCTTTAAACAAAACTCAGTAAGAGGTGCAATAGCCAGATCACCGCTCATGGACAGCCTTTTCTTTTTTTTTTTTTTTTGTCTTTCATGGGACTCGTCAGCATGAGGTTGTGATGCTGTCTTAGCACTCGGGGTATCCAAGAAATACCATTACATAAGTTATGGTGAGTAAAGGTGATGGAAAATTCTTCCACTTAAAATTAAGGGCGTAGTAGAAGTATTATTAAACACTCATCTACAGACACCAGACAAGCCAGAAGGCTTGTTTTTTCCCTCAGAAATCTCTACTCCATACCTCTCATAGCTCCTTGATTGATTGATTGATTGATACCTCTTATTAAGATTGCCTGAATACTAATTCCAGCCCAGACCCCACTGCTGACATCCTGCCCATAAAAATTATTATATATATTATATAAAAGGACAACAATGTCTCCAGGCCTGTACAAAAAATAAGGTGCCTGACTTGGCAGCTCTGAGCTTGATGCTGAGCGTGCTGAGACCTTTGGTCTCCAACAGCTGCAGCACTGGATGAATCCTATCTCTGGGAGTATATTTAACAGAAATGAAGCAGCTATTTTTCATTCCATAGCACTATTACAATATGGGACAGCAAAAATTAACTAGTATCGAAAGTAACAATAATATGAACACAGACTCAGAAATTCTATTACGGGGGGGGAACCTTTTATATACAAAAATACTGCATTATCAGAACCCCCCATTCTGGGTAATACTGGCCATTATAGTTTGAAACACCTTTACATAAGTTATGGTGGATAAAGGTGATGGAACCCCTTCCACTTAAATTTAAGTGGGTAATAGAAGTATTATTACACACTCATCTACAGACACCAGACAAGCCAGAAAACTTGCTTTCCCTCAGAAATCTCATCGTGCTGCCACAACCACAAGGGGTTCTGGGTAGGCACATGCAAATAAGGTTAAGGCCTTGATCTTCTCTCCTTAAGGCTGAGGTAGCATGGAGCCTGAGGTGTACTTGAGCCGCAGATTGCAGTTTTCTGGGTCATATTCCACAGTCAGCACTTTTCACTGTGGCCAGTATTGCAGTCTCATGCTGATTAGTCTGATTATGGATGAAGCAGCTGTCTGTGATTTGGGTTTGCAGCCAGGCTTTATCATTATTTGACAAAATTTACCATCAGGACTTTTGTAGGAGTCTGCACAGTTCAAGGGGGACTGCTGGGCGCTGGCCTTCTGGCAGGCTCTGGCCTGTCCCCCACAGAAGTTCAAGGGGGACTGCTGGGCTCTGGCCTTCTGGCAGGCTCTGGCCTGTCCCCCACAGAAGTTCAAGGGGGAACCGCTGGGCCCTGGTCGGTTCCCCCACAGAAGTTCAAGGTGTGTTTGCACAAGAAGCACCGATGGTCTCGCTACTGATCTGGGTATTGCACCTCTTACCTGAGTTTTGTCTAAAGGCTGTCCTGTACAGCGGGCAATTACTTTCAAGGGATCCATGTATAAAGTGGATATAGAGGCAAAAGGTGATAATTGTTAACCTTATTTGCATGCGCCTACCCAGAATGCCTTGTGGCAGCAACATGAGATTTCTGAGGGGAAAACAAGCCTTCTGGTGTCTGTAGATGAGTGTTTAATAATACTTCTACTACCTTATATATTTTGGGTATCGGTATCTCACTCTGTATAGCTCTAACCCCCCCAATCGCAGTCAGCCTGATGAATGCGTCAGTGTGCATCTAACAGAAGTAGCCACCCTGCTGCTTCAGATCCCGAAGGCTAGCACAGGATTATTGATTATCCACAAGAACTGCTTAAAAGTCTTATCACAAAAGATTTTATTCATGCATGTATTGAAAGTTTAATTGAATTAGCGCACCTCCATTCCAGCAAATGTTTTGTTAAAAAATATGCTTTGTGCCGCCTAAAATTAAACAAATAGGCCCGAGTCGTGTTAAAAACCAGATATTTTGCACTTAAATCAATTACTAATGATTTCCCAGAATGCTCTGGTACGCTTGACATGCTCCACCAATTATTATTATATTGATGGACTACCTGGTTGAAGAGAGAAGCTGCGTCAATAAGCAGCTTGAGTTCTAGAACCGCGGCTTGCGGGGAAGTATTAGGAGTTTGGTGAAACCGCGTCACGCGGAGGAAGAAAAACGAGCAGTCGTCCAAAGGATATTGGTGTCTGCTGAAGGACGTGAAATGTCATGGGTGGGTTCTGGGACCCGGTGACACTGATCAGGAAGGACTGATGAAGAACATCTGTCCAGCAACGCAGACATCTGGCGAGCTGGGGAAATGAAGCATTGTTATGTGTTCAGGGCCGGGTGGCTGCGGCCGCTTCTTGTTTTTCTTGGCTTTGAGGCCCACGGATCACTTGCCACGTGACTGGCCTGCATGCCGGCAGGTTATCGGCGACGCTCGGGCTTCTCGGGTAACATCAGACCATTGAAGCGCATATTCCGTGATTAAATGTATCTGGTTTAAATAAAGCAACAATGGAAATGGAGCTGTGTGCATAAACATAGCAAATGCAGAGGAGGCCCAGCATGAAGGCGGCCCAACAGACAGCAGGCTCAGTGCATATAATCGGGCCCTGATCCAGTCAGGGTGTAAATACTGCCTGAGGTTCTCTAGACACCCTGGTGGCTGTTTTTGGAACTGCAAGTCAAACACATAAAAGCAATATACAACCATCGGCACCTGAAAGAAATGCTCCGAGAGCAAGTGTGAGTACAGCTAAACAACCGCGGCGAGTGAATGAGCCCTCATCATGCGCAGCCAGCTGTCTGGACAGAGTTTTATACAGCTTGGAACCAGGGCAGACCAAGTGGCCGTAACATTACACTGGTGTACATGACTGATCTTGTGGAATTCATTTGTGGCCCATGGAAAGCTTTGTCACAACGACTGTGTGCTGCCTACCTCTGGTAGTCTTAAAAAAACGTTGTGTGATTGTTGCGCATAGTTAGGTAAATACATCAAGTATTTTACAAATTGCATGGCTGCTGTTAAAGAAAAGCAATATATTATAGATTGTAAGCTTGGGAGCCGAGCCCTCTTTACTTTACATATCTGTTTGTCTTAGCTCTAGTTTTGTCAGACCCTTTAGAATGTATGGATTGTAAGAAGCGCTGAGTAAATTGCTTTATCAATAAAATATATTAATAATAATCATAATAATGCTTCCTTGTTCCTGTGGAGGGGTGGAATGGGTGGATTTGTGCACATTCTTGGTGTTTCCAGTAAACAGGCCCTGGACATGTTGGCCATTGGCCTTGCTTGGTCATCGGATGTCAGCGCTGCCATCTAGTGGTGAGAGTGGATTAGCTGCAGCCATTCGTAGGCCTAGATGCACTAAGGTGGGACGACGTGCCGTCTAACAGGACCCGGCTGGCAAGATGGCTCCTTCCACAGGGCTTTATTGTGGGTCAGATATCGTAGTCTAATGTGTGAGAATATAGTGCGCAGCCACGTGTATCCAGCAGACTGCCACACATAAATAATTTATCGGACTCTGTCCTTAAAGTGCCAATTTTAATCCCAAATCTGTCCCCGCCGACTGATGAAGGAAACAGACATGGAGATGACGCTCACTGGAGAAGCTTCTCGTTTTAGGTCATCAGCCGTTGTATGGAGGGAATGGTGGAAAAGCATGACCCCAGCTCAGAGTGTGAGCTACGCATGGACTTTGCCTAATTACTTCTGCTTCTTGGCATTGGCATGGGGACTTTAGTTGAAGTTGATACATCTTACTGGGCCAAGACAGAAAAAGGTGGATAAAAGCTTTCAGGACCTCAGATAATAATAATAATAATAATAATAATAATAAAAAAGGGTATTCTTCATAACTGGGGTCTTACGGATATTGCACGGCTAGAATCCTTGATGAACCCTAGGGTGGCTTATTCTATAAAACAATACAATTGTAGAATGGAAAATAATTTAACTCTTTACGTGCCAGACACCATGAGTTTTTCCCACGCCTTTGGAAGTTTAAGAGAATGATCTGTCTCAATGCATCTTCTCGGGCGTTTACGCGTTTCGTGTTTATTTGGTTTGTTGTGGGGTTTTGTTTTTTTTCTCCAATAAAGCAAAGTTATAGACACTCGGCTTCCTCGCAAACCTCAGTTCACTGGATTAAAGTCTTAGTAAAAATTCATTTGCGCTCTGAAAATAATCCCAGCGAGAGGAGATGCCCCGAGGCTACTGGCAAATCCTGAAGGCAACCGCGCCACGCATAGCTATCCGTCCAGATCCGAGGAATAAAGATGAATGATGGAGCCCACGGGCTGCTCCTCGCGGCGTAGCCTGAAGCCGTGTCACACAGCATTTGGAAAACGACATCATAATACTAATTATTTATGAGCCCAAAAAGGGCTTCTTTAAATTACTTTTTGGTTCTGATTTTTTGAAGAGGCTTTTGACCAACGTTACCTGGAGTGAATCTGTAAATTAAACTGAGCCCTTATGGGTCGACGTTATGGGAAGACGCAGAGAAAATTTGGAATTTTCCTTATTTTAACCCAATGGACCTTAAACTCCAGTCCTCAGGGAGCACAGATCCCCTTTTTCTACACATTGGCAATGGATTTGCTTGCGGCTCCTAAAGGAATTCATTAATAGATGAATGGGGGAAATTTATTTATAAATTTATTCATTTATTTTATTATTTATTGATTAGTATAGCGCCATCATATTCTGCAGCGCTTTCGAAAAGTAAGGGAGGCTATAAATAAAGTTAGCGTTGTATAAAGATGTGCGGAGCCGATAAGAGATCTCCGCACAGTGACCTGTTCAATAACAAAAATGTACAAAGGACAGGAGGTCATCCTCTGAGACGGGAAGAGCGAAGGGATTCCTTACAGCGAGGGCAGAAATGATACAGAATCCACTGCCAAGAGAGGGGGTGAAAAGCAAAGCATACAGGGGTATAAAGGATAGAATGAACATTAATATTTTAGAGATTATTGATCCAAGGAGAAATATGAGTCAAGAAGAAAAAAATAGGAAAAATAGCATCATTTGGGGGTTTTTTTGTCCGTCTTTTGGATAAAGAGCAGGAAGGGTCTGTAGAAGGGCTGAATTTAATGGACTTTTTTTAACCTAAATCACTATGTTTATCATTATTTATTACAGCAGCCTGGACCGTCCGGCACACACCGGCATCCGCTTTTATCATACTTTCCAACATAGGAGTTGCTGTTAAAACAGTCCTGAACCATTTGGGACTGTTGACAGCTATGGTTTCTTTCTGTTCTTTCCCTTTAAGAGAGGAAACATACCGCAGGTAACAATGACTCTGTAGCCCTGCAGGATGCATTTTTAATAAGGCAACTGATGAACTATAATAGCCGATGTATGTACAGCGCATACTCAATATACAGCAGTGATTTGTTTTATAGGCTATTTTTTCTGCTGACTAAACTATATTAGTGCTATAAAGAAAGGACAAAGGAACAAAACGCGTCATTAATCGTTTTGTGCTGTGAAATGGTAGCATTTTGGGGGAAAAAATCACAAAAATAATGAGTGGCATACAGGCGTACACAAATCACACCGGGATTTATACTTTCCTCTGCATCGTATGATCAGATTTTTAATAGATCTCTGAAGAAGGCATCAGGGAGCTGAGGTCTACATTTTTCTTTTTGCTTCCCATTAAGTCTATTATTATTTTTTCCTCCCCTGACTTAGTGGGAGCTGCTCAAGCAAGCGCTGTTTTGCGGATACATTGCAATTTGTGGCTGGTTTCAATCAAACTGATGTAGTTAATACATAAAGTGGTTCCCAGCAGTCCTGGTGCAAAATTGGGCGCATGAGCTGACACTCTAACTTCCAAGCTCCGCCCCCGACATCATACCTGGGAACTTTCTAGCATAGGTTACCCGGAGCCCACCCTTGCGTGATGCGGGTAGGACGTTCTGCTGACTTCAGTGGGCAGTCGCGCTGGCGTTGAGGGACGCACACGATTGTTTGACTCAGAGGTTCCCTGTATTGACCTGGAGACCCCGCGAAACGGCGCTTGAGCTGGAGAGTTCCCAGCATCGGTAATTATTATGCAGCCTTATCAGCCTCCGTCCCACCAGGCATTTACCCAGTGTGCCAGGTGGGCCACTCCATGCCCTCTTTCCCTCCTAAGCAAGACTTTCTGGGGCTAGCACCCCCTATGTATTACAAGCCCACTTACCAAGAGGAACCAGCCCCATCCCACAAAGCCACTCCAGGTAGCCCAGTCCGGGAAGCTCCCTGGTATCATTATAGCCGTGACTTGGATGACCATAATATATATTTAAAGGGACATTCCAGCCATCATATGCTCTTTTCTGCCAGTCAGCTCCAGGGCCGGCTCGGCAAACCCTGCGGACGGCGCTCCGTTCGGCCCCCTTTGTGTATGTGTAGGAAGCACGCCCATGGAGCGCTTTCCATACAGTGGCGTGGAACATCGGGTCATGGAGAGCGTGGGGAGCTGCCTATGAAAGTACTTTGTAGGTTTGTTTAGGGGACTCCCTGGGCACTGGAGTTTCTCTTTAAAGGTCCAGGTTCTGCTGTTCTATTGGGATCCGGATTCTGAGCTTCGGCGATTACGGAAATGTTGGTTCTCGGTACCTGTATCTCTCTCTCCCTCCCCCTCTCCGTTTTCACGGACTCCTCACACCCCTCTCCCACATGCCTTCCTATTACTCCCCTTTTTTTCCATTAACATCAGTCAAGTAAAAAGATTATCCAGTTGCCTTAGAAACCCAAGCCCTTAAAGTGTCACAGAGGGGAACCACGCATCCCCTCCATCAACCCTTCCATCTAAATCAAACCCATTTTCCCACCCCTTCTCTCCCAAACCAGAACAGCGGAACATTCTCCAATAAAAAAAATAAAATATACATTTTAACCCTCGCGCAGATCCCACTTTCTAGAATCCGCAGGACGCATTATTTGATTGTATTTTAATTTAATATTTCTAAAAAACAAAACTATGAATCTAGTAGTTTTTTTTCTAGTCTTTTGTTAACCAGATAACCAGAATTATGGGGAAATGGTGGCAGGTAAGTGGAACAGCCTCCCGGCAGAAGTGGTATGGGATAGGCATACGGCTCCTCAATCTAGGATGAGACCAACGGCTGATTAAGGTCTGCCATCAAATTCTATGTTTCTAAAATAAGAAACAGGTTATTTGGAATTGCGGGAACAGCTAGATCAAGGGATTTAGGTTAAAACGAAAAATATTCATGAGAATCTATATTTGTATTTTGGGTTTATAGTTGAAATTAAAGTATTCTTCTACCTTTTATTTAACATAAATAGACATATTGTGTCAAGGGGGTCTAATGAGACCACCGTAGACATGTGTGGAAAGTGCTCCTGTTTGCTTCAAGCAAGGGGATAATTGTTGGACCAAGGAAGATGTTGGAAGCTTCAGCTATGGGCCTGCAGCTTCTCCCTAAGATGTTTTGCTCTAAATTAAGAAATACATATTTAAGTGCCCATAAAGTATTATGTATTCTTTTTTTGGGGGACTTTAAAAGGTCCCCTTTAATGAATGAGATACAGAGATGGGGGTCGCACAGAGATTGTTAACCGATTTAGCCGTTTCAAAGAGGTCTTGGTGTCTGAAATAGGAGGAAGGTCACAAAATCACCGACCATACTGGAGAAAACATTGATATATTATAACAGCTACTCCGACTTTGTGGTTTTAGTGGCTCAGCAGTCTGCGACGTCGCTTGTAAAAGCAAAAGCAGTTTATTTGCTACAAAGGAACGAGAAATTAGGCCAATGTCACATCCGTGGAAAAGGTCCAAGACGGGATTCTTCTGGCCCAGATTAAACAGATCAGAAAATAAAGGAACTAATTGCATCCGAACGTTCTAGGGAAACATAAAAGTTATAAGAAAAGTATTTAGAAAAAGTTTTTTTGCTTTGAAAAGAAAACTGGTGTACAACAGTAGATCTATGGCCCATTCCCCAAACATTGTCTCAGTTGATGATGAGAAAAAATATATGTAGGATAAAAGAATTCGAGAATGAAGAGAGAGAAAAATGGAAGGAAAAGGGGAAGGAGAGGGAAAGGGCATCTTATTTTGGGAACATCGCCATTACATTCCTTGGCAGCTGGTGGAATCTAGATGTCTCACTGGCACCAAATATATTAACGCCATCAGAAAAGTATTTCCTTCTTAGATGGTCATCATCGTTGGGCAAGTAAATAATTCACAATGATTAAACATATTTTTGGGGAAAAGGGAGGAAATGCAATATGTATTCATGATCAATAAATACCTCTAGAGGGGGGGATTTTTCAGGTTAACTCTTAAGGTTATCCCTTAAGAGAACAGAACATTTTTCCTTCGGGATTTCTTTCTGCTTCTGTTGAATTCACTTTCGAGTGGAGCTAGATTGGATGATATAGTAAATACCTTAAAAAGGTTACAATTATATCCTTTAACATATTGGAACAAAAAAATATTAACAGACACAATTACAGTGTTATTTCATATTTCTTGGGGACCAGTTATGTGACTGCAAATGAAAAAAAAAGGTTTTCTCAAGCTATAGGGGTAATTACCCTCCACCTCCATACCAACTCGGTCAGTAATAAAGTGGAGCACTTCAGTGAGTGAGGGACGGAGTCTGTATGTATGTTAGACTGAGAGTGTATGCATGTGTGTATGAGGAGTGTGAGCATGAATGTGCGTGTGTGAGAGAAAGAGCAGGAATGTGTATGTGTAAGTGCATGAATGTGTAAGTGTGTGTGCGTGAGGGAGTGTGTGTTAGCATGAGTGTGTATGTTTGCATAAGAGTGTGTGTTATTAAGCATGTGTGTTACGTCCTGAATGTTACGTCCAGTATGTAACGGATGCTTTTTTTTATGCTGTCTGCTTAACAAGAGAAACAAATTTAAATAAATATAAAAATAACTTATACAACAAAGCTTGTGTATAAGCCGGTGTCCCCGAGATTCTACCCTGGAGACCAGCGAGCAACCCCACTGGGGGTACGAACATGACAAGTCTGAAGAATGAGGTTTGAGGGAACCTGGAAAACTTTCGAGCTCCCCTAACACTACCCACCAAACACACACAACACTAAGTACCCTACTGACTATACAAACAAACCAGCAACTATGCCAAAAAAATCCCTTTAAAACCAGAATATCCTTTTGCAATTTGAGACAGTTGAGGAGTTCGATGTATCGTACATTTTAGGACTATCACTAGGTTATTATTTGGGAATAGTTGACTTTAATAGAGTGTCTCTGAAGAACGACAGCTTCAGTTGTGTATTTAGTGGTTATAGTTATCAAAAAGTCTGTTGTCCTGGCCCAAAACTCTTGGCATTCATCCTACAGGCAAATTTATACACAACCAGTAAAACCTCAGGCCATCTATTACCCCAAACTCAGGCTTTGATGTGGATTTTGATTTTGTTCATTAGAAAGGAAAAAAAAATACATATTCCAGGCACTTCACTAAAAAAATATCAACACAAAGGAATAAAATGTAATTTCAATAGACAAAGGTTAAAAAATATACAGTTTTGCCTTAAATGCTGAAAAACTATTTCTTTCTTATTCAATTTTTTTTCTCATTCATTCGCAAATTTTGTTTTACTGCACATGCAGTTCTAAAGTCAATTGACTGGGTGTAGGGGAGGAAAATAATTACCTATTACATCCTTAAAACAATTTTGTTAATATTAGGTTTTGAGACTATCCCTGCTTACTCAGGACTGATGGCGGTCATGCACCGTGCAAGGATTGACCTAAGGATTGGCATACGTTTAGGGCATAGCTTGCACGCTCGCCGTCTATTGGGAATGGGGGCAGGAGTATAAAAGAAGTTGGAGACATAGAGACGTGAATTAGAAAGACTGCGTCAGCCTATGGCTGATCTATCCATTTGGCACAGTAGACGTGAGCCTAGGGGCCCTGGTGCTCTAGCTGGTAATGTGCAGGCGCTCCGCCACCTGTTGAAAGGCAGACTAGTTGGGATGTGTGAGCTCAGCGGGGTCACCGCGTTGGATCCATAGAGGAGTCATTCTTGAAAGGTAGGGTGATTTTTATGTGTATGTGTGTGAATGCAAAGTGTGTGCATAGGGGCCATGGGGGATTAATCCGGCACCGACGGGTAGTATCATTGTGTGATAAAATCTAGACGCCTGCCTATACATATACATATTACAGTGGATACATAACTATTGAGCACATACATACATGTATATACGATACACATTAAAAAACACATATATATGATACACATTAAAAAACACATAAATAAAAATGTCACGTTATTATTATACCTGCCCAGAGGGAGTTTATAGAAGTGATGCTCTGTGGACTCGCTGTTTATATCTGTTGTTGTGGACGCTTCAATAATTGACTTATTACCGGCCCTTCGGTGACAATCGGAGCAATTGGGAGGTCTGGGTCCCTTTAACAACCGAGAATAAGGATTTCACTTGAAAGGCAAAAATAAGAGAAGGGGCTTTGTATCCGCGCATGGGTGGCAGAAATTGGCATTACCCGTATGATATAAGAGACAAGAGACATGAATTCAGACTCTGGCAGATAGAGTTCAGCCTCACTGCTTTAAAACAATATGCCTTTCAAAACCACCCACTCCATCACAGGATTTAAAGCAGCGTGTTTCAGATCCAGCACGTCTGCGGTTCTCTGTCTGTAACGTACACAAGGTCATATACAGAGCGGTTATAAATTACAGAGTTCTACTGTAAATAGCACCAGGCCAGCGTATGCCACGGCGGAGAACGAAAGCAATTTATTACTGCAAAGGCACGCAGAATAACCCTCGGGGTGCTCACGTGCCAACACAATATTTTCTCATCCAATACATGAACGAGATCCCAAAGAGAATCCAGGTTTCTCAGAAATCCGATCCGATTGTTACCTTGTGTTTTCTGGTATCCGGCGGTGTAAATGTTGTCAATAGAAAGAAAAATAAGTGTCGCCTTTACAGTTTCCTTGTAGCCATAACATCTGCGGGGTTTACTAAAGCGGGAGTTGGAAGAAAGTTTTATGTTTCAATTTACAGACTTCCGGATTAGTAATACCCCAACTTCAGCGAGCATCTGCCACAAGAAGAGCTTGGTTGGCCTATCACTGGGGTATTTATGGGGTCACTGCTCTGGGACAGGCCCTAGCTGCCCTCTAGGACATATCTCTAGCAGGGACTCGCAGCACTTGCCCTCCATATGGGGAAAGAGTGCTACAGCCAGGCACAAGCAGACCACGGAGCAAGAGGTGCACCAATTGCCCCATAGGGCTGCCTTTTCCCTAGGTCAGAATAGATTGGTGGGCCCAATGCATGATTAAATAATCCTTGAAACTCACACAAGCTCTTCGGCCAAGTCATGCTTTAGAGAATAAACCCCAATAGCTATTCTATCCCCTTTACTAGTAAGCTATAGAAACGCAGTGATCTATAAAAGGATCTGACCGGGGGTAAGTAAACCACATGTCAGAACAATGTGATTGGTAGAGGAAGCAGGAAAACGTCTGAAGCGATGGTCATTCATATCTTATCACTAGTAGACCTTAACCGAAATATCCAAAGCTGGGAACAAACATGGCTTTGGGGTCCTGCCAATCACACAGACTTAAGAGTTTGATCTGATATAGAAGTGTTTTGGAACGCAATCTCTAAAGAAAAGGTGTCCAAACCGATCATAGTACGAGCAGCCGGTGTGAGACCACCTTTTATTATCTGTATATGTAAAGCAGAGGAACAAACGGTAAGAACTTGTGTTTTAATCAATATGAAAGGTCAATACAGAGAGCAATGATCAAAAGCACGCGATGGATTTATTAAAAGGTGACAAGGCTGGCGAGCAACCACTCCTACTGCGCTACAACTAAATTATTAACACTGAAGGTTTAAGAAGTCTTTAGGGGTCGGAGTGACTGCTGCATTGGGTTGGGGTCATTTATTCACTAAAGGGATAAAATGACACGAGGGCTTACAGGCGAGTTTCTGCCGCAAGTCTAACATTCAACTACGCGCTAAACAGGGAGCTCAGTATTCCACAGCTCTTCCCCTTAGCATATAGACCCCTTATATGCTTACGTTCCATGGGGCCATCCAAGTGACCATCTACTCTAACCCAAGCTTGGACACTTATTTGTATGCAACTAAAAACTCTATAGATTGTAAGATTGCTTGAGTGGGTCCCCCTCCTCATCTCTTGTTTCTGTAGCCCCAAACCGTTAATGTTGTCATACCCGTTGTACAGCGCTGCGTAACACGATGGAGATATATAAAACAATAAATAATAAAATGAACCTTTCCTCATGTTAGGGCAGGGATCTTCAAACTCGGCCTTCCAGCTGCTGCAGGACTACATCTCCCATAATGCTCCTTCATCTAAGGGCCTGGCTGAGGAGTATGGGAGATGTAGTCCTGCAGCAGCTGGAGGGCCGAGTTTGGGGATCCCTGTGTTAGGGGATCCCATGAAACACAAACACTAGATTGCCACCGTAGGGCCATTTTAAATGGACATTCACAACTGTGTATATTTGTTTTCTAAGCTTCAGATGACTTTAATTAAACATGCCGTGTTATACCAGCCGGGTAATCCGTTCTCCTACATCCTTCCTAAACAAGAAACTTCAATATTAAATGACTAACCTGCAGATTAAATGTTTCCTCCATCCGCCTGGAAACTGACCCATAGAATAACATATATGTTAGCCGAATATATATATCTCATCAGTTAAGTTAATGCAACTGTGAATTATTACCAACAAATCAAATGTCATTAAATATCCCACAAAACGTCACTTGGACAACTTGCAAAGTTTTACCCCAACAGTCGTTTAATGAATAGTAAATCTTCCCATTCCATCTGGACAAATGGCACTGGATTCCAGTACGTGAAAGTTTTTATTTAAGAATGTCTGTGCAACCCCTCCATTCATTAAGGTATACAGCAAATTTGATCCTCGACATCCAATATAAGACATATAAATAAAACATTGCAGTAAAAACGTGATCATTTCTGGTCTGATTTCAGATGTAGGAGCCTTACTTACATTTAAAAGGCTCATCACATTAACATATTAAAACCAAGAAGAAAAGATTGCAGATGAAGCTACAGACTGTCTAGGTTTCATTAGGTTTATTTTAAGAAACAAGAGTTTTGGGTTTTTTTACTAAAATTCTTAAATATCACATTATTTGCAAGATCTCTACAGGAAAAACAATGATATAAAGTTGGGGTCTCTGCATCTGTAAGCAGCCTACAGAAATGTACCGGAGTTTGAGAGACAATCCCTGTTCTGTATATAAACATCAATTAGATTATATTTGACATGCGCAAGATAGATGTGTTGGGGGGAATATTACGAGCTCAGGTGGAGTTCTTCAACTACTGCAGGTCCGAAAGACAGACAACCTTTGATCCACCTGATCTTAGTGAAGGAGAACCAAGCACATGCTGTCGAGGGTATTCTAGAGGGAATAGACGTCCCGGGCATGAACGTGGAACAGCTTTTGAAGCACAAGATACAGAAGCAACCCACTGACGCCATAAGAATGGCACAAAGGCTCCTAAAGAACACAATAGTCTGAAGCTACAGCAGATCTTTCTTTATGCTAGAGTCTAAGACATCAAACATTACATTTAATAATGTCTGCCACTGAAAATATTAAATAAACGCTGGTTAGGCAGGAGAAAAGAAATACCGTTTAGACATGCTATAAGTGAACTGCTATAGGCCAGGACATAAAGCCTTTTTTTCTGAGATATATCCAGAATTTATTTGTTTTTGGGGGGGGGGGGGTGTCGGAAAGAAGAAAAAAAGAGTTAGCGTCGACCTTTGAGTCCCTTAAAAATACAGGTGAAAACAATTTTGGTCATAAAGCAGCATCCTTCTGTTACGACATCATACTCTCAGCTCCTTGCCTCGTCCTACGCGCAGAATCATTTCTTCTTTGCATTGACGTTCTTGCAGACCCAGTTCATACCGTCCTTAGAAAAAAAACAAGAAAAATGACCGTTCAGTTTAAGTCAAAGTACGCATGGTTGGGTATTCTCCAGGTCTTCACACCAGGTGACCTCATATTGGGAGAACACAACTAAAGCCCACCTATGCCTTATGACATGTAAGCGATGTCTGCCAGATGACTTGGTGTTAAATAATACCTAGAAGTGCCCAATATTCTATTAGCCGTGATTAGTATAAACAATGGAGCAATTTGTGCCGCTGCTGAACCACTTCCAGGCCATTTCACATTTAAAAATAAAAAAGGCATTTTCGTTACGTGAAGCATCGCGTAAAGAAATGCGATTCGTAATCTGGTGATGTCAGAATCACCTCCTGATAATAAATAAGAAAGCCTCCGTTTCCCAATACCCTGCGTTCTAATCAAGAATCAATAAAATGTGGTCTCACGATTATCACGCGACGGTTGTAAATTTAAGGGAAGTATAGAAAAAAAGGATCAAATGCGCCTCTGGAATGAAGTCATCGCGTGGTTTTGTAGTCTGATATCTAGCAAAAGGTATCACATGAGCCATCGTACTAAACACGAGACACGGTATACCTCATTAATTTTGTATGTGGGTTTACAGGATGACCCAGAACAGCTGAGGCAGCTTAAAGAGGCAAAGATCTAATGACAACCAGTCCTGACCACTACATTTGCTCCATACACTGTGCAGGAAAGCAAAAGAATAAATATGCAATCACGTTCTGCATAAATACATGCAAAGAAATGCAGAAAAAAAATGAATATTACTACAAGGATGCATTATCTATGTGTTTCCAGAGGCACAGCGGGCAAACAAAAGGGAGAAATGTGAGAAAAAAAAAACCAGCGGAATAAGCAATAGTGGAACAGGACAAACACAGCTAGATCACCTAAACTGTGCAGAAAATGCACCTCTAAGGCTATAATAATGCGACAGAGTACCAGCGCATTACTTAAGTTAACCAAGGCTACTATAAACCAGGACAGGCATAGAATATCAGCCAAGGCTTTCACCCAAGTGCACAAATTAACTCTACTCTGCATGGCTAATCAGAGAAAGAAAAAAGTATATTATTATTATTATTAATATTTCTTTTACAAAGAGGGAATTTTTGGGCAACATGCAGGAACTTGCCACGTTTAATTAAACACAGATTAAAATCTGCATGTAGTAACATTTAGAAACAAGATATTGGTTGGGCCGTAATAAATTTCCGAGGAGATCACCAGCAAGAATTACATTTCCAAACCTGCATAGATCTAAGTTATCATATTAAAAATCAAATCGCTCCAGCGTCTCCAAACAAAAGGCTACGGTGTCGATGGATGGGAAGACTGGAAAGAACCAGTGTTCTGTATTTATACATTTATACATGTATAAATAAAATAAAAAAAATTAAAAAAGGGCTGCCGTTTTTCCTGCACAAAAGCAAAAGGAGGATTATGGTATTTGCTGCAGATCGGAAGTTCCTTGGGAATTACAAAGGGTTGCACGGTGTAAAGGCTGCTCTTTGTGTCCTCCTAGTGGTGCATCAAGCTGCGGGCGCAACGCGATTGGAGGCCATACAAAAATGGACACGCATTAAGATAGTTACAAAAAAAATATTTTGGGAAACCATTCATTTTCATTGTTTCCTTCAAAATTTTAATCACAAAAAAATAATTTAAAAGGCTTTAAGCTTCTAGAGCAGCAACCCATCCGTCCCTGAAAATTAATGGCTTCCAGTACAAAACAAGAACACTAACTTTCACTAAAATTAAAAAAAAAAAAACAACATTTCTTGGAAGAGTACTAGGAACGATGTTTCTAACAAAAAGTGTCAAATACAGCACAGTTTAGGTATTATAATGTCAAATGCTACTTACTTTTAGGCACAATGTATACAGAAACAGATTGTATTCTATACTTGTCTAAATAAGTTAGATATTAAACAATTTAGTTTATGCAACAATCATTTTGAGCAGTTAAAACGTCCTCTCTCTTCCATGTACAAGATACAAAACATATGACTAAAATTGAAAAAGCCGTTGGATGAGGAGGATCGGGAAAGAGATGTAAGGAGTGGCAAAGCGTGGCAATGTACCAACCATTATTATTAACCACCCGATACGTTCTGCTCACTTACTTGAACTCCCTCTCCGGAGAGGGCTGAACACGACTGAATCTGCCAGACTCGGTCCCGGATTGTGTGCAGATTTAGGCCTTCAGCGATTTCGGAAGCTGGAGCAGCAGTCAATAAATCCTGCTTATTAGCGAATATCAGCACCGGGACCCCACTAAGCTTCTCCTCGTCCAAAAGTTCTGCCAATTCCTTCAAGTGGAGCAAAATCAAAGTTATTTATGCAATTTATAGAACAATATATAAGGAGGTGCGTATATATATATATATATATATATATATATATATTAGTACGAGACCCCGAAGTGCAGACATGGACCCCCTGTTCATGGAACAAGCGGGTAAAACATCTGGGACGCCCCCAATTTGTAACAACCCACTGTGTAGCTGGTATAAGGTCTCTGACAATTTGCATAGATGCTAATTTTGTCCTGGTTATTAACCAAGGTAACTACTATTATCCTCAGCTGCTTTCATCTAATATCCAAGCTACATCTGACCTTCCTCATTTCTGCTTGAATTATAAAACACTTTAGAAGAGTTACCATAAAGATGCCAAAAATCTGCATAACGATATGCCAGATTTTGTCTATATAGTTGAAAATGAAACAGTAGTCTGGAAGTATACTAACCTGCCCCGTTTCCTCAAATCTCTTTCTGTCAGCACTGTCGATCACGTATATCTGCAAAAAAACATTAAAAATATATAATAACAGTGCATTACCCCAATTAATCAAAATGGGGTAAAAAATATTCCTTACAGATATTAAAAGCACAATGGTGGGATATCATATATGGTTTAAACTTCCAAGTAGCTCTCTAAATGGAAAACTAGTTCTATCAAGCCCCGCAACTGGACTGACACAGCTTTTAGTGACAGCGTTTGGCTTACGGTCTATCTAACCAAGCTATTTGCCTTCAATATGTCATCAGAAATTCAGGTATTCAATGCAACGCCCATGTAATAAGAGAGAATTAGTCTGAAGTGGTCATGGGGACTGGGCTGCGTATATTGGGGTGTTAACTGATGTTATTACCCAACTACCAAAGCCTGGAAGGAACAAAGTTCTACCAGGTCACAGTTTGCTATCGGGTATGTAAGAGTACAAAGTCTTAAAGTTGACTTTGATTGAAGAAACCAACGTGTATGTTATATTTTATCAACCTAAACAAGAAAATACTCACGAGTACATCTGTATTTTCGAAGTAGTTCCTCCAGTACGGCCGGATTTTCCTCTGTCCTCCAATGTCCCAGACGTTGAGTTTGAATCCTTGAGATTGCACGCTCTTTATGTTAAATCCCTAGGAGTCAACAGAAGAAACGACTTACAAGATGACAGAAGACTCTGCACGTTGTAATGGATTGGTCTATGACCTCTGGGCTCTTTGCGTGATTAGATCTTTGGTTTAGTTCTGGTACGGATGGGAATATCAAGGGGTATGCTATTCTGGATCAAAGTCATCTTTATACAATGACAACCAAATGAACGATCCAGTCAGCATCACTGGTTGCTAAGGTAACAAGACCATGTTTCAAATGATCACTTTTTAAATAGAACTCCCATTATTAAGGATATTGACATCCCCAATAATATATATATAATTTAAATGCAATTAATCACAACAAAAATCAACATGTGAATGCTTAAGATTCGCCAGTCAAAAAAAGCTTATCCAATATACCGGATTTGTCAAAAGTACAAGCATATGTGAACATTATAGCTAAAAAAAAAAAATATATATAATATATGATATATAATCTTCCTTGGCTCACCACCATGCAAATACATAGGAAGACATTTCACCCACAAGCTGTTCTTCTTGCTCCGCATAAACTTTGCACACAACGCGTCTCAATAGTAGCAGCCAGAAGATAAATCTAGACATTTCTGCTTCTTTAAAGGAGAATTAATACATTTTTTTTTAAGCACATGGAGTTACGGAAGGAGGCTCCTCGTCTCCTCGTCTGTTACATGGGGTCATATCTCACGCACCTGCGTCGGGGTGATGTGGCTGATATCTTCCGAAGCGAGCTGTTTCAGCAACGTCGTCTTCCCAGCATTGTCAAGACCCAGGAGAAGGATCCGCACCTCCTGGTCGGGAGCGCTTTTCAACTTACGCAAAATAGACAGCAAACCCTTGATATAAAAATTTTAAAAAAACATGATTATAAAGACACAAAGATCAATAAAAAATACATAAAATAGATGTAGCTGTCATGAAAAACATAAAGATCACAAATTGAACACCTTCTGTTGGTAATAACACCATAGCTAGTAGACAACTGTGGTCAACAAGACCAAAGCGACCACCGGACAACTCTTATCTAATTAGAATATATGCGACCCCCCCTCCCCCATACTGCAGACATTAAAAGCTTTTTTTCACCCATGATGTTAAAAATGTAGCTTGTTAAGCCAGAAACATCATAATTGCGCAAAATATCCATGGACTAGAGCGCCTATCTGCAGCAGCTTCCACCGTTCCTCCGCCGATGAATGCCAAACGTTGGGACGCCGGCGCGGTTGGGATAACCGTCTGATGTTATTTCTATCTAACGGGTGAAAAAAAAGGGCTTACTAAAACCGAGCAAAACCGACCAAGTTTTCCTCCCGTTTTTGGCACGTCTGCAGTAGACGTACAGCGGCGCTCAACCGTAAACCCTCCACCCGCAAAGTCTTCTAATTTTCTAATTCACAGGGAAATTATAGCTTGTGCTGGAGCTCAATTAAGCCCAAGAAAAACATTAAAAAAAAAACGACGCAACGTAAATGGAATTAAAAAAAATAGGGAAAAAATACATTCGTATAACAAGGAAAAGAAATGCAACATTTTTTAATGCTTTATTTTTAAATAAACTGGTTATATCGATATAAAATATCAACTCATTAAGGAAAAAAAATGTTAAAAAGATCTAAAATCAAAGGTGGATGAAAAATAGGGTGGGCTACTATTTTAAGCATAATGATAGGAAGCGCGACACGTGACGGAGAAACGCACTAAGTACTTTGAGAAGGTTTAACGAGCTGATCAGCAATTTAGTTGGCGTGGAACTGCCATATGTTGCGTAAAGCGGCGAGTGCCCGCGGTTAACCGTTTCGGGGACAAACCCCTAAACGTTTATAGACAGAATGTGATATATAAGGAGTGTAATGTCTTGTTACGTTGTATTTAAACCCCCATTATATTGGAGCTGTGAATGTAACACAGTAATAACACAGCCCTCATCATTTCACATAGAAGACGATCTGCCGGGGGGGGGGGGGGATATTCAGATTCATATGCAGATTCTATTTTTAGTTTTATTTGTGGTTAAAGTCAAAAGTATTTCTTAAAAGCAGAGGAAACTTGCTATACGTCCGCGGAGAAGTCTCTTGGAGTCACTTCATTGGCTTCGTTTTGTCAGTAACCATCGAAGCGAAGAAAGATACGTGTTGAACCGTAGCGAACGAGCCTACCGAGCTGCGGACCCTCTGGAACCAGAAGCAGGGCTACAGCGATCATCACTATTATTATTTATCTCACATAATCTAACCGATATTTAGAAAATAACAGAATTGGGCACTTATAGGGGAGCCAGGTCCGGCGAGACGCCTCGTGGGACCCATACTGGGTGGTTCAGCCATACCCAGCAGGTCCACATTCACCGAGAACGATGGCACCTATGGAGCGACCCGCCAGTTTTATGATTGATGTTTCGGTTGCTTATCGCTATGGAATAGGAGGACATCAACTTTACATATTTCGCCTCTATAACACACCCTGGCGTAATATTCTAGGGAGTCTTGGTTTCCTTGTCCCACTTTCCTCTCGCTTGACATATAGAAACACACAAAGCGAAGGCAGATCAGATCTATCGGACCCGTCTAGTCCGTCCGTTCTCCTCCTGTAAAGACTTTAATCAGCCACCGGTCTCGTCAGATTCAGGAGCCGAATGCCGATCCCACGCGGGATTCCACCAGATAATTATCTATATTGTTTCCCGCCACTTACCAAACACAACGCAATGTTACCGGGTAACACAAGAATCCCGACAACCCCACGTTACGCAGCAACTCCCATCACTTCTAAATCCCGAGGTGCAGAAACGGCACAAACTGCAGACTTGTTACACTTTTACTCCTATCATAATTAGGTTAACGAGCGAGTGCCTTATACAGGTACGTAAAGATGCGTTACATCATTATATATACATAAAACTTAACTGCAGCGTAAGGGAGCCTCACTGAGAGAGTAGTAGGTATGTGGAATAGCATCCCAGGAGTGGTGGCAGATGTTAAAACAGTGAGGGAATTTAAACATGGATGGGATAGACATACAGCTCCTGAATAGCGAGCAGACTAGATGGGCCGAAAGGGTCCATCACGTTCTCTGTTCCTATCCTAAAATGAGGGTAACCAGATTTCTCCGTTCACTGAAGATGGCTGCCGGCCTGAACGATGCATTCGCTTAATACGTCATTAACGAAACGAGCCATCTGGCCACCACCGGCCTGAAATTCATGTGCAATGGAAATAGAATGAATTTCAAAACATGCTATTTGGCTGATGAATAAAAAAAAAACATATATCACTACGATGAAACGTGATATAAACACTGATATATATATAAAATATAATAAAATATATATATATATACACACGCCAATGGAATAATACATATAGATCTCCTCCGGCACACCTCTAGTTTAACCATAAAAACAGCGATTTCAGTTGCGGGTCTCCCCATATTATCTTTTATTCGATATATTTTGGAACTTCCACAAACAGAAAAATCTGAGAAGCGAAACAGAAGCTGGATCTCGTTAGAAGCTGTTGGTGGGGTGCAATCAGTCCCTGGTCTTGTCTTAGATTAAAGGAGCCCCATGCATGTTTAAATCCCCCCACTGTATTAGCCTGTACCAGTTCTGCTGGGAGGCTGTTCCACTTATTGAGTACACTCCCAATAAATGAAACCTCTCTAACGTTACATCTTAAGCCTCCGACCCGGTAGTTTTATATTATAACCCGTTGCTGTACATTTCTCCGGTACAGTAAATCGGTATCGTGTCAGGGGGTGATATAACGCAGGGGGTGTAGAGGGGAGATGTATGCCCCGCACACACAGGTCAGCCCCACTCGGCCTGCAGGGCTTTGCGCGGTTTAATCTCTTCCCATAAGAGCAGGAATATCCTCTTACAGCCAGTCACCCAAGCCCAGGATGAGCTGCCAGCGGTGCCATCCTCCTACCCTCCCTTCTCCTCAGCATCATGGCGTCCCAGCAACCGCAGCTCTACCATCACCGGGACTCAGCCTCTCGCTAAACACAACGGGCCGGTAAAGCCCGCAAACCGTAACATCCCGATCTGTAAGCTTCGACACCCCCATCTCTAATACCGAAAAATACAAGAGCCGCTTAACGGACTCGCAGCAGCACTCACCATCCTCGCCAAGACTCTCCAGGTTACCAGGGGCAACTACGTCACCCAAGCCGCTAGTAACGCCTGACGTTCCAGGGAGTGACGATTTACGCACGCCCAGAATAATCGCGCCTCTCTGTGCGCAACGTTGCTACCTGAAGTCCACGCTTGCCCTTACTCTAGTGGTGGCAAGGAGCCGGGCATGCGCAGACACAATCTCGGTTTGTTAGCTCTAACTTGGCAAAAAACACAAGACTGCAAACGTGGGCAGAACAGAGTCCAAGCTTCTGATTGGGTGTTCGTAGAGAGTCCTGGAATATGATTGGTTGTCTTGCTGCAAGTGGTTGGCGTGGACGGAAGGAGTTAGTTGAATGGACTCTAGTGCAAAGTGAACCGGGGTACAAAGGTGCTTGTGTCGGTGTCACTGTGGTGCAGGTATAGTATGTGGATTCCAAGTTATTGCACCTGCAGTCATTGTGTGTAACTCCTAAAGCGCAGAGGGCCTGGAGAGCTGTATAGTATTAATATCTATATAATAATATATATATAGAAAGCTTATCTCTAATGTATAGAACAGCTGTGGGGTTTCTTCAGCAGAGCTGACTGGCCCTGAGGGTCATATATATATATATAAAGTGTGTGTGTGTGTAGAGAGCTATATATATTTATATAGCGTGTATGTATGTAGAGAGCTTAATATATGTATGTATATATATATATATATATATATATATAATGTACTGGTACCCACTTCCATTAGAAAGATCTGACAGGATTAGAACTGACAAAGACGAACCGATCCATTTGGCAAAGAAGCTTGTAATCTAGAGGATATATATCGCCATCATATTCCACAGCGCTGTACAATGGGTTAACAGGGCATATATAGGCCATATACTGTGTGCATATGTATATATTGTAATTGTTTTATTTTCTATGATAAATTTATGCTGACATTAATTTGATTTTGCTCTTTATTTGCAATTATCTGGAAAGTCGCACTAACCTTAGCCGGAAAATATATAATTTGCAAGCAGACGGCTGGAATAGCAGGGTCTAGGTTTTAAAATATAGATTTTTGTGTGTGTATCTCATGGTTATATTGAAAAAGTGTTTTTTGGGGGGCGTTATCCTGTTCTTTTACCGGTTTTGTGAATTAAGCTAGTAATTTTATACTGTATGAATCAGAAAAAAAGCAAATGTGTATTTTTCCACCCTAAATTATCTTTTTATTAATTATATAGATTAAGCTATGCCCAATGCCCAATCGGTCACTCCATTACTACAGGATTATATCTGTTCTTATTAGTAGCTACTATAATTTGAGTTTTTTCCCCCCAGAAAATGACTCTTTGTTGAATGAGTTAATTTTACATTTATAATATTTTTTTCCCCGTGAGTTTGGAAACCTCCTTAAATATTATTCTCTATTACAGACGTGTTATCTGTTCCGTATTGTAATTCCGTTATGTAATTTTGGCAAAATTTACTGAAATGTTAAAAGAATCCTGTTATTAACTAACCTGTAATTACTATTTATATGCTAAATGTAGAATAAAAAAATGTGCTATTTTCTGAAATTATTGTATGTTTAAAATTACTTGTAAGAGTGAGGTTATTTGCGGGGTATATATGTTTGAGTTATATATGCTGGGGACATTTACTGTGTGAAAAAGTTATTTTGGGGAAAATTCGGGTATTGTGCCATGTGTTTTTGTGTGGTTGTTGAGCTTTATATAGTATATCTGTGGGAACTCGCCCATCTGTCCATGTATTGATACTTTTAATGGAAAGTATTAAAGAAAATCAGACCGCGGTGTTTCTCATATTCTGGCCGTAAAACCACAATACATTCTATAGGTACATATTTACTAAACGATGTTTCTACGATACAAACTCAATGCCACATAGTCATCTTACCGTATACGCTAATATACTTTTATACTGGGTTTAAACTAGGCAAATAACTGATTGTCCACCAATAAAGGATTAAATGGCACCTGATACTCTCGACAAGCCTCTGTGTAACCTACACATCTGATATTTACTGTTCCCAAAATACCGTATGTAAAATGAATATATAAGGGATTTCTTAATCTCTATGGTTTACAAATCAATGGATGCAGATTTGTGTCTTTTTGCGTGTATGTATATATATATATATTTATTATAATATTAAATATATATATATATATATATATAGTGCAGTCGGTGAATGACTATAACTCTATATGAGAAAGAGAGACAGCCCCTTACATGGTATAGGGCATATGTTGGTCTGTATTCTTCCTTGATGACGGTTTCCCATTCGATCAGGCAGTATGTGTAGGAAGAAAAACAGAAGATAAATATAAAAAAAAACATGTCTTTTAATAAATAAAACCAATATCTTATCTTACATTGAAGATTCCACTTCTGTCCTTACAGCAGCGTCCCGCTCATGGCAGATATACGTCCCCGGTGAGACACGCAGGACTGGTTACATTCATGTTCACTGTTCTTTATAGTAAATATTAGCGCTTTATTTGTTTATTTACTAGCGCACATTAAACTGTCTACATATTTTAAAGGGGATGTAGCAGTTATAATACTATCATTAAAAAACAAAAAAAATTTTATGCAATCTTTAGTTTTCACAAGCGAAGCTAGATATTCCTTTTTTTCGTGAAATTATTGCTCGATTAGATACAAGCGATAATTGTTGTTATCCGGAAGCTGTTCCGTTTTCCAACAATGTCCTGCCTGGTTTTAGGTAAATCCGAAGAGCTGAAATGGATATCGCCAAATTCAACATTGATGCCCCACGATGGGACCAGGGCACGTTTGTGGGACGGCTAAAGCACTTCTTCAATATCACGGACCCCAGAACCGCGCTCGTTTCAGAAGCGGAGCTGGACGGGGCAAAATTGCTCGTAGAGGCATGCAGGTAAGTGTCCAAATTATCTCTCCATACGTAAGAAGTGATTTTATTGCACGGAGTGATGTTAGCCAACCAAGAAATAGACATGAAGCAAAGATCTATGAAAGGTAAAGGGGAGCTCTGTCTTATCCAGTCATTCCTTTATAAGTGGTATCTGTATCTGAATTAGAACACTGGGTGGCCATTGGGTTATAAGCAAACAGATACATAAATTGCCAAATTCAATGCATAGTTCATTTCGGCCAGTGTCTTTCAAGAAATCGTATGTATATGACGTATTTGTACGTGTGATTCAGGGCCAACTGGGCTCTTCTCTTTCGAGGTTGGCCCTCTGTAATGTACGGTGAAGTCGGCGAGTTAAAAATCTTGTGTTTTGCATTGGACTGAGTGTCTGTTTCTTTGACCAGAGCAGGGGCCGTACCGCCAGGGACCAGCGTAGAACAGCTGCACTATGCAAAAAAGCTCTACGACTCTGCTTTCCATCCTGACACGGGGGACAAGATGAACCTGATCGGGAGAATGTCTTTTCAGGTTCCCGGAGGAATGGCCATCACAGGAGGCATGCTACAGTTTTACAGGTAGAAACGTCCTGGTGTCTGTATTACCTGGTTGGATTCCAAGGGGTGCACAGGGGCATATATTCAAATAAATGTAATAATCATTCTAAAATCTTTCTCAAATATTTTATTTTATTACTTTTCATATTGACAGGCCCGGACCGGCCATATGTCACGAGGGGAAAATGGCCGGTAGGGTGCTGGCCGATAGTGCCCCATACTCACCCTCTCTGCTCCAGTGGCAGTCTGGGGGGTTGCTGCGTGCGACCACCGGCTGCATAAGCCCGATTTCATGATATATGAGTATAAGGAGGTTATGTTTTTAGTATAAGGCGCACCAGGCGGTTTCCGAAAGCTACATTTTTTTAGCGGCTTCAGGATTTGGCCAAGTTATTGGTGACATCATAAGTTATCAGCACCCCCTTCACCGGCATCATATGTGTCATAATTATATTTTATATAACTTGGATGAAAACCAAGCTCTATTCATGTGTGGTTTTGTGAGCAGTGTTTAGTATTTAATTCTTATAATGTCACATATTCTGGCCAGTGAAACCACAGTAAATGTTGTTTGTTCATATGATGTGCAATATTTTTGCATTACTTGAATATTCACTGTCCATATATATGTAATATATATATATATATATATATAATTATATATATATATAATATATATATATGTATATATCTTTGTTTTTTTACTATTGGAGAGAAATGCTGGATAAAATTCCCTTTCTCAAAACGAATCGGTAAAGTGCAGTTGATGTAACCCTTGTCAGGTTTGTCTCCTGAGGTTATAGACGAATTGGTCTTATTTCTATAGTGCAGACATTGGGAAAACTTAATCCATACCCAGCTGGGTGTCGGACTCCTGCCTGCAGGTCTGTGTCTCATGGATCTGTTAATCATTGATGAAAATGTCAGCTCGTGTTATTGTGAACAAAGCTAAAAGAAAGAAAACACATAAGTGTTTAAGAGAATCCTGGTTTGAACTCTTTCAAGTCCCTGGTGGTAGAAGTGACCTTTTGGAGTTAAAAAAAACACCACGGATGGATATATTTCAATTTAGGGGTTTATTCCCTTCTTTTTACTGTGTTTGGTTTAAAAAACATGGAGTGGAAATATATATATGTATACCGTATTGAGCATTTTCTCTGTTAAGGGTCACATAGACGCAAGTCATAGTTGTTGAATTATCCCCATCTTATGTGACTTCTGCAGTATTTTTTCTCTCCTCTCATTCCACAAATTGCCTAAAACGGGGCATCTAATTTCTGCTGAGAAATTGTCTATTTGATTTCTTTACCTGATTCATACAAAATAAGATGGTGTGATTCTGCAGGATGGAGGAGCTGTTCCACTGCAGCTTCTCTCTAAATATTTTTTTAGACTGTCTGCTGTACTTTTTACCCTAAAAAAACAGGGGAACAGTCTTGCTGCATACGAACGTCCAATTTATGACAAAGAGGGCAGATCCAAATTGTTTTACTCTTTACCTTATTCATGTTTTCCGTTAATATATACATTTACATGCAATGTTGTTGACACGATTAATTTATTTGTTACCCCGAGTACTTTTTGTCAGGTGCTGTTTAAAGCTGTTAAACCTAATGAATGCCACTTACCAACGGCAAAAAACACACATTACATTACAAAAAAAAAATTTATGTTTTTCATAGTCCAAAATAATTTATTTTCTTTGTTTGATTTTTAACAGAACCATTCCTGCGGTGGTGTTCTGGCAATGGGTCAACCAGTCGTTTAATGCCTTAGTAAATTACACCAACCGGAACGCTGCTTCTCCTATTACGCCAAGGTAAGCGGTTATGCCGTCTACTGTCTTTCTACTCTATGCCTTCTACTGTACTTTCAGCAGTGTACCTCGGAGGAAAGATTGTGATTTATATTTTCTGAGAGTTGTAACGTGTAAACTGTTTTTCATATTTAATAAAAACTATGATGGAGAAAAATGCATTTTTTGTTTTTATTTCCTTTTGTCACTGCCCCAGTTATGCACATCTGCCCCCCAGAAATGCCTTGTACCCCCTATATGCCACTCTGCCTCCCAGTTATGCCTTATGCACTCCTATATGCCACTCTGCCTCCAGAAACCACTTATATCCCCCATATTACCAGTGCATCCCTAGACTTGTTCTCCGTGATTCAGACTCCCTGGTGTCTAGTGGGGGCAAACAGTGGAGACAACCTCCGCTGCTGCTGGCCGGTACATCTGCCTGGGCTTTTTGACTGAGCCCCGGAAGGTCATGTGATGCCGGCGCTAGAAGCCCCAGAGGAAGTGCCGGCAGCAGCGGAGGTTGTCTGCATCGCACAGACCGCTGCCGGAGAGGAGGATCCGGGTCCCCTGCAGCGCTGCTGGGGATCTGGATCGTAGTCTTGTAGTCAGACCTCTATTTGATCCTGTGTTCCAATGGCCCTTTATCACTCCTGTGTTCCAATGGCCCCTTATCACTCCCATCACTCCTGTGTTCCAATGGCCCTTTATCACTCCCATCACTCCTGTATTCCGTAAAGTTTGAAGTATAGAATTGTCAAAAATAAGATATTTCACTACCATATTTATGCTCCTATTAACTTAGGATTAGGATATGCAGACGGTATTTCAGATAAATGTATCCTTTTGTCAGTGCATTTGTCCAGGGTCATTCTTCGTGCCAGGGAAGTCAGGCAGGTGTCTGCAATACCTGGACCAGGGGGACCCAACAGTCCGGTACCAAACGGGGCATATAGAGAAATCTCTGCCTATATTACCCTGGAATAGAAGTAGAAAAAAGCATGGAGTAAATAGGTTTTGGGCGACAAAGGAGCTTCATACCTGAGGTGCTGTTTGGTCCAGGACTGGCCCTGTCCATGGGAAGCAATAGAACCATGTTAGGATTAGATTGCACTGAGACTCTTCTGCAACCTTAAACCCTCTCTGAACACCATTAATGAGATACCTACGCGTTATATGGGGTGCTTAACCTTAGGGTCTTGCCAAAACCTGCAAATATACACAAAAATACAAATGTTTTTTTTTGTTTTTAATGCACTTATCACTAATGGGAACGCTACAATATTATAAATCCGTCAGAGAGGCAGCGAGATGTTCTTCGCTGGTCGTGCTCTCCTTTGATCTGCGGTCGCGTTTGGCCTTCAGGAGGCCAGAGATCTTGGCATAATATGCAGGGTCGTTGTGGATGCGCAACATTCTGCTGCTCATTCCGCGACTTACACCAACGCAAAAGCACCAGAAATTCTTCTTCCGTCCGTCCGTCCGCACAGAAGAAATTTACGGGATACCCTGTCTCGGGACCCGCGTACGAATACGCGATGTAGAGACACGCCATCAATGCTTCCTTTAAATCCTTCTTGGTGGTCAGTTTGGAGAGGATGACGTATCTGCAGATCGCATACAGGAAGACGATATTCGATGGAGTAAGGAAAGTCCCTGTCTTCCATGTTTCTAGTATATCGTCATCCACACTTCGAATCCAGGAGACCGGCTCCTCAGGTGTCAGGAATATTATGCGGAAGCACCTCCGGCAGATGAACCTTCCAAACCATTCGAGGAGCTGGTTGGCGGCGTTCTGCTCCGACTCCCAGTTTGATGGTACGCTGGGGTCGGTCGCAGCTGGTTGGCGGCTGGTGTTTGGCGTGCCAGATGTTATGGAAGAGCCGATGTTATTGCTCTTGGCAGCCATGGAGAAAACATCTCCTTCTTCATAAAAGTCCTCCTCATGTAGCAGGATCCTACTCCAGTCTATGGCCATAGATGTCGTAGTCCACACAATCTCTGAGGATTCGCTGTCCACAATTCTGGGATCTAGGAAGCTATCACCCGGTAATCGCTGTGAACTCTGCCTGAGATGAGCTTGCAAGCTGAAGATTGCGCACCATTGTTACCTTTCTAACATCATTAGCACTGCATGAGCAGCAGGAGTCATGGACACCAATGGCTTCAAACATTTTTGTTTATTATGATTATTATTATTTAATCCATGTTGCATAAATAATAAAATGACAGATCTGGTTAAACTTCCTTGCTTTACATGCATGTTTAAGGGTGGATCAGCACCATTAAATGAGATACTATGCATTGTTTTACCTCAACACAAGCCTAGTTTAATTTTACCTTCTAATTTCATTTTAATGATTGTGTTAAGGAAATACACTTTTTTTGTGGTGATTGTTCTCACGTGCTCCTTTTTTACCCCTTTCTTTTAACTTTCAGACAGATTGGGGTGGCATATGTGACTGCAACAAGTACTGCCTTGGCCACTGCAGTGGGACTGAATCTTTATACCAAGGTATGGCAAGTTTGGACCCTGTTGCCTTAAGTCAGTGGCTACAGAGGGATTTATACCTTACCTTTCATTACTGTAAAGCAAGAATTAGCAATTAAGGAGCAGCCGTGGAGGTGGGCTCTGGGTTGCTTCTTGGTTTAGACGTAGGGCAACACCTGTCCTACATACACCATTTGTCACCGACTAAACCCATTAACCTACACGACTCACTAGAGCATAGAAGTCCATGTGATATTATCTGTCGATTAACCCATTATGTTCCGGCCATTTAAAGGACTCTCTGAGACCTCCTCTTATTTCTGTATAAGCTACAACGATGTAGAAAGCTATAAATGCTCTGGTTACTTTAGTTTTTTAATCTTTCCAGGGGTACAGGTCCCAGTGACAGTGATTACTCTCCGCACACTTCATGTGGCTAAATCCTACGTCTTTAATATTTAAACAATCTTTTACATATTCTAAAAACTAATCAACAGGAATGTCTATGCAAATAGAAATTTGTCTACTCAGGTCTTTTTTAGTGACACATTAATAACATACGCACGCCGAAATTGCACTGTTGGCTAAAATATTAATGACGCTGAGGTTTTGCTTTGCAGTTTTTTTTTTTCTGCATCCCATATCTTGGTTTTGTTAAAGCACGGGATTCTAGGCAACGTACAGACCCATTAACATGATGTCAATGTTATTACCATGGATATGACTTACATCAAATGACATCATCACCCCCTCTAATGTGAAAGGGTTATTATTTGAGTATAGGTAGCGGCAATGTGACCGCCGGGTGTCAGCATCCGCGGAAATTATTTCTCCATCACTCCGACCGCTTGGGAATAAGTTGGTAATTATACTCCCCAAATGAATTAACTGATTACATGTATCCACTGTTATTCACCTACTCTATACCTATTCTCATCATTTTGTCTACATGACATCATCATCCCTTCTACACTTTTTTAAAGGGCCGGTCTGTGGCTCTCTTCTTTACTCTCTCTAAACATTTATTCTTGGTACATAAACTCACGGCTTTCGATACATGCATATAACAACTAAACGTGCCTGACTTTCCAGGAGCTGCTGTTATTATTCATGTCACCGGCTGCTTTGTGGATCCATCCAAAGCAGAGCTTATAATATTCTGATAATAATATTCTCTTCCGTCTTCATCCCATCGCCAGTTGTTATCTTTACTCAGAATGTACTATGCTGTGTTGTCTAGTTTGTCTCTTCTTTCACCTCCATAATAAAACCCTCGTCCGCCTAAATTTACCAAGAATACTGCAAAATCTCCATGTCGCGCAACAAATATCTCTTGGAGACGCTTCCAAGTAACATCCAGCCTTTGTCTGTTTTTTCTACCATTTATTAATATTTTCCCCCCAGAAAGCTCCCCCTCTGATTGCTCGTTGGGTCCCGTTTGCTGCTGTGGCCGCTGCTAATTGTGTCAACATCCCTATGATGAGACAACAGTAAGTAAAGTGACCTCATGCATTGCTTGCCTTGTAGATTGAGCAGGATGTTAGATTGCACCTTGGGGGGGGGGCTCACAGAGCATTTATGGCCAAATTACCCACCCCCCCTTACAAGCTGTACCTTTAATGTTTAACCTCATAATGCTCGTATTTTTTATGCGTATATTTTATGTATCCGCCACCGCTGTGTCCGTGATTACACGCGCAGGCAATGTGCATTTACGAGGCACTTTCATTTACCCCGCCGTCTTGCGCAATCTGTGTTTGCCAGCGATAAGTGGCTATTATTTCCAGACACGTATGATGTGCGTCTGCATTGCTTTCTTCTGATTACTCGTCTGGATTAGCCTTTTGCTAGATGCACTAATGTGCATTATATTTCTACATGAAGCTTCTTATTATAATAAATTAAGCGCAGTGTATTTGGGGACCGTGACTGGTGCATTATGGGTGCCGTCTACCTGAGATGAGAATACAGGAATGTAAATAAATCTGTACATTTTATTATTATACTTAGATGAATGTGTATCCCCCCCCCGCTATGAGGACCTTGTCATGTCCAAGAGTAGGTGGGTTCCTACTTTGCCTAAAGTAGCATGTTATTAACCACACGTAGCATTGCAACGCCCCGAAACATTTTTGTAAACTTATTCTAACAATCATTCTTCATTCATGTAAGATTTTGCCTCATTCATAATTGTTCAGGAAACCTTTAAAGGTCATGTGACATAAAAGTAGATACTGATAGGTTATTACCATAGAAACAGGGGGGAAAAAAAGCTTTCGACTTTAAAATGGCAACCTATGTTAAAATGCTAGAGAGTGCATTTACTGTTCGGCCAGAGTTGGAACACTTTTTTTAGGTTAATTTGCCTGTATTTAGTGAATAGTTTCCGGTTTTGTAATAATTTGTGGTTTTGTTTTGGCCAGAGAGATCCTAAATGGGATCGCGGTTACGGATGAAAATGATAATAAACTGGGTCATTCTAAGGTAAGCTCCTTCCTCCACTTACAATTTGACAATTTAAAAATGGTTTAGGATTTGTTAGTTTCCTAAAGATATATACACGGAAATCTGAAGAATTGCAAGGTAAAGATTCATTTTATTGTAATTGCGATTTTAATTGAAAATGGCTCAGAATGCGTGGTTTCAGAAATGGTCCCAAAGATGGAAATCTGAAAACATTAAAATGAATTTAGAAAAACACAAAACAAGATCTCTAATTTACGGAGCTTTAGAAAGAAAGAGAGAGAGAAAGATACAGATCACACATCTAAGATTTAGACATTTTTGTGTTGACCGCGCATGGACAACACGAAATGTAGAACCAAAATATCCAAGAGTCAAGGTTCCTCTGCGAGGAACATGAGAGGTAGGTAAAGGTCTTTTAGTCTATATTTAGTATTCTCATAAATTTACTGGAAAAAGTAAAATACCTTATTTTCATCTCATGGTCATTGAGGAATTATTGATAAGCAAACAGTAACTGTAATTGTTTAAGGAAGTAATGTTACTAAACGTATGTACAACTGAGACGACCAACAGCAGGAGTGATGGCGTGACAGGCGGGAGGAGAGGGTTCAGTTGATCTGAAGTACCGGAGAAGGGGAACGTCTAGTAAAGCGATGTAGGTTGTTCCGAAGGATTGGGGCAGCCTTTGAGAAGTCTTGTATACATGGTAGAGACTACAGCAAAGGACAAACAAAGATCATCAAATAAGCTGAGGGACTTGGCAGGTACAGCAAAAAAATTCAAATGGCTAAAGCTGAAAACCGTATTTTAAAATAAGATAAGAGAAGCAGCACTGAGGATGCTAAGAGAGACTTTACTCTGGAACATAAATAGCCAATTTTTTGTTGAGCGGCTTAACCTGCTCTTCAACCAATCCCTGGTTAATTTTCTGCAGCAGAGCCTCTGCGCACACTGTCCCCTGATTGGAGGAACCGGGGAGAGGCCGTCCCCGTGGTGCACGTTGCAGCTCCACCCTTTTGTGTAAGTACACCAGAGAAAGAGAAGCCTTTCTGCACCTCTCTCTCCACAAATATCTGCAACATTATGACTTCTTGCAGTACTTCCGCAAAAAGGCAGAGGCCACTCCCCCATTCCTCCAATCGGGGTAGAGGATGTGCACAGAGGCTCCGCCCCCTTTTGCGGTTGTACCTGGATAACAGAGCTCATACCTGGAAATGCGGACGAAGAAAGAAGGCAGAAGAACAAGAAGAGGCAAGAGAAGAAACGTAGCTGCGGGAAAGGGGACGGGGACGTGGAAGCGGTCTGCGGAGAAGGTAAGAGAGACATTCTTAGAGAGTGTGAGAGAGAATGGAGTGGAGTGGGGGTGGCAACAAATTTCCTTTTTGAATGGAAGAAGCCAAACAGAAAAAGGGCAGGAAACAAAATTAATTGCCCAACAAGAAATGGACCAAAAACCTTTTCTGAATCATTTTTGGTCTATACTGTACATACATATAACATGGCAATGTAGATATGACGAAAGAATGACACCACTCGCTATTTAAGAACATCCTAATGTACGTTTCCTTGCCAGAGCGTCGCGTTTCTTTGCCGCCAGTAGGCTGAGATTATTGGTTGTAGTTTGCAAACACGCGTTTGTTACATCTGTTCTTAAAAGTAACGACGTAGTAATGTTGAAAAATATACTTTGCCTTTTTTTTATCTGTTATTCATCTGTTATCAATTGACTTTTTAAATTTTTTTTAGAAAGCTGCTATCAAAGGAATAAGCCAAGTAGTCATTTCCAGAATCGCTATGGCTGCTCCGGGGATGAGTAAGTTTGCCCTGAAATGTTTCCTGATTCCAGAGAATAAAATAAAATCAACTCATATCTGACAATCCTGTATGATCTAATGCATCATAGCGCAGTGTGTAGGCATCTTGACTCTTGCCTGCCAGTTTTGAAGATGAGACTACTGAGGCTTATGTGACTTTGCCTTCAGCTAAGGGCTCCATCCTCTCCTAGACCCTTAAAGCTTTATTGATTTTTAATTATATTATGTAACATAAACACAAAGTAGCAGTGTATTCTTCTATAAAATAAGACAAGGATACGATGATGGCAAAATACGCATGCATGGTGCAAAATAATTCTTGGAATCGTTGGCGTCAATAAGCAAAGTAGGGTCAAATGCGCCCCCTTTATTAAAGAATTGAAGGTTATTACTTAGGAGATTAGGACAGAGTATTTTACATTGATTATTATAACATAGCACATCTGATATCTAAAAATAGTTATTTTGATGTAGCGTCGAATAACCCAAACTGTGATGTAATAGTCAAAGAACTACTAAGCCAATTTTTTTTTTCTTGTTTTATTTTCAGTTCTTTTACCAATTCTGATGGAGAAACTGGAGACATATCCCTTTATGAAAGTAAGTTACATTTCTTTACATGAAAAAAATCCTTTTACGTGACAAAATTAATTTTATTATTGGAGCTGATAACTGGCCAGCTGGTAGAATAAACAGAAAAATAGTACTAAGGCTTAAATACATCTTAAGGATATCCTCGCAGGTGGGTAAGTTAAGAAAATGATTAGCCTCCTTCCAATTATTCCCCGAAATATTATTTTAAGACTTAGCCAGAGATATTAAACGATTCTTTCTTAATCGTTGTTGTGTTAGTCATCTTTAATTTCCTTTTACAGAGAATCCGTGTTCTACATGGTCCTTTGCAAGTGTTTTTAGTTGGTGGCTTGTAAGTATATATTGTCTGGGTTTTGTTTTTTTTTGGTAATTTGGCAGTACCTAATGGGTTTTCTGACACGTATAGATTTATGAGAGAATTTACATTACATTATACAGGGCCAACAAAATAAATTTGGACACTCAAAATGACCAATTAATGTGAAACGCAAAAGAAGGGTGCGCATTTAATAAAGCTGTCTCCCCATTCAGCATCTGATAATGTAAAGTGGGCACCCCATTGGTTATATACTAAAAAGTTAGGCAAGGAACTTAAACATGTGTTTCAATATCTTATATACAGACACGTACAAACCACACTACTATACTCAAGCTGTGTATATAAACGTATATAAAGAGTGTGTCTATATCTATAGAGATATAGACAGACAGACAGACACACACACACACACATATATATATATATATACATACATACATACATACATACATACACTCACACACACATGATCAAAAGTTTGGGTCACTCAGCTGTTTTTCATGGAAACAAGGAAGTTTCTGGGTGATCAGCGAACACAACGTGCCATGGAACACAGGAGTGATGGGAGTGATAAAGGGCCATTGGAACACAGGAGTGATGGAGTGATAAAGTGCCATTGGAACACAGGAGTGATGGGAGTGATAAAGGGCCATTTCCAGCTACAATAGTTGTTTACAACATTAACGCTGTCTGCGCTGGATTTCTGATCCATTTGATGTTATTTAAATGGACAAATTTGCTTTTCTTTAAAAAAACCAAAACAAAAAAAAACCAAACAACAACGACATTTCTAAATGACCCCAAAGGTTGTAACTGCAGTGTGTGTTTGTTTAATTATATATATGCACTAAAGGAAAAACAGAAACTGACCCGAATTCCCACTACGACGGCCTCCGTTACACAGTGACGGCAAGACATCATGATGCAATACACCAGCTGTGTACCATAATGTGTAATACAGATTGCCCCTGTGCATAGTCAGTGAGAGGCATACATAACATAAACCATATACAGTACATCAAAGCAACAGATAATCCCAGGTGTGTATAAATACATGAGTCACCTGGCCAAAACCACCATAATACGTATATAATAATAATAATACATATATAATAATAATATGTATATACAATATATTATATTTAAAAGCAAAAGGAGTCCCGACCATTGACAGGGTTGGAAATGCTGGCTTGAATAGAGGTAGAATGTGTGAAATGTTTATTTTGCCCCAGTTGTCTTACATTTTTTATCTCTAATTGCACGATACAATACTGTTTGATTTCACGCGACATGAAATCTAAAAGTTGTATTCTGCAGCTTCTTAATGTTCAAAAGAAGATTTCACTTGAAAGACAGACACTCGTGTATAGATACATAAAATTCGGAGTCATTAAGCATTACGTTTAAATAGTATTTAGAAAATTATTCTTAGAACATTCTTATTTAGAACATTATTCTTCATTATGTATTTTTAAATGCCTACCTTTAAAGGGGGGCTAGTTTTTTTTTCTTAGGGGGGCTGTGTGAACCTGGTCACTCTGGTTTGTGCGTCATACATTTATTTCTCCCCTTTATCTTACAGTTTACTCTTCATGGTTCCCGTTGCCTGCTCGTTATTTCCACAGCGATGGTAAATTTGTTTCCTTTTTTCCATAGATTTCTTTGTATTCTAGAGGCTCTTGCACATTCCTCCTAATATCCTTCTTTGAATTTCTAGACAATTTTCTAAATACCGTCTCTGATTTAATTTAAAGTAAGCTCTGGCCCAAGTAATATTGCTTTTTCTCTATTTTACAAGTCCGGGCAATCCAGTGTTTGGTTTTGCCTCAGACTCTGAGATTAATATCCTGTTAAAAAAGGCTTGGGGTTAAAAATTAAGGATTTTGTCTGTGTAAGGGGTGGGAGGGCTGGACTGGCCGTGGCGTGGCGGCCCTGGCACTTTAAGGTCCGATGATATAAGTGCAGCTGACGTCTTGATATGTGCAGCTGTATGATCGTGTAGCGTGTGACCGGGGACATCCAGCCACTGGCCACACGCTACACGCTACAGCACCCAATCTGCCGCCGGAGCGTTCGCCCGCTGTGCCGGATGACCTTTCAGTCCTATGGGGTGGAGATTGCTTTAAATGTAATTATCCTATAGGGAAGCAGACGCTTGGAATCTGGACACCCCGCATTGACTGTTTGTTCTGAGTAAAGTCCTTCTTCTTTCTTTCAGTTCCATGGCTGTGAGCTCTCTAGAGCCAGAACTTCGAGATTCGATTGTGGAAAAATATGGGGACAGAATTCATTATGTGTATTTTAATAAAGGACTATAATTGAACAGGGATCGAGCAATATCTGCTGCGAAGAACAAGTGTTAAAAAAAGATTGGTGCTGTCCAGCTGTGACACAATTATATCTATTATATATGTTTAACTAATTTCACCTAAAATCAAATTTTTCAAAAAAAACAAACAAAGAAACTGCGGAACCATTAATGAGAAAAAAAAATAGTTTCTTGTTTCCAGCCTTTATAGGTATTTTTACGATAAGATCTTACGGCACTGACACATCTGCAGTCGTCGAAGACTTTCAGGTATTTTGTAAAAGCTTTATCGACCTTGACAATCTTCCTACGGATTGTGTTTGGGAAACAGGAAACAATGTAACACAGAAAAACATGTCTGCTCCCTATTGTCTCTGTGTAGCAGTTTCAGTTGGTTCTTCTGAAATATGTTAAAAAGTTGGATATATTTCTGGTTTTTACTCGTTCCACTAAACTTCCTCCAAAATTATTTTAAATACATTTCTTTTTTAACCTCCTGAGTACCTGCTTTACACGAGAGGTCATGATATAAGCTATGACATAAGGTATCATATAAAAACCCTGGTAGTACCGTGTTATGTATTACAGATATTGTGTAATTTTTGGCAGTTAAGGGAATTGCTAATGTATTTAATTAAAGGACCAGACCGGTCTACCGGGCCATAATATATGTGTGTATGTTTCAAGTTCCTATTCCACGTACTGTGCTAAACTTAACGCATTTGTAACTATATATAGCATCGGAAACGTCATTCCCTGGTACTGCTGAATGTCCGAACACCTGCCAAAAATAATTATTTAATCAACATTTTTCCACTTAATTGTCTCCTGACACACAAACTGGCACTTCATGGGTTGTTGCCCTAAACAAGAAAAAAGCTACTGAGTTTTTATGTGAATAAAACTGAGGAGGATAGAATAAAATAACACATGGGCTAAACATACATGCTTAGTATAAGAGTGCACTTAACAGCAACAAAGGTTAAATCATTTCTCTTATATTAGCACCTAGAAATCAGGATAAACCATCAACAATTTGTGTAGCCAATTTTGTCTAGGAAGGTTTTGTTTGAGTTCTAATCTTTCACCTTTATTACTTCTACATCCATTCATATTGCATAATGCCTTTCTATAGCATAGGGCAATATGGAAGGATGGCCTTGCATGTACAATATGTATGTTCTTAGCAGTTCCCAAAAACCATTCCCCCGTTCTTTCCAAGAACATAAAGGCTCTAAATGCAAATGTTCGGCGACCTTCAGGTCACAGAGGGTTTGACTCTCAGTATTTTCACATCCAAAGCTGGCTGACTGAGGCATATGGCTTTCTTCTGGGGTATTCTCATTATCATTATTCATGGATCATTAATCATGTCACATGCCCAGTTTTAATAGAAACGACCTAATTCAATCATTAATGTGATTTCTAATATTACCGTAAGATGAAAGGAAATATAAACTTTGTAAGCGTTCCTCTCGCAAACAACATGTCTGTTACATTGTATTTTAGAAAGAAGAGTTTTTGATGGCAGCAAAGACTTAGCCCATCTAGTCTGCTGTGAATATAGTTGTGAAATGATATTAATCTAAACACTCCTAGCCGCTGTTGGTTGTCACAGACATGACTCCTCCATGCTTTTTCCTAACTGGGAACTCTCTGGCTCCGGGTGAAGTGCTGCTTACCCGGGTCTCTGGGTCACTTGTCTTTTTCTCTGGGGAGGGGAGTGGTGCTTGGCCACGCCCACTCCCCTCCTACTAGCTACCCCATTCATAGCTAGCCCCGGCCCTCACAAGCCCACTTCTCCCAGGGCTATTTAAAGGGTAAAGGTTGACCGAGGCGTCGCAGCAAAACTCTTCTATTAACAGCTATTAAAGAGCTGCTGGTGGAAACCTTGATAAGGCGAGAGATCACTAAGTGTATTTTCATTATGATTGCTCGCCTTATCAAGGTTTGCGCTAGTTTATAGTTTACTATTTTGGAAGTCTTTAATAAAGCAATTAACGGAATTAAGAACCTGCCGTGGAGGTGTGACTTGTGAGGGCTTTTTTTCTTTTGCGACGGATGCTGGACACCCTTTTTATGAAAATCATTGGGACTACAAATGGTTGTTTTTGCACGTGCAGTCCCAATTCTCATAAAATAGGGGTCCAGCGTCCGTTACACAATGTTATGGCCAGGTAGCCTAATCTGGGAAGGTATGATACTTTATATAACTTAGAATATCCATCAGAGTGTATGGTTTACAATCAATATGTTAGATAATCAAACATGTAACCACTGGCTAATTTTACGGTAAAGAATTGATGCAAATGCAGATTGGGAAACAATAAAATAAAAAACCGGTTCATCCGGTCTTCGGTTGGGAGGCTGCTGTAAGAGCAGGGTCTGACGAGGTATCATTCTATCCAACGTTCGCATCAAGTAGCAAACCTCAGGCAGTAAGAATCTGACAATTTTACAGCGTAATATGAATGTATGGGGTGTTCCCCCCCCATGGGGAGAAGATTTACCACCCCGGGGTAGGTCTTAGAATGGCATATTATATGAGAGGATAAATCATTTCATTGCAGAAACTGCATTCTGCCGTTCCGTGGTAAGGGCATGAAGTAGGGTGACCCCTTTTCTAATTGTGATTCAGGGTCAGGGGCGTAGCTTCAGCTGGGGAATAATGTCAGAGCCTTAAAAGAACCAGGCTCTTCACCTGCCCTTACCCTGCTGCGAACCATATCCCCTACTCACAAAATGCAAAAGGAAAATACTAATTAAAAAAAAAATAAACATAAATAATATAAAAATAAACCTTATGGATCTACTGCACAGGCCAAGAGGTCACACCTTCCTCCAACGCACTTTTGTTTTCTTTTAACAGTATTATCTTCTTATTCATCATTATGTAGATGATCTACATTAATATTTATATGCAAGGCCCTTTGTGTTTGTATACAGACCCTTAGTCTATTCAGGACTAAGAGTTAAACCTGCAGGCGCACACAGAAGTTTTGCATTCCAGCAGGAAAGGGGTTACACATTTGGTTCTTTTTTTTATTTGTGTAAACCAAAATGTATTTATTTAGGCAGAGATACAATGGCAAGAAAAGGCAATAAGAGAAACAGCCAATATATTGTTAACTAGTATCCCCGGAAAAAAAAGACCCCACCTGAAAAAAACAACCACCTTATTCGAAACCCAAATACCCTCCATCCAAATATTGGTAAAGCTGATGTGAGCAGTTGGAGCCCAGGAGAAAATATTAAAAAAGGGAGAGGAGAGAAGAGAGTACGAGGAAATCAGGGAGCAAGCGAGGCAGGAGCAAGCACTCCCCTAATGGATCCAGAGTCCAGGTAATCTAACCAAGTAATCCACGTAGCGGTATAGCTATCAAGTCTTCTGACCTCCATTCTTGTATGAAGGAACTGAGTTTTTCCTCCAGTGAAGAGTATTGTACTTTGCGCTGCATTTAGTAGATGTTGGACTGGGGAAACCCTTATATGCTGAATGGACAATATAGGGTATTATGGAGGAGCATTGCATCTGAGTGAGGAGAGGTGGACGCTCACACACCTTCTGCGGAGTCCGATGGACCGGTTTCCAGTAGGGCTGAATAAGTGGACGTCCCTACAAAACTTGAATCTAAGATGCAATTGAGCGCAAATAAGACAATGTGCATATCTTACTACAATATCTTTCTGAAAATGATTGTCAGGGCATATCTTTCCATTTGCACATAAATAAAAGGGGTGAGGTAGAAATTCTTACCAAGAATAACTTATAAATCAAGGAGAGCCCCCCTCCTAGGTAAGGAACCCTGGTCGCCCAACTCCTCAAAGTCAGTAAGGTTTCAGGAAAACTGATGAAAACGCAGAAACTACTTAAGCACTGTGTGGCCGCCGGCATCAAGTAGCGCAATGGATTCACAATGTCGATGTCTGGCTCGGTATATAGTGATAGGAGATATGCTGTACCACTGTCAATGTCTGGCTCAGTATATAGTGATAGGAGTTATGCTTTGTCCTCTGGCCTTAAGGACGAAAGTTTGAGGGCAATTACTCTTGTGAAGTTGGTAAGCACGACTTTTGCACCTTGGACCCTTTGCTGCACCTTTTGGGCTGTCTCACCTTAATATGGTTAATGTATTGCTTGCATTTATTTTGTACACAGAGGAATGTCATAGAAGAGCTGAGTCCTCAAAGATGAACAAGTAGGCAACTCCAGAGACTCAAGGTTGAACAGACTTCGCCTCAGTCCCCTTAACCAGACCACACAGGACTTCAGCCCACTTAGCCCACCCTAGCGGGACCTCTTGAAACACACAAGTTTTTCGTAGTGCTGCCTTCACAGTCACAGCAACCTACGGTAATGTAGGAATAATGGGAAACAGTTCTAGAAGGTGTATTTGGCTTCTCAAGGTGCAGCTTAAGAAATGTGTCTTAGGAACATAACGCTAGAGTAGTTTAGTACCCTTGGATAACATGGACTCACACGACTGGTTATATCCCCAGCCAGGCTGATAATTATGCATGTATCATTTTTACATACGTATAATTGTGGTCAAACTTCAGGGCTTGAGAGCCACGAAAAGGCAAGCTTTTGAATATTGCAGTTTGTGTTGAAATTCTTGATCTGCTGCCCTTGAGGCCTCGTGCCCTACACCCTGGGCTCGATTAATAACTGAACGGAGCGTCAGACAATGCATGTAGGAGGACATCTACTGGTTAATAAAGACCTTGCAATATGTCTTCTTTGTTCTCTTGCATGGGAGACAATTACAGCCCTTGATAATTACTTGAAATCAGTAGACAGGTACCAACGATCATTCCAGTGACCAGCATGTAGACTTTAAAAAACAAACCCTAAATGGCCACTTTCAGATTAATGCCTTAATTCTATGAAGATTCTAAACATCATCACACCCATTGTACCCCCTCTTTATTTCCTGTAGAAAATAAAAACTGTGTATTTCTTACTGGTATAATTTAAGTTTTTAAGAAAGTCTAGTTCTTGTTTTACCTGACTTATAATTAAACTGGTTTAAGGAATACATGGGCACAGACACACTGGCAAACTCTGTGCCAACATATGCAAGGGGCTGTCACTTTTCTATTGTTCTAAATCTTACCGTAAAGCACACCTATGTAAGAAATACAGCTTGACATTTGGAAAAACCCACTTGGAAAGGGTTAATGGTGTATCTCTCTGGCGTGTGAGGGTGTTACAAAGCTATCTATTTTGTTAATTAAGGAACCTGGAACCATAAGCAGACGGTTAGGCAGCCGCACCTTGCCCAGGTTAGACTGTATAAATATCCAGTTAGCTTCAGGTGAAATTGAACTTGGCAAAAATAAACAGAACGTTGCAATCCTATGTTACACAACAACATGCTGCACAAGAAACCCTGTCCTGTTTGGCTTCAGATCGGGTTGGATTGGATCGGTTTCATAAACAAAGCACGGGGAACTCTTGTTAAATTGACTTAGCATTTATTCCAGTTTTTAGTTCCTTCTTGCAGAATGACAGAAAATTAGTTAATGTTCCGTTAATGTTGCCACCGACTGCCACTGCAATTTAAAAACATATAGTTGCCCCAAACTACTAAACCGAGTATCAGTAACCAAGTGTCTGGGTATGTTTATTAGTGATTGTGTAACTCCTGTGGCTATATATTGAGGCAGACATTGGTACACCATAACTCATATCAATATATACTGAGCCAGACATTGCCGGTGGTACAAAATAACGTACATCTTTATATACTAAGAAAGACGTTGACGGTGGTACAGCATATCGGCCATCTCTATATATTGAGCTAGACATTGACGGAGGTACAGCATAACTCCCATCACTGTATTCTGAGCCAGACATAGATGGTGGTACATTATAACTCCCAACACTTTATACTGAGCCAGGCACTGATGGTGGTATACTATTCTCATCACACTCATACACTTACCCGTGTTTTCTCATACACTCATGATTTCTTCCTACCATTCCAGCATCTCCATCGCCCTTTTCTGCATCTCCTCTTCTTCTTCCTCCTCCTCCTCCTGCTCTCCTCCTCTGATTGTTCTGCTTTCCACTTTGTGGGTGCAGCTTCAGTGCTGAGCGCCAGGATATGATATCATTTAGAACAGACCTCCCGCTTCCTTGATTTTGGGCCGGTAAGAGGCAGATCAGTGATCTCCCTAACCGGCCCTGCTCCTCCAGCGGTGGCCTGTATAGTCCACAGTACATCACTGGCAGGCGGACCCTCATTCTGTGCCCGTTGAATCTGTCCACCCCTGCTCCCTGCTAAACATCCCCATTTTACCTCAATGACGCAACTCACACAACTTCTGCTCACAGAATGATGTGAGCATATTGTGTAAGAGCAAGAGGAAATGGAAACAAGGGGTAACTGGAAAACATAAATATTTACTATAAAATGACTTGGGTTTTATCCCAAGGTTTTATTTTTCCTCAACAAATTGCTACTTTGGATTAACCTTGAGCAAGGCTTAGCCATTAATCCCAAGAAGGTCCGACCTGGTACTCAAGGGCCCCCCAAAACAACTCTTTTCTCAGGAAGATACACTGTTCTTTTAGACGTTAGTTACACAAGGACTAAAATTTTAGTGATTTTGAGGTCATTAAAAAAAGTGGTGCAGAAACAAAGGAAAAAAAGTCGTTAGACAAGACTGGCCCATTGTACATGGGAACATGGCGCGCTCATATACTGAGGTGTTAGGTGACGGTGGTAATAATGATGGCCTCTCGCACAGCGTGAAAGCATCTAGGGAAACAAGGCTCCAGAGAAGGTAAGGCTGTGATGATGGTGTGATAGAATGAGTGTTAGTATGTGAGTGTAAAAGTATGTGTGAATGCATTAGTGTATATTAGTATGAGGGTGAAAATGTGTGTGCATATGTTACCAAAGGGCAAGGGCGGGGGATCAAGGGGCCCTCAGCTCCCTGCCTCCAGGCCATTAGGCGCCTACCTTCCCCTGGATGTGATCAGGTGTCTTATATGGCTGTTGTTTTGCTTTTCTTGTTTTGTTTAGCATACTGGTATCTAAAATGACTCCTGGGCATGATTTATAATGTTTACATTTTGACTTTCTATCGCCGACACCCATTTAACAGGCTGATTTATGACTCGTACGCGTATTTTCCCTTTAACTGCCATCGTGTCTCAAAATGAAAATGAAGAAGAAAAAACAACAACATTAGGTGTAAGTGAGGAGCACAACCCACATCCTGTCCCTTTAAACCAAGTCAGCTGATTTCTACAAGAAAACAAGCAGACTACGCCCAGGCTCCTGGTGCAGCCTAACCTGCTGGATTGGCCTCACTATACCCCGGCAGCATGTGGATGGTAAGAGGTGGCTGACATCTACTACTCCTTGCAGCTTTTCTATGCCTAGGAGCCAGTGTCTAACTAGGGACTGGGGGAGGGGATCCGCTGCACTTTAGCAGCAACGCATACAAAGTATCAGCTTCCATACTGGTTTTGTAATAACGAAACCCATGCAGTGTGATATTAATACATAGCGATCGCATGTACTCTAAGAATATTTAAATGGCCCATGACTTCACGCTGTAATAATCGGATGTGCTGATAAAATGTCCGGCTTGGAGGAGGGGATGAGATGGAAACATTTAAATACTTAAAGGGATTTAACAAAGTACAGGAGGGAAGTTTAGTCCACAGGAGGAGAAATGTTAGAACAAGAGGCTTTAATCTAAAACTAGAGGGTCGGAGGCTTAGACCGAACGTAAGGCAGTTTTACTTCACAGAGGGGGTGGTAGATACGTGGAAAATCTTCTCAGCAGAGGTGGTAAAGACTAATACAGTGACAATTTAATCATGCACGGGATAGGCACACGGCTTCTGCATCTAAGACCAACGAGTGATTGAGGAGTCTTTATAGCAGAACAAATGGACAGACTAGACGGGCCGAATGGTTCTTATAATTAATAAAAAATATTACAGGGGGAATTAACTAAAAAGTTAACTCTTAGCAGGCGTTATCAAATCAAACACAGGTAAGTTGCATGCGCGTGGAACTAGTATGTGGGTTGTGTCTGTAGCCACAGAAGCTAGCAATTACTAGTGGCATTGCCATAGATTTACATTCAATTACAAATAATTGCAGGTTATCTATTTGCAGTAATATGCTTTGAGGTAGGGGGCTAAACAACTAAAATCATATAGCAATGTTGTACAGCACTGCAATATATGATGGCGCTATATAAATCAATACCAATTATTAAACAATATATGGTGGCTGCACTGACTCCAAAGGACAGCACGTATACAGAATCACCCGAAAATAGCAGCTAATCTGTCCCTAGTAATAGACCGAGCTGCCACTCTTAACATGGCAGCCGCGCGAGGATATGTTTCGCCTCCAATCACTGTTCGCTTCCTGTGCCGGCGCGAGCCAATCGGCGGAAAGCTCTTTGTTATCTTTAAAATGCAACCCGAGGACAGCACCAATGAAGACGTTCGAGCCGACCCGTGGGCGTGGCTTGAGGTGCCTCGGTTGAGTCTGTGTGCAAGTTAGGTGGCCTCATGAACGCTTGTGTGCTGGTGCAGGAGCTGTTTTTCTGGGCTGTTGCTGCACACAAGGGGAAGAAAGGGAGCGGAACATGAATATGGCCCTGCTGCTGTCCCAGGCTGTGCCCAGCAGCACCTCCGGCGGCGTGGAGCCCCAGGTGAGTGAGGCTGTGGGGGCAAAACCTAGTGGGGCTTTCACATTCCTGTACAGAGCCAGAGTTCCACTAAGTGGGGGCTCTACCCGGGTGTAGGGGCTGTTCGGGGGGGGGTATTAGTAGTAAATGTTCATTTGAGTAATGCCCTCCTTTAACTATTTAGATGCCGTTAGTATAATATATATATATATCTATATAATATAACCTGAAACCCTGCAGTATTGGGGTGACTCCTGTCCTCTGGATGGCAGACTTTTTTTTTTTTAAATTAAAATTATATTTATTATTTTTGAATGCCAGGCTTGTAGAAAATGACCATTTATAGTAGTAATTCTCTTAACTATTTGGCATAATGTATTTTCTTTTTTTTTTTTTTTTATACTCCATTTATTATTTATAGTCTTTTCTCATGATTATTTATAAATATTAAGTAGCTTTTTTTTTTTTGTTGACCGACAATCTAGTTCTTATGGTTTTTTTTTCCCTTCTAATTTAGTAATAAATGTTACTTTTTGAATGCTTCCATTGTTCAGGAACTTAATAGATGCTCCGTATGAGTTAATGACCCTCAGTCTTTGAACTAGTTATTTTGTTTTTGTACGATTTGCTATTGTTTGGAGGTCATGTGATTTTATGTAAATATGTCTTGCGTCGGCCGCTGCCAGAGCTGTTTTAAAACTTGTTTGATAAATGTGAATTAAATCATTACACGGAGTGTGCTTTTTAGGTAAAGTGTGATGACGCGCTGGCTGATATAGGAGCAGCCTGGAACTTAATATATAGGTTACTTAATTTATACATTAATATTATTGTTTTTATGCGTGATCTAATGTATATGAATGCGGAATCATCCATTGGCTGCTCAGAAATTCCAGCTGGACTCTGTATTGTATGAAAGGTTTACTATACTGAGGGTGACCGTTGTGGCTGTATGCTTGTGACCAGTATTTTACATACAACCAATAGTGTCGGTCGCCCTGTCGTAAACAATTGGGCTTAAGACTAAGCTATTCTATTGGACACTTGAGGGTCTGTTTACCAAAGGGAGCGTTGTGTAGGAAGAGCTTGGATGGCCCTGTGTAATGTATAGGCAAATTTCTTCCTCACTCATTGAACTATGCATTGCACGGGGCCAGCTCAGCCCTTCTTGCCGGAGGAACTTGCCAGCGTTTCCCCTTCATAATTAACAGTGAAGTGAGTGAAACGTCACAATTCTCTTACCAACTTTCCCATTAGAGAGTAGACCCCACTGACTGATGAAGGTCTCTGGAGGAACAGACTTCATTTGCATTGCCATAAAGCATCAGCTCAGTGTGGTGTCAGTGTAGGGAGAGTCGCCCAAATCATCACTTGACTGGTAACGGCATCCAACAGGTCTTCCAAACAAAGAATGTTGTATCAAAACGAGACCAGGTTTTTGTCCGTGCTGAACAACCTTACTGTGTAGCGTAGCGAAGTTTAGACGATTTAAGGAGGTTTTCTTTACTGTTGGGATTCCCCCTTAGAACCGATATAGAAACAAAACATCGGTAAGATGGTCGGTAAGAAGAAGTCTGCTGATTATTTCTGCTGTAAAGAGTAGCCTATCCCGAGGAACGGTCTGTTTGCCAGATGTCTACTTTTAGTTTTGTTCTGATACCATTAATACGGTGACTTAACACATATTCTGAATATTTCTCTTTTTATGAGCAGGGGATCCCAATGGGGAACGCTCTTTTCTACCCCATCTTCATGCTAGCTTTAAGGATGCATCTCATGCTGTATCGTTGCGCTTTTGGGTTCATTTTCTTTTCAGACTGCCTTAAAGGGACGCCCCATTTCCGAAAAGTAGAGCCCATTTGCTGTTGTGACCTTTTTGACGTGATGATTTTGGTGTCTAGTGTATGTTCATTAAGTGATTCTGTCAGCAGCAGTGTTAGATGTGTATACAGTAAGGAAATGTAAATGTGCATGAGATAGGCACATGCCCCCCCCCCCAATCTAAGATGAGCCCAAGCATTAATTAAGGTTTGATTCTGGGGGAGATATGGGGGCTAGGAGACCCCAAAATGGAGTGCACATTATGTCGGCTCCGCTATTAAACGCTACATCTATTTTACTACATCTCCTTTGAAGAAGTATGCTGTTATGTATTTACATTTTAAGCTTTAAGTCTCCATTGTTCTTATAGTTGTCATGTTTTGGCCCCATTCGTATTAAATTAATTTATTTAAATTAAAATATATCATTGAGCTAGCTATTTGTATATGTTTTCCCTAGTAATGCAAGTATGATTGATCATTAATGTGAACCCTTCAACTCGTACAACAGGAGTTCCTTGAAATGATATATTTTGGTTATGCGCCCTATCGACACATTTTTTACTTATCTCCCCCACCCTCCTCAAACAGTCTTTATCTGGAGCAATTTTACACCATGATTGCAGGCGATAGGGGGATGGTGATCTTTTCTGGTGCTAAGAATCCAGCAATCTATTGATTTTTAATTAGAATATAGGCTGTGCAACTCTGCTCTGCGAAGAATCTCATATTCTATGCCGATTCCGCTCGGAGTGGTCTTCCTTGGAGACAAAGTGCATTTATTTATTGGGGGGGTTTGTGGGGTTTAGGACAAATGCCAAAAAGCCATTGGAGGTCACCAAATGGACAACCCGTATCTAGAATAGTGCATTTGGCCACCAGTAACCATCACATCTGTCTGTCGTCATCCTGAAAAGCACCGGCCCTATCCCTCAATGCAATTCCTTTCTAAAATTAGCCTATAGAAAATGCTTAGCGTTCTGAGAGTCCACAACAGTCACAAGGTCCCGAAGTTTGTTTGATCCGACTACTTTTTAATGCTTCCGCCTTTTTATGCAGGGATATCCTCATCATTCACATAGCGTAATAATTTAGAGCCAGCCTTTCCAGAAGATATTCAGTCCAACTCCGGTGATCGAGTATTTGTAATACTACAAGGTCAACCCCCCCCCCCAAAAATCTATAATCTAGTTAAACAAAACTGATTCCTACAGTTTCCCGCGTGAGAGCCTCTGAAAGTATACGTGAAATCCCTTTGTCATACCCGTTGGACAAACGAAAGATACATCGAGATACATCGCGTCTCCTCCTTGTCCCCTTCACAAAGAATCCATTGTGATTCTTCAGCCTCCCCTTGCTGAAGATCAGCCTCGCCGTAGCAGAAATCGCGATGAATGAGCTGCTGAGCTTCTGGCGTCTTAAGGGAGTTTTACCAACTTCCCACACGGCCTTCGTCTGCTGCGTGTATTAAAAAAAAAAAACAAAATAATTTATATATATATATTTTTTTTTAAGCTCAGCATAATATATCGTAAATATTTTGGTTTAATTTTAATTTATTTCTAAGGGCTCTGTAAAGCAGTCCTACGCGTAATTAGTAATTGCCGTGCATCGCAACTGGGAGTACAATAAAAACCTAACTACCTCATTAAGATTATCTTAATGTCAATGGGAGCCTCTTCCCTCCCCACCCAAGTTGATTATAAGACATTAAGGAATCAAAGGCTTCATCTGGAATAATTTCATGGAATTGGGAACCAGAAAATCCACTATTGTTTCTACCCCACATTCTCATCCAAAATGTGTATTTATTATTATTATTCCCAGCATCCTGAATCATGATATACTTTCAACGTAATCGTAAGGGATTTCCACTTCTCTGGTTCTGCGGTGTGGATCTGAGCTGGCCCAGAGAGCTAAAATAATTTATCATTTAATGTCTTTACAGATAACCGGCATAAAGAAAACTTTTCGTCTTGGCTCTTTTTGCCATGTTTCAGGTGGTTACCCCCCCCCCCCCGATATAAGCACAGAGTTCATTGAGGCATATGCTATAGCATTTATCGTAAAAGTGATTTACTGATAGCCGATACTCTTACCAGATAAAATATTTGCCTTTTTTTTTTTTTTAAACAGACCAGGAATCGTTGCCTTTGTGGCATTAACCGTTCGGCGGTTTTCCATGACTCGGTATAATTCCGTATGTACCCCGGCCGGTGGCAGATAATAATATCGGCGTCTGAGATAGTAATAACCGAGCTCTATAGGTGCAGCCGGCGGCCCCCGCAGCTGCCAGTCACGTCTCACGATTTTAAGCTCTGCAATGTAATCCTTCATTAAGGCGGCCATTGTAATCACGTTTAAGGTGGATTAATACACTAATCAAGAATACTTGTCCAGAGGAACTCGCAATCTAGTGAGTTTATTGAAAAAGTAGCAGCAGGTGCTTGAATTGACGTCCTGTTTGAACGCTGACACGGCGACGGATTAAGTCTTTTCTACTAGGAAATAAACATTCTTATTCTTTTCTGTGATGCTTCCAAAGTATCCCTCTTTACCTCCTTTTTTTCCTTCGTTTTCTTCCATCAGCTGCTTCAATCAGCTTCATTCATCGAGTAGAAAAAATCACCCATTGCCTGGTTATTTAGCCACCTGCTGCTTTCAATCGGTTGTCTTTGAGTTGTTTTCTTAGCACAGGGACACTATTTTTTGGCATCTTCTCCCCCGACAGAGGAGGACTAACTTAAAGGGACCCTCCGGCCACAATATACGCTTTAATACATATAGGTGGTCCCTTTAAATGCTTATGGTCTTGCCCGTTGCATCTATAATCCCCCGCTATGTGTTCTGCCCTTTTCCCAGCCGTCAGCTTTTTGCCGTACAAGAGATGTTCTGCCATGTAGTATACCCGTTACCAATCCGCTCCATCATTCAATGGCGAGTTGTCCACTGGGGGCAAAGACCCCTTGATTTTTATTGAAATGATTTTCTGCCACCGATTGGCTGATTCAAGCAGCCAATCAGTGGCAGGAAACATCATCTTCTCCTGAAGGTAAGCAGGTAGGATTGAATGATTTATTTTGTTGAATGAATGCATATGAAATAAATTATAAAGTACAATAAATATGCATTCTGTGTTCAGCCTTGGACCCTCTGCTGTCCCTTTTTACTAAACAGAACGTTAAGGTCGTGATGTTTTGAACTCTTAAATTTCAAATCATGAACATGGCATATCTACCTTAAGTTCAGAATCCTGGGCAAATATTTGGTTTTCACCAAAAAAAAGTCGTCATGGCTGTAAGTCAACACAACATTGTTGGAATCGGACTAAAAATACCTTTTTTTAAATTGTTTTTTGTTTTTTTTATTTTAAATCTAGCGTAATGTTTTCAGGCAGATTCTCACAATAGAATGGCTCGGGCTTGATAGCACAGGCTCTGACCAAAGCCTATGCAGAAAAGGACCTCATTAGCATTGCCATAAAGTATCGACTCTGTGTGGTGAAATCACCCTAAATATCACATGACTGACGGCAATGGCGGCCTCCAGATAAAGGGGGTTTATTGTGGAAAAGAATTGGATATAACCAGGTTTTGGTGAATGCCGGCTGACATTACTGTATACAGCGCTGGGGTTAATACTGTTGTTTTTATTCCATGAGACTTCCCTTTACGTGCCGGATGGGGGCACTTGGTGGCACATTGTGTTCTGTAATACCCATTCTCCTTTGAAAGCTGGCATGTCCGTGTAAACAAGCGTAGTTCATGGGTTTTATCGCTCGTGTTTCAGTGCGTGAAGCAGGTGCTTTAACATAAGCTTTATAAACAAGGGTTGGTCGCTGCTTCCCGTCTTTCTCTCCACGAGCTGATTAGGGTACGGATGAGTCCTCTAGTCGGACAGATCAATAGTCCGTGATGCTTATATCTGACACTTAAACAGTAGCAATGTCAATGGTTTTCCCCATAAGCATGATTTGTTAACCCTAAACACCCCATTCTATTCCGTCTCGCATCAATAGCCTATACAGTATATACAAAATAGGGCGAGGGCATTCTAAATAGAGCCCCTAACCCCCTAAAGTTTGTTTTTTTTTGTTTTTTTTTTTTTTTTTTTTCCTTTTGGTTTTCTCTTTTTTTTTTCCTGGTTATGTGTAATCTGGTGGCTGAAGAACCTCTATAAAACTGGATTTTGCAGATAGGGAACGGAAGAGCCGTTGCTTTATTCATTGCGTGTGAACAGTCTCGGCGTGGCCTGCAGCAGAATCCTATCGTGCCGTTATTAATGAGCCTCCAAAATTAGCTGCCGATTAAAAGGGCAACGATTAATCGACTCCCAGCAAGCTGGTCTTTAAATGATCTCTCCTTAATTGCACTTAACTACTTCTGGCATTCTTTGACCATTAAGTGTTCTCTCCTGGAACCAGAAAACTTTGGATGGGGGAAGGAAACCAGATAAGAGGCTGAGGCTGATCAATCACTGCTGGACACGCTGTGATAAGGAAAGAGGGGGTATGTGATAAGGAAAGAGGGGGTAGTCGGTGGAAATCACCTTTTTGGTTTAAAGAAACTCCACCGCCCTATGGGCATTTCTGTGCCTTGATAAGATCTTGGTTTAGATTTAGATTCAAGATAGACTTCTCCCATGCTTGGTTCTGCACCATGTTAGCCTCTACTACCACTGCTGAGGGGCTGTTCCATTTATCTATCACCACCTCAGTAAAACTTTCTTCCATTCCATGTAAACCTGCGACCCTCTAGTTTTAGATTATAGGCTCTTGTTCTAACATTTCTCCTCCTTTGAAATAAACTTCCCTCCTGTTGTTTAAATCCTTCTTCCCTCCAAGCTATAAGCAGCTTGCACGTTCGATGACCCGGGTTATGATGTCATAACTTGGTGCCGCAGACCGCGGAGGAAGCCTTGGCGGAGAGGACTGTACCAGCGGCTCTCGCCTCCCTTGCTCCCGGGTGCTGCGAGGATCGAAGGGGGTGCTTGCCCTAATTCACCTGGAACACAATGACGATGCCACATACATGTCTCTGTACAAACACATTGGGGTTCGTTATCTAAAGAGGGAGTTTGCAGCAGAGTTGCAGTTTCAACTGTGGATTACAAAGGGCCGACCCAATGAGCCTCTCCTGTGTGAAAGGCTGAGCGGCGTTAATTCTGTTTGGTTCTGCTTTAGCCAACTCAGCCATCCTTGCAGGAGAAATGTTGCCTTTACTAATAAATGATGAAATCAGTTTTATGAAAACGTAACTTTTACAACCCAACCCGGCGGGTGATGCAATGGAGTGAAAATGGGGCTTCAGAGGGATATAAAAGGAATCTGGAAGATCTTCCAGCTGCTCCAAAGAGCAGAGTCACCCTCGATGTATCTGAGCACCATCGACTCCTACTCCCAGTACTCTAAAAATAGGAAAATTATATGTCGCGAAAGCAGGGAAAATCCTTTTTTATGACCTTTTTATAAGAGCTCCTAATCCCCTGTAATGCAAGATGTATCTATGCTGTGCTGCACGTACACCGATACCTGGGCTGCGCACGTTTCTTGCGATTTCCTTCCCGTTGCACATGTCTATTACTCAGCTGCCCGGTCATTGTGATTGCGCAATCCATAGGGGGGCAGGGGGTGTCGTTTCCGATATCCGAAGAATCGTATAAAGTATTCCTCCGAGGATCGTCTGCTTTACTGCGTTCCCTCTTTCTTCTGTCGTTGTTGATCTTGGATACCTTTTAGCGGGGGGGGGGGGAGTTAGATCTGCTTTGTTTAAGGATCCTGGTTACTTTTGTAAACGTTTGCGTGTTTAGGCGTGGGGGGGAAGAGCTGGAGAAGGCGCAGACCCTCCTTGGCGGCGTTCCTCCTGTCCGAGTCGTCGCTGCTATGTATACATTGCGTAAAGGATTGAGAGATCTGTTTGCGTAGCTGCGGTTAGTCGGCCTCGATGGATGCCGCTTGTCTTGCATTGTTGTTTGAAGGGATGAGGCAATATTGCTGCAATGTCCCAACCAATCCTAACAGTGCGTTCACTCGCAACATTGTACATGACTTGTAATAAAATGTGACTTGTTAAAACAAGACAGTCTGTTTTGGTGTCCTCTGCGCTTTAATGCATGCGAGAGCTGTGTGGGCCCTTTACATTTTACATTAAATGTATGGAAGGAATGCTACGGGATTGTCCCTTCCCCCGCCCTGTATATTGCATGCAGATATGTGATATACTCTGCGCTGGTTCTGGTAACCCTGCAAACTGTGTTGATGAATGCATAGATTACATTACAGATTACATTTAAAATGCATTCTATGTTATTCCACAAACCTCATATTTCTAGATATCCGCATAATCGGGGCAGCTATTCCATGACATTTACGGTTTAAAATAACACGATGATGATCAGCTGACGCATAACAATAATTGCACGCTGTAGCGAGCTAAGCAAATGATCCTTAGCTGATCCGTCCTTTAATTCATCTTTCCCCCTGAAGTGTTAAACTGCTCAAAAACAACTTTTTAAAGCGCTTTTTTTTTCACTTTGTGTGGCAAATACCTTTTTTAGCGGCAGCGTTTGTGTCACGTGACAATTAGGTGTTCCCAGCAAAAATTCTCGGCAGTCCTAGGGAATGGTGTGTATCGGAGTATATGGAACTTTAATATAAGACATTTGGTTTTATGTTGGGAAGAGAAGCCAAGCTGAAACGGGCAACTCGTTCTGCATGCCCCATTGACGTTGTTGGAACCGCTTGGTAACTCGCGCCGGGGTAAGAACGCAGGACACATCGGGGTGGGATAGAATCGAGAGCTGACTGGGGGGGGGGTGTTTGCACCGGTCATTATCTCTTTGCGAGGGTATGCGTTTAACGGAGATCACGTGTATCTGCCAAGCCACTCGCAGCTCCGAGGGTTAAACCTTTTCCCCGCTCCTACTTCGTCTGCACAATGCTTAGAACCTGCAGCTTAAACAAATTGAATGTTTTTCTTCAATCGTTCAAGTGTTGGAACGGAATGTGGCCGTTGGTGTTTTGTGTAACATTTAAAGGGACGCTCCAGCCATCGTAGTCACTGTAATGCTTATAATGGCTCCATCAGCCCTTTATGTTTTGGGGGTCCGTCCCCCACACCCCAAATATTCCGCGTGCCAAACACATCTCTCCGCGCGCGACACACTGCAAAGACGCTTCTGCAAACACATTGTGAGTGCTTTCCTGCCATTGATTGACCGACCATTGACCGTGGCAAGAAATGTCAGATCACCGAGGAGAAAGGGCAGCACTCAAGCTGCAGCTTCTTGGTCACGAATGTGTTTTTACTTTATTTCCGCTTTGAAGAATGATTATCTGTCACGGAAGCCGCTAATCACAACAGAAGCAGGAACCGCTGCCTGCTGCCTCTCGCCATGACGTTAAGGGGGGATGTGGCCGTGAATGGGTTAATGTAAAAACCAATCTGCACGCTCACTCGCTGCTCTCCTCGCAGGGCCCAGAGCCACTGCACCCCAAACCCGTTCATCCCACAACCCCCAAACTTTATTCTCTGCCACCATCAAGGTCTTTAACAAATACCAAAGGGAGGCTTCGGTACCCCCATTACTCAAACTATAGAAAAACTCAATGTGGTTTGGGGGGAAAAAACTTGCAGATTAGAAAAACCAAAAACGTGTTTAACTCCGACAGTCCCGGAAGCTATGAGTTCCAAATTGGAGCACAAAAACGTTACTGAATAATTTATATTTAACCCCTACAAATACGGGCTCGCAATTCATTGCTTTTAATGGGTTTAAGGGGAATGGCCACAGTACTTTAGAATAGTAATGGTGACAGAGGGCATACAAAAATATACAAAACCATTCTAAAATAAACAAAGGAAACTTCTTAAAAGTAAAAAATCTACGAGAATCTTCACAATGATGTCCCAGGAGCTGTGATTCCCATTCTGATAGGAATCTTCTTCCTTTGTCTGGAGTCACATGGGGCGGGGGGCATGAAGCCCAGGCGCTTTACGACTGTCTGAAATGTTACTACATCATAGAATGTTATTACAGCACATTGTATGTTAATTCTGGGGTGACTGTTTCCCCCCCCATGTTACAAGCCTCCCAAACACCCTCAATCTACACATTCACAAAAAAAACTATAATAGGTTTAATTATTTATTTGGCTTTAATAATAAGTTTAATAAGTTTTGAACGCCGTTCAATGAGCTGAGTGTAAGGGGGGGAATCTCTCGTCTCCCAAGCCGGCCCGTTTACACTATAGAGGACGGCACAAAGGTTTACAGAGGTCCTTTATCACTCCCATCACTTGTGTTCCAATGGCCCTTATCACTCCCACTCCTGTGTTACAATGGCTCCTGTATCACTTATCACCCTGTGTTCCAATGGCCCTTATCACCCCATCACCCTGTGTTCCAATGGCCCTTACCACTCCCATCACTCCTGTGCCCAATGGCCTTTATCACCCCATCACCCTGTGTTCCAAATGGCCCTTACCACTCCCATCACCCCGTGTTCCAATGGCCCTTATCACTCCCATCACTGTGTTCCGCCCTACCTGCTCCCATCACCCTGTGCCCGGCCCTTATCACTCCCATCACCCTGTGTTCCAATGGCCCTTTATCACCCCATCACCCCAAAGCTCAGTACGGCCCTTATCACTCCCATCACTCCTGTGTTCCAATGGCCCTTTATCACTCCCATCACTCCTGTGTTCCAATGGCCCTTTATGTGATTTTGGATAATCGGCTAGGAATGTTCTTGCTCTCCAAGACCCCAAACTTTTGAACGGTAGTGTATGATCTTTTTTCATGAGCATTAGTATGGAGGTTGCCTTTCACAAGATTTCGGAGTGAGTCTGAGGGAATTTGTGCCCGTTGGGGAAAATGATCATTTGTGAGTTCAGGCACGGACGGGAAGACCTTGCTGGTGTCAAAGTTTGAAGCATACAATTGCCCGGTCCATGGGAAGCAATAGAACCGTGTGAGGATTAGATTGCACCGAGACTACCCTGCAACTTAAAGCCCTCCATGAACACCATTAACGAGGTAAATTTGTGTTATACTTAACCTTATTGTCTTGTCAAAACCTGCAAATATACACAAAAAATACTTAAAGGATATGTTTTTTTTTTAAAGCCTCATTGCCGCTGCGGTGTAGGTAGTTTCAGACTTCTGTGTAATGCACATGCGCGGTCTGTTATTAGTGAATAAGCAGCAGGTGCGCCAGGATCCTGCGATATACGGGACAGGGGCATGGAGGAGGAAGGCATTTTTTTTTTCTCCTCTCTCATGGAAATGTAAGACTTTATGGCACCCAAGACTCGACATTTGGTATCCCTTGAAGATGCCCTGGATTTGGCCCGGTTTCATTTTTTTGGCAGGATCTGACCTAAAAAAGCTTCCATTTTCTGTTGTTCGTAGAAGGGGCCTCCTTAATCCTTAAACATAGGGTTTTTTACTAAAGAATATTAAAGTAATTGAATATGTATTCTTTAATGGAGTTGTCTGGGGCATTAAACTGTCCCTTTAGCTGTTTGCCCTGTTGCGCATGTGTGTCTGTTTTTAAGGTCGAATCCAAGGGGTATAAGCGCTTGGTCTCCAGGGGGTATTTAAGGTTCTGCGTGTTAAAATCTGCTCTGCGTCTGAAGGCTGATGGCATTTCGCGTGGAAGCCGGATTGTTTGCATACTTCAGGGGCTAGACATCCATCTGGCACGCTTTGCGCCATTTAATGGGCACGGTGTACCAGAATAGAGCGCTTCTCGGAGGGGCGCGCATGCATTTCTTCAATTCTTTCTGCAGTAGCACGGAGTCTTAACTCCCCGCATCTTAATATCTAACCAGATTGGCTGATAAACTGATGTCAGCGCCTCACGCCTAAGATGTGATTGATGCACTTTAATGCATGTGATGTGCATACATCATACATCTGACACGCGTGGTCCCTTTAAATTAACGGGTACCCCTTACGTAGAACCCAGCCGTACTCACTGCACCTTCTCCCACCTTCGGTTATTTTCGGCCGAACGCCTCTTCTTGCACGTGATATTCTCTTCTGGTCAGACCCTGATGTGCATGAACAGCGAGCGCTCTCATTGATTTATGAGAGTGCTTTGCTAACGTTGATTGGTTGCTTCGAGCGTCCTCTGACAGGTGCCCGTCTTATCTCATCGCCCGTGGTGCCGGCTATCGAACCGGTGCTTGCCGCCACGCACGCTGTCACTGTGGTGATGTCATATGGCCCAGAAAACTTGTATCCGAACCTAAACATGCAGGAAAAACTTTTTCATACAAAACTAGTACCCACACATTCCCCCCCCCCCATTTTTCAATTTGTTTATATAATTCATGAAGTAGGTTTCAGGTACGTGGAGGAGCCGCCCAGTAGAAGTGGTAGGGGTGAATACAGTGGGGAAATTGTAAACCTGCACGGGATAGACATACGGCTCCTGAATCTAAGACCAGACCGACGACTGACTAAGGTCTGAGTCTTTACAGTAGGAGAAACGGGCGACTAGACGGGGGCCGAATGGGGCCGATCTGCCCCATGTAAAAACTCACATTCTATTTCCCTTCGCTTTTTGTTCCACCTTCCTGGATGCGTCTTCTCGCTCCTCGGGATGTTCTGTGCAAACCACTTTTTTTATTATTCGTTTTTGATGCTTTAACCATTTCCGCGCGTTTCCCACGTAGCCCTCCTGGACCGCGGCTCGTATCGCTCCGCTCGTGGCTCCGGCTTACGCTTCGCGTGAGAACTTTCGGCTTTTGCTTTCTGTTTTTGTGGATCCCACTCCGCGTTTCCCAAACATGTTGTTCTTCCAGCGTTTTATTTTTAGTTTTTATCGTCAGTTTTGTTTGTTTTTAGGTTTCTTTTCAATGTTTTACTCCGAATTTCAGATGGCTTTTAAAGTAAAGAATTTTGTGAATGGTTTGTCGACACGATTTATTTCATTATTGTGACTGGACGTTCAGATAAGGGATTATTATGTATAACGAGCTGTCTGCGGATTTTCCCTTTTTAAAAATAGAACGTTTACAAATATATATTATATATATATAATTAATAAAACATATTTGTAAATATATATATATATATTCAGTGGTTTGTGTAGTCTAACATATGCATATAGTTGTAGATTCTAAATAAACATATAAAGATCATTAGGTCACAGTAGCCATACCTGCCAAGCTTCCCTTTTTAGGACCCAAGTCCCCTTTTCCATACCTGATGTCCCCCCCTACAGCAGTAAAAGTGGATTCTATTGCCAATTGTCTTTATTTTCCTTTTGTTCTGATCATTAAATCGACGATGAAGCTGCTCCTCGTGTTCAGAGAGAGGATTTCCGTTCCTTTATTGTTTAAGTCCGTGTGATTCCTCCGACACCATCGTATTCCGTAGCGCTGTACAACGGGTAGGCAGGGCATAAGTAGTATATAACATAACGATTTAACTTAAAGAAACAAGGGGACCCTGCTCAAAGGAGCTTACAATCTGGAGTTATGTTTCCATGTTATACATGGGGGGGGGTAAATACCCCGCAAATCATTTCTACGCCATTCTATGTTTATGCAGCGCCAGTTTGTTTCCGTGTGGGTGGATGGGGGGGGCTTATTTTTACACCCGATGACAGGCGCACGGACGGCGTTAGCCCAGCCGTCTATTTTTGAATTAAAACTCAACAGATTTGTGTTTTTGTATTTTAAAAAAAAAAAAAAAAAAAAATTTTTCTTTTTTTCATCATCCTGAAAAGTTTCAGCGTTTGCAAAAAGCCACCCAACATACGGTAGCGTTTATGAACACGCGTGGTAGGGTTAACCCTTGACGGGGTCGCTTGCTGGGAAAATGTTTCTTTGTTTTTGTTTTTTTTCTCCCTGCGGTGCCGCGGTCACGCCGGCCTTGAATGAGTTAATGAACAGCTGTTTAGGAGTTCTGTCTAAGTCCGCGAGTGATGTCACTTCCAGCTTGGCAGGCATCTCCGATTTTGCCATGGGGAGGGGAGAGGGGGCAACTAGTCCATGTCCTGTCCCGGGACCCTGTTTACTTAATAGTCTCTGCCAATAAGGGCCTGGTTTAAATAGGAGCGCAGCGAGCCGGCCCCGTACACACGGGGGAAACGCTTCTCCGAGGAGAATTTCTTTGTCGGCCGGAGATCTGGTTTGAAGAATGAGACTGCAGGATGCCTTTTCTGCTGGGCCTGAGACAGGTAAAACCTACCCCCCCCCCCCGCGCCTGTGTGATTTGGGGGTTACAAGAGGGTCTAAAATACCCAGTAATGCTTAAATCCTTAGAGAATCACTATAAATAAATATATATTTTTAATATATATATTTTAATATATAAGCTTGCACATGGGTCCAGATCACCACTAGATTTTCACTAGTGATCCCTGTTTGGCACAGAACAAAGCATATTATATTTAACCCCTTAAACTCGAAGAAGGAACCGGTGAGGTCTGTTTAAGGGGTTAATCCTTTGTACAACTTTCTCTATAATGCAGCGGCCATACTATATAGCTCTGGGACGCCGCGTGACTTTCTTTGCCCTTTATACAGACTATCCGTTACATATACTTTATTTTTATCTCCCAAGGAGTGCGTTTGGTTATTTTATTTAGACGTCTGATTCCGCCGAGCTCCTTTTTTTATACAAACCCCTTGTTTGCTGCACGATAATCGGGTTTGTGTCCGAGGAACGCGTTTCCTGTTTTTGTAAAACCCCCCCCCCCGCTTTGTTCTAATTTGTGGCATAAAATATTGTATCAGGCGAACGAAAGAGCGGTTGAAACATTGCTGCAAACGCAAGCGTGAGTTATAACCGAAATGCTACAAATATACACAAATCAGTAAACTTTTAAATATTTGCTAGCATTTTGCTAGGTGCGTGTGATAAGAAATGATGGTTTAAATACCCATTGTACAGCGCTGTGGAATATGATGGCGATATATAAAATATATAATAATTTCCACCAATACACCAGCTCGTAAAAGTGATCTGATTGGTCTCGGCCCCTGTTTTATAGAAATTAAAGCAGCAGGGAACAGCGTGGGACACCCCCATGCCTGAAAACTCTTTCTGTATCACAATTTAATGTGTGATACATTATTTTTTTCAGTTTGAAATACCAATATGATTGAAAAAAATCACTTTTTAAAGGAGGAATAGCCACAACTTGCGTTTTTGCTTTGTTTGTTTGTTTTTTCGTGATTTTATAAATGTATTTAGTGCCAATAGTTTACGGGGGCTTTTTATGGTCCATACATTTTTTTTTATTTTTTTTTTAAGGGTTTGGCTAACTAGAATAGACAAACCGGCGCGTTGGGCAAACTTCTAATGTTTGTTCTGACCTCAGCTGGCTGTGAATTTTTCTGCAGTTCCCGGTACTTTGGAGAGTACATCTTTCAGGAGCGCGCAGCAGGGAATAGGTTAAACCCACAATCGGCCGGCAGTTCTTTGGTCACCCTGAAAGACCTTGCGCTGCCGGTTCCATGACTTTTTCCACGAGATCAGCAGCCGCTATCCAAACAAGAAAGTAAATAATTTAAAGGCTCCAGCCTGGAAGGAGAAGGGGCGCGAGTGACCGAGTGACCCTCGCTGCTTCCCCGGCGGTCGGGAATCGGATCCCTGCCAGCTGTTTGTCCTGAGACTTCTCAGAGCTCTGCATATAGTTTGGGAATCTACGGATCTGCGCGCGTTCCTCCGGGAAACCCTTTTAAAAGTACAAAATGTATAGTCCCTTTATAGTCCTACATCAATGGATGTATGTACAATAGAGCAGCTACAGTCCAAGTTGCCTGACATCTATAAATGCTATGAGCTGCAGGCCGTGTCTGCACAATATAGAATAATTTATATTAATAAATGTGTATGTATGTACCAATGTATCTGATATGATATTGTGGTCTGGCTCAACACATTATTGTGAACAAAATTAACCCTGCTGCAGGGTATATACACTATATATATTCCTTGATTTCAGAAATATCTCAGACTTTCCAATATTAAGGGTATCGCATTTAACCCCTTAATGACAAAGCCCGTACATGGACGGGCTCAAAATGCATTGTTTTCAATGGGTTTTTGGTACCGCCCATTGTCCTTAAGGGGTTAAAACAATTTACACAGTAATCGGGAGATAATTTGGTTACTGAGTTATTCCAACCTTGGCATCTATTCCCATGTTTTGATATTGAATCAGGGCCCCCCGTATGTCCTGCAGCATGGATAGTTAATAGAATAGCAGGCGAGTGTTGAAGTACTTAACTACCCTATTCTCCTGCGAGTAGAACTTAGTTGGCCCTGTGTCATGCATAGTTAAATTGCTGCTTTCTTGGAAGGCCCCCCCCCCCACCTGTTGAACAATCCATTATGCGGGGCCGTCCAAGCCCGTTGTGCGGGGAACGGTCTGCGTAAAGTGGTGGATATGTATTTATGAAATGTCACGCTACCGCCTGCTGGGATAATCGATACGAACGCCTGAAATCCTGTGATTTTCCAGAAGTGGGAGTTGTGGGCTGTGTTTGGTAAATACAGCGTTCACCCGTTCTTGTGTAATGTGATAGATGGCACCGCTAGCAAATCTAGAACAGACCGAGAACAAGATGTTCCCATGGATTCCGCTCGCGGAAAGTTACAAACCCGCGTTTTTCTTTTTCAGATGTAAAATACTTTTTACCTTTTTTCACAGATATCTGAATTAATAACCTCACAATACAAATCTTGGGGGAGGGGCTGCCCAGTAGCAGCGGCCAATTGCATCTATCCTAGCAAAACATCTGTATGAAATGGCAGACGTGTGATTGGCAGTCTTGATTTCAGTAGGAGCTCTACTGAGTACAAGGAAGAGGCGTACTGTGGTCTGCTCCGCGGGGGAGGAGTTAAACGAGAATTCCAGTGTCTCAATGACTGCACCAGTTTGCATGCAGTAAAAGGCGCTGGAGTCCAGTGAAATCCATCTGCCTTGTGTGTGTTTTTAATATGAGTGTTTGATGTTGCTTCTTCCTCTTAAACTGCGGAATTCTCTTTATAAGTGGAGAGTTAAAAATAAGCCGCTATGTCATTAGATCCATCTGTGCGATGCAGAGGCCCAGCTCAGTTGTGCTTTACTGTGAGTGTGGAACGATATACATTACCGCTCAAAGGTTTGGGGTCACTTAGCTGTTTTCATGCAAAACAAGGAACCCAGGAGTGATGGGAGTGATAAAGGGCCATTGGAACCCAGGAGTGATGGGAGTGATAAAGGGTCTCTGTACGCCTATGAAGAGATTCCATTAAAAATCAGCTGGTTCCAGCTACAATAATCATTTATAACATTAACCCCGTCTGTGCTGGATTTCTGATCCATTTCATGTTTTAATGGACAAAATTTGCTTTTCTTTCAGACACAAGGAATTTCTAAGTGACCCCAAACATTTATAAAGAATAACTCTTGCACATCGTCATAGGATGCTTATTCTTGCATATTTGCAGTAGTTGCCACTCTTGTTCTATGCTATGATGTAAAGCCTTTGGGGGGGGGGCATACATCGGGCTCCGAACACAGATTTACGTTTTACAAACACAAGGTTTCCAACAATACAGGATTTTTACAGGAAGGAACATTTAGTGTGGCCTGGCGGTCAGGGAATGTGCAGAGAATAACGGAGAATAACAGAGCCGTATCGGGAACTTGGCCAAACGTTGCCTGTTTTTCTATTATTCTTCAAGTGTTGCGAAATATCCGAACGTGTCATGCCTAAGGATTTTATACTGTAGCCAAGGTTTGGCCGGTTGTATAAAAAAACAATTGCTGAATATGACTTTGTCACGTTGTGCATCCATGTTGGGGGGGGGGGGTGTTCTTTCCATTGACTTTGTTTCTGAATCCAGACGTTCCTGTGATACTATGTTTCTCTGTCTTTAAATATAACTGAAGATCACTCGCCACCATCTTGGTATTGTCAGGGCAGATAAACTTGGTGCACGAGAGATTGAGAGTCTCATCCAGTCATGGACTACTCTTGGGGGTAAATGTGTATTAGATCCCGACACATGGGGTGCTTAAGATGGAAAATTAAACCTAAAATCACTATTTTCTTAATGGTAGAAATCCTGTAAAGTTTCATCAGTCTTAATGTTTTTTTTTTCTTCTTCCATAGGATAAAGAGACATGCATCGGTGTCAATAATCAAAGCTACATATGTGAAACGGGCCATTGCTGTGGACAGTCTCAATGTTGCAACTACTACTATGAGCTATGGTGTAAGTAATAATCCAACGCTGAAAGTTCACAAACTATACAACAAAACACAATGCAGAATGAAGTCGGTTGATCTGTGCCTATACTACCCTGTAATGTGACCCAGACAATGATGAACCCCAAGTACGACATCCACATAGTACTATCGATCACCACACACCAACAAAAGTCTTATTTTAGAAAAGCTGACTTTTTATAAAATGAGAATGTTTAAAGGATTCGTTATTCAGGTTTAAATGGAGTCCGGGAGAAATGGGAATCTTTAAAATAATTCTAAAAATGCTTGAAGGCAACAGAAAATTGTTTTAGGCTGGTCAGTAAGAGCAAAAAAAATTGAAGAATCTCCGCGAAGGTGGCCAGAATAGTAAAAATCCAGACGTTAGAATTTAATGAATGCAAAAAAAAAAACAAAGTGTGAAAAATAGATCTATAAGTTTAGGCCAAAAGCATATACAAAAGAGACAATTGCCCAGTCAGTAAATAAGGAGATAAAACGTTTTTTAGATATATAAATGAGAAAAAAAGTAAAACAAGGAAGGTATAGAAGAGGATAAAGGACCAGCTGACAGCCTCAATGAATATTTCTGTTCAGTTTTTACAGATAAAAATGAAGGGAAGGGCGTTTGGTTAGCAAAAAAGACTGCTTTTTGATATATGGGAGTTTTTTTTAGAGATTAGGAGGTTCTACTTCCGCTGTGTAAAGACAAGGTGATGGGGGCCCGATGGCTGGCTTTCAATTTTTGCACCCTTCCTGACTGAGGCTGTTTTAACATTTCTGTAGTGTTTGTGTTTAGCTGTAATTTTCTTTTTTCTCATTAGATGTACACACATTTTGTTTTTCCATGACAAGGATGTTCGTAAGATACCATTATTTTAATAAAATAATAAAATATGGTGAAAATTTGAAACAAAAACTTTCTGACTTTTTGATTTTTACTTGTCTGCAAAAGCTAATGGGGGGGACGCTAAATAGATTCTAAAATGTGTCCAGAGGTTAGGAATACCCAGTGGTTTTATGGTGTTTTTTTTTTGTTTTTTTGGGGAGGTTTGCTATTTGAAACCCCCTCCAAATCTGATCATCCTGCGCTCGTGTCCTATTTGGGACAACTTTAAGCTGGGCCAATTAACTTTACCCCAATCAAACTATATATTTTTAAAACCCCAGGGTATTTCAAATGGCGGTATTGTAACACTTTCCACATCCTAATCCTTCCACCAGCCGTTGTCAAAGTTTGTAGTTGGAACATCGAAAGGCTTACTTCAGGAAGATCATGCCAAATCCATCTTATGAATTTTTTGATTGGGTGAATAAAATAATTTAGCACAGAGCACTGCTAAGATCTCAATTGGAGTATTGTGAAAGATAAGATGGTGGGGATGATAGAAACATTTTAAATAAGGGCAATCGACACAATAAAGGAAGGGTATATGTAAAAGAAGAGTAAGAGGACATAGTTCTAGAGTCCTAGAGAATGCATGAATGTTCTGTATTCTAATAGATTGTAAGCTCAGAAGATGCAGTTTTCCAAGTAGAGGCTCAGACCTTAATCAGCCTATTTGGTGCTCTGATGGCTGTCTCTTATTCGGCGCTCTGATGGATGTCTCTTTTTCGGCGCTCTCTTCCTGGTATGGCCAAGCTCACAAGTTTCCATTACTGTACCTCCAGCTCCTCCGCAGGCAGCGGAAACCGTATCATTGCCCTTTCGCGGCTTCAAAACAAAATACATTTCTCCTTTTGATAAGCGCTGAACGCTCACATAAGCCTTTTATTCAGAATTCTAGGAATGTTTTTTTCGCTCGCTATGAGGGTTATTTATAAGGAACCATTTTTGTACAAAAGTTTTTTTGAAAACTGGTCTCGTAACCATAGCAACCAAAGGAAAACTGCTTTTTTTGCAGTTCCGTTTGGTTGGGGAAAAACCCGGAGAAAGCAGTTTTATTTTTAATTTTGTATTTAAAAAATGTAACACAATAGTTTTCCCCGAGCAAACAGCTGCTGGTTCAGCAGTCGGTGCCCAAAGCAACACAATGCTGTGTTTTCAAAGTAGCAAATGCTAAGCGTCTGGACTTCTTGGCGTTCTTTCCTGGACGTACTAAAAAGGATAGTCTAAAGTTCATAAAACTCTGTATCGTTTCAAAGGCCTCTTTTATAAGCAACAGGATTTTATTTTTAAAGAATAACTTGAAATTATTTTTACAGTATCCTTTGCCTGTAGTGAAAATAACCAAGTAATTTAGGGTGAGTGTTTCCACCCTGTTTTTGGGGAGGGGGGAATGAAATAATTTCAGGGATCGGTTTATATGTAAACGGGTCGGTCTACGTGTTCTCGAGGCAATCGGCGCCATGGGTTTGCGGTGTGGTACGGAGCGACGTTGGGACCAAGGCATTGATCTCACAAATGATGTTACCGGCGTTACACTTGCCTCTATCTAACTTCATGACATTCACAGCCTTGGCCGCCATCTTTTTTCCTGTAATGTCTCTGTGCTCCCTGCGTACTGCGCGTAGAAGCATCCAGATATGACTATAGGTTTAGATAAAGATTCTATGAAGATTAATAAACATGAATTGGGCGGTCGATCCGCTTTAATTCATGCACCTACCTGTACAACTTCACTAATCCATCGGCAATCCATTTGGCGCACAAAACTAGAACTGACGGACAAAGACAAACCGATGCGTTACGTAAAGAGGGTGGAAGACTTTCCTCCGCCCCGACAAGGAATAAAAGTTCTAAGGACGTGATACAGAAAAAAAACGCTGCAGATTTAGGTGAAATGTCAAAAGCCTTTACACGGCCCCCCCTCGGACACTTCTGTGTAGATGGTCTTCGCTTCTGACGAGTGGGGATCCCTCGGTTTCTTGACGAAATCGTATTTTAGTAAATGAATGAAAATGATTAATTGAACGCGTGAAATGTTTGATACGTAATGAGGGTTCTGTTGGAATCTATACACTTCCCAGGGCTTTTGCCCAGATGGTAAAGAAGGCATTTGCTAGGCTTTTGGGTAAAATAAGCGAGCCCCGATAAGAGACCTTCTTTATCTGGAGCCGTTCTAGAGCATGGCGTTCCCGCTGATTGCTTCACGTCGGAAGAGCAAAGTTCTGGATTTAAAACTATGGCCTATGGTCTGTGACCCGTTTTCCCCGTATAAAGTATGCCGTAAATTGTCATAACCGCTAATCTGTTTTATTCTCAGGGTTTTGGCTGGTGTGGACGATAATCATAATCCTCAGCTGCTGCTGCGTTTGCCACCACCGGCGTGCCAAGCATCGTCTCCAGGCGCAGCAGAGGCAGCATGAAATTAACCTGATCGCCTACCGCGAAGCTCACAGCTATTCCTCCGTGCCGTTTTATTTCCGTACGTAAAAGTTTCTGTTGATTCCATAAACCGTTGCCCTGCGAGTTCTGTGACTGAATTAGGAACGTCGTGCCTTGGTTAATTCGATTTGTTGGGGTATAGCTGCTAAATGGTGGGTCCGTGACCCCAGGATAGGCCACCTAACGCGATGTCATTGGGGTTTGCACTTTACCTGCAGTCCTATCAGTAGTTTGATTCAAAAAAACTCCTCCAAGACCATAATTTGATTTTCTTTCTCGTTCTTACAGGATTTTTGCCAAATTATTTGCTACCTCCTTATGAAGAAGTGGTTAACAGGCCACCCACCCCTCCCCCACCGTACACCGTCTTACATCAGCAGTGCGTGGTGGCCTGTACGAGCACGACTGCCGTGGAGCCGGCGCCTAACGTACAGCGCAGTCAGACCAACTCTCCGGCGGCGACCAGCGGCAGTCGGACGAGGCCTCCCAGCGTGGTGGACTGTGGGCCCTCAACGGCGGGTCTTGAACGAGCTTTAAATAAGTCGAGTAGTCTTGTCCTGAATGATCCCGCTGTTGGTGCAGAGTTGGAGGAGATGGAAGATCAAGTGTCCTTCCTAGATAAAGACTCCAACGAGCTTCTTAAAGACTATAGCTCCGAAAGCTTAGATCATAGTGTCTTTTCTGACGGTAAGGACAAAACGCCCGGGCGCCATCGAAGGTTCACTGGAGATTCCGGCATTGAGGTGTGCGTGTGCAGCAGAGGCCACCATGATGATTTGAAAGAACTTGACGGATTAATCGATGATACATTGGACAGCTTCTGTGACAGCTGTACTTCATGCGATGCTCAGCCCCAGAGGGATGAGGAAGAGGGCCTTTTTGACCATTCTCAAGGGCCGAGGGGGACGGCGGAGCACCACCCTTTGCCATGTCAACCAGTGAGCTTTTTAAACACCGTCAATGAGCAGGACTCTCCGACCTCTCATAACGGCAACAGCTCCCGTGGCTGAAGAGCCTCGACTGCCACCGGAGAAATGTTCACGAATGACTCTTTAACCTGTCTGTTTCAATTTTTTTTTCAATGGTATGTACATTTTAAAAGAAAACACAAATGACAAGTGGGGGGGGAAATGCTGCACCAAAGCTCAAGGGAGGATAAAAGGTGCAGTTGGAGATCCTGTGCCCGGTGCTTGTAATAAAGGGTGACAAAGAACCCAGCAGCGTATTACTGGAGCAAAAGAGAAGTATTGTCCTAGTGGTGAAAGAGGAGCCTTCAAAGGGATACGCATGGATTTGAGCGTGATATCCTGATGCACTGAATAAATATTAGATTTGCTCAGTGTTTAAGGACTTTAACCAACTGAAAAGACGAAGTTATGTTGATTCTCGGAGCCGTGGAGAGGAGAGGACACAAGGTAACCGCCTAAGAACTGTGAACGCAATAATGGGCGAACGTATCGTAGACTCTGAAGATCATGCGGGTGCCAACGTGGATTGCCTGCTTGTCTCTGCGTGCCGTTAACACCGCGTGGTCGCGTTGCTCAAATTTTTGAGTGGTCTTTTTACCCTCTTAAAGTGGACGCCTGTGTTAAGAGCTCAGAAAATCATGAAACTCAACTAAAGGGAAAAAAAAAATTCTACATAACGACCAACTCCCTCAGACCCCCCCCATATAACTATTAATAAGAGCATTGCCTTTTTACCCATTGATATAATGAATACAAAGCCCAACACGCAGCTGGCCTGCTCAGAAGATCTTGCGCGCGGATATTTTAAACAGGTTCCTTATCTCGGGAGGTAACCAAGGATTTGTGGAGTCCATCAAGCCCTTCTGTGTCCTTTGCATCTCCTGCGCTTGGCGATGTATGGAGACGTTGAAACCTTTTTGAGCAGTATTTCGTTTGGTTTGTGTTACATAAATGCAATTCTTACACCGACCGCTTGAAAATAATCCTAAAAGGAAAAAAAAAAAAGTCTACGAAGAAAACTAGTGGTCACATTGTGGTTATGCCTATAGGAATGCATGCATGTGCAAGTGTGTGTTCCATATTGTAATCTTGACAAACAACATTACTTCCTGATCCGTAATTGTAAACATTTTTTTTCTTGTTAAATGTTTGAACATTCCCTTGAATGATAAAATGGGAATTTTCTGGGTTTTTTTGTTTTTGTTTTTATAAATTTTTGTGTTCTCTATCAACCAAAAAGTTGAAATTGAAAAGCTGTGTTAACGCCGACACTGACACAAAGTATCGGAAGCTAAAATGCAGGAGTCGCATCATGCAACGTGCATCACCTACCGAGCAACCATTGCTCTACTTTTGGGGAAATCATATATATGAATATATATTTTTCTTTGTTTTCATAGAAACAACAAATGTGCACTTCAAAAAATTTTGTCTTTGTGGCAACATGGGTTTGACATTTGACAATTTTCTTGCACTGGATTTTGTCATGTTTGCTAATTAAAAGTAACCTTAACGGTGACATTGCCAAGTGTTCGGTGTTTTGTTAACGACAGACTCCTTGATTTCTAAGATAAACATATAAGTAAACAAAATTCCTTACTTGGGTTTTTTCCTCCCAAAATCCTAGTCCGGTTTGGACCTCTCTGAAGGAATGGTTTATACCTTGATGGGATCTACTGAGCTTTACTGCCGGCACCTCATCAGGTTGACCTGGAAAGTATGGTTCCAATCTAATTTCCATTGGGTTATTTGTCCGCTACACATCATCTCACCGACAGCAACTAATTAAAACCCGGTGCCCCCCCCCCACTACATCACTACATCAGATATCCATACGTGCCTGAAGAAGAGACAGATGTTGTCATAAAAGCTTGCGCTCTAGATTTGGTTAGCTAGTAACGGGATCCCCTTGACCCTTAATTGTTAGTGCGTCGTAAATGAAGTGAGGAGACACTAATAAGCGACTATATTATCATAGTGTATATTTCAGATATATGCCAACAGGATATAGCGCGGCATTAATGAATCCTATTTGAATTGGGATCTTGTTGATGGGGCAACAATTATCGGCTTCGACAAAGCCGAGTACAACAGAGAACGGCTTAGTTAATTACATTACACTTTCTTTATGAGCACTGGAAGGTCCCATAGGAATATTAGAACAGTGGAGAAAAAGAAAATACAATATATGGTAAGAATGTTAACATTAGCACACATTAAGACATACCGGACACACGAGCACACACACACACACACACGCATGCGCGACAGGAGAAGAGGACCCTGATCCTGGAAGTTTACAAACTATTAGCGGAACTTGGGGGAAATTCGGTAAGAAATCAGGGGTGGATTCTCTCTTCCCGGTAACCTACCAAGCCCTCTGCTAAACACCATTTTAAGCAACCCCTAACGCACCCCTCTTTTCACCCCTTTTGTTACCCATAAGCCATCAATTCCCCCATTCTTGCCTGGAACCATGTTGTAAAAGTACCATATGGCCGCTCGCAGGCAGGGTTCTCACCTCCAGGTATGTCTGTATGTATAAATATACATCTGTTACGCATGTGCTAACTGTCCCGCTTAAATCGTATAGCGCTGCGTAATCTGTTGGCGCGTAATAATAATAATAAAAATAATAATACATTCAGTGCTGCTTCAGCTTCCTGAGATCGATACCGACGAGTATCTTATTATTCACAAATGCAGAAAAGGCATCTGGTCTCTAAAAATGTAGACCTCGGCCGTGCGTTTCTGCCCTGGGCTCTGTTTAAAAATAAATAAAAATGACTTACGCTGATTGCTCCACGGCGATGGACACGGTGTGACCGGCAGAGTTGTTTTTCAGACCTTTGTACCGTAGGACTGAGGTCTCCTGGCGGTCAGCTAACTCTATTTATATGCAGATATAGATGTTTCGCTAATGGATGGGTCCGGGGACGTTTCTGTGTCTGAACGTAGTGTTAATTTTTATTTTATTTTTGGAAGATAAGTGTCGGAATTTTACAATCCGATCTCCAAGCAGGAATGGGAGCAGAAACCTCCGGTAGATTATCTGAGCTCAGGAAACGTTTCCTGGTAGTTGAGGGGGTAACGTGTTTGGTGTTTTTCCTTTAATTAAATATTTTGTGTATTTTGTACTTTGAATTTGTATTTTGTACACAGAGGACATGAAGAAGAATTAAATTCCGGCATCAACACGTAATTTTTTTGTTTATTTTTTATTTAGTTTGCTCTTCCTTTTGGTGGCTCCATTAAACTTAAAACTCGCAATAATGTGGGTATCAATTATCGTTGATAAGTTAATTTGCTCAGATAAATTTTGTCGGACTTGATCCAAATTACTCAACTTCGTAAATAATTATCAATAGGTCATGATGTCATCATAACACTTTAGGTAATTCCACCCCTCCCCCACACACTTCCACCCCATAAACCTTAGATGTCACTGTTCCGCCATTACAAAGGGAAGGTAATATTCCTGCGTTCTGTGGCTTTTGGGTATTGAGTTCCAATATGCATTTAATAGGATTAGATTGGCGCAACCTCATGGAAATGATGGTTTTATTAGAAAAATGAACGAAACAATCAGCTGTGGTTGTCCCAAGGCTTGATGTTAACTCTAGGACGCAAAACCTCCATTCTAGGTTTTTTAGTTCCATACCCTTGACATATACTCTTATTTTATACATAGTTTTGGGTTCAGTACAGGGTTGGAATTGCCTGAACCTGAGCGTCCCTCCTTTATACAGCTACTTCTGTCTTAGATTTCACCAGCACGGATAGGGTGATGTCAGACATCAAAATGTGATGTAATACATTTCTTTACACAGTTATATATATATATATATATATAATATATATATAACATAATATCTGCGCTAAGGCAATTCATTTTGTTCTAGAATGCGAATACGTAATATTTAAGGGGATAATACAGAGGGTCATATATTGAGTATGTAGAGTGGGCTATAGGAGAAATAAATTATATAAATACATTGCCGCCATTAAAGACGTACGCAATATGTGTGACTCCCATCACTAATACCCATAAAGGTAAAGCTGTAATAATAGCCCTCGTCGTCACAGAGTCTACTCACCCAGATTAATCTCTCCTAAGCTGAAAATGTTTGTTTTATTACAGAGGATGGATATAAAATACTTATCCCGTATTAAATATCTGTTTAGAGCTCTCATTATTAAGTAAATCGGTTGCTTTTATTCTTTTAAAAGTTTCACTTCCCTCCCGCTAAAACAGGTTTATTTATAAAAATAATAAAAAATCCAGTAACAATGCCGACAATCCGTTTTTCTCATACAATGTGATATCACGATCACTGGCAAGAAAGTGTTCCCAGTGAAATCAAAGCGAGCCGATGCTGAGGGTGCTCGTGGGGGTCTCATCGGACTCCGTGGCATTCTTGTGCACGCTGGCACGGGCTGTGGATGAGTATCCTGCGCATGCACAGAAGCTGTGGGGGAGATGAGTAAAAGTTCTGATGAATCTATCAATGTATTCAAGCGCAAATGGAGCAATTTCCATGTAGCACCCAGCTATCGTACATTAAAAAGCAAATGCTTGCTGCATTGTGCCTTAAGTGACGTTTGCGTGGTTCTACTTCTGTTTCCCCCCCTGAGCTCTCTGTCCCCAAACACAATTATTTTACTGTAACTATATGGGTGGTAAGCGTGTGTAGCTACCCTCCATCTCCTATGATGTCTGCACTTGACGGTCTAGTTGGATATGAACTATCCAGGTTTGGCCCGGGGTCTCTGGGTGAAGCGCTGCTTTCCTGGGTCCCTGGGTCATTTTATACATTCTGAGTGCAGGGAAGCAGTGTTCGGTCTCCTTCCCACTCACTTGAGGCCAGCTGAGCCTCCGAATGAGACTAGAAGCACTCCTTTGTAAAGCCACTTCATACCTACGAAGTTCCCAGGTATGAGGATCCGGAAGGTGTTTACCTACCTGTGTCAGGACGGATCTTTATTCCTCTGGTTCCCGTTCCAGAGTACATGATGGCTCTCTGAATAATCCCATACCACCTTCCATGAAGATAGAAGGTTACGGGGGTAGACCAGCTTTGATGGGAGGTCTTCAAATATTTAAACACAACCTCCTACAAAAGTATTCATATTAAAGTATTTTATCATGCAAAAACATGTATTAGATTTTTTTGTTAATACAAAAATATCTGCGGGTTTTACACGGAATTTCATATTTTTTTTGTTTTTATTAAAAAAAGTCATTGTGTGAGCGGTTCACGCGAAGGTCACCTCTGTTAATCGCTTACTGAAGAACAGACTCCGCTTTGTACCGTGAGCAAGCAGCCCGTGTCAGCGGCGGCTGAGAGAATTGCGCCCGTTCATGCCTCGGAGCAGAAGGGACTCTGCATGCTTTACATTCTGTAGAACGCAGGGCGGTGCGAGGATTTCGCGTCTGTGTATTTAAACACATTTGTTACGCGAGCGATTCGACAACTGTGAGAAAAGGGGCCCCTATTTACACAAAGAAACGTTACTGCACTCTCATGCACAACGTCTCTGTCTGCTACACCCAAACATGCCTGATTTTCTCTGCGATGTGTTTAAAGATTCTGCTTTTATGCTGTTTTTATTGTTATTTAGTAATTCTTTTACACGCTACTATATGTAGTATAGTTTCTGACGGCTTTGGGCAACAGAAGGGTTAAATACAGTAACCAACACACAGTGGTGTATTCTGGCCTGTTAGGAGCAGCAGCCCCTGGGTGGCTTTATTAGGGGCAGATTACAGTATTGGGTGTTTGGTCTCCATATTGCCCTGTAGCATATACCCCCCTGAAGTGATTATACTGTGGGGGTCGGGGCAAACCTCCGTAGCAGCTCTTCAGCACCACCTGAACGCAGGATATGATGTCATAGCTCCCCACGATGGGCCTGCATTTAGGATAGTTGGGTCAGCTAGTTTTCCATGGAGGTGTGTCTAGCCTTCCATTGACCAGCCATAGATAGGCTTAAAAAGGCCGGGAGAAGGAGGGGATGTGGTTGGGGATTGGGCCCGGCCCAACACCGATCCTGTGCCCGGAGAAAGAGTAAAGTGACCCGGAGATCCGTGGAAGCCACGCTTCACCTAGAGACCCTGTGTCACGGGTTAATATCTCTGTAAAACATGTCGCTGGGTCTTACTTTAAACCAGGCATGTCCAAACTTTTTTCGAAGAGTGCCAGATTTGATGAAGTGAACGTGTGCGAGGGCCGACCATTTTGCCAGACATTCTTTGAACCATTAAAAATAAATGCAAATTTAATTGGACAACTTATCTGTTGGGCCTTATCAGTCCGGAACGCGGGCTGCAATTGGCCCGCGGGCCGGACTTTGGACATGCCTGCTTTAAACGTTTGTCCATCTTATACATTCACATACCGATAGACCTCTTTACCGATAATCGTAGAATATTCAGTAATGCAAACAGTTAAACGTTAATTTGAACTTAGCCGTGGGCTATTATGGGGCAAAACCAGGTTTTCCACGAAACAATTTTTTTTCTTGTTTTCAACGGAGGAATCTGTCAAAGAATGACTTTCCAGGAATTCTAAATTAGCCTCGCCTGTGTGCTGGTAAATATAACGTTAGAATTATTGTTTTTAAATGGCGCCACCATATTCCACAGCGCTGTACAATCTATAAACAGAACAGAACAAGTACTTTATGAGTTTAAAAATTGTTTTTTTTTTTAAAAAGTTACCTGAACCGGAAGCTGCATCTCCGACTATTCTTGCCACTGATTGGCTGCTGGAGGCACCCAATGAGTGATCCCACTCAAGTCAATGGGGGTACTTTCCATGCGCAGGGGTATGACGTGCAGTGGGATTTGATCCGCATCTAGTTGGGGCAAATGCATGTGTGTGGGGGGGATTCTACAGAATCTCCCCGTGTATTTGCAAGGGGGGAGGCATGAAAATTTAAAGGGGCCTTTTAGCTTATGCTTAATGTGATGGCTGGAGCGTCCCTTTAAAAATATAATTGCCCGTGAGCGCCCTTTCACCGGCGAGTATCCGCTCTATATGCATGCTGCATAGTTTTGTCGAAACAACATTTTATTTTGGAAAAGTTACCCCGCTGATGTATCTCCTCTGAACTAAATAGATTAAATGAAATTGCCGTGATTGAATATCTAATTGCGCAAGCTCATTTCCTCGCGGCTGGAGATGCCGTGGCAATTAATTGTAGCCGGCAACTGCGAAAGCGTTGATTACCGGTAAAGCGGCGTCATTCAGACATCTCTCTTCACATCTGCATCCCGGGTTCTCAGAGCAAAGGAACACAAACCAAAGCAGCTAATTTACTTCCTACTTCAAACTTTGCCTTTTTGTCATGAGATTAGAAGCCTTTTCACGGTGCTTTGGGTTCTATTAAAGTCAAAATAATTAGGGTGACAATCTTCAAAGGAACGCGACCAGCCATATGCAGGTTGGTGGGATATCAAACAGAGCGTTTGTGAACTAGTTACAAATATATATGATATCATCTTTTCAATCTCAGCTTCCATGATGTGAACTTTTAAAGGCATACTCTATCACAATGTTAAATACATTTTCCATGGACTCCAACGCATTTTACTGCAGCCAAATTGGTGCAGGCATTCTTTAGTTATTGGGGTTAGAATATTAGGCTTCTGTCCTATTTAACTCCTCCCCCAGAAGGCTCCTCTGAAAGCAGGAAGCATTCCGATGTACACTTCCTGTTACTCAGCAGCACACCCATTCTTTCATGATAGGCTGCTGCTATTTCCACTGATTTCATCAGGAGGGCTACAGCATACCCTTCCACACTTCATGTGTCCAAATCGGGACACCTGCGTTGGGGGTGTATCTGGAGGCAGGGAAGGGGTGTGGTGGGAGGCAAGACCCCCCACCCCACCCACCATACCTGAAAAGATCATTTCACAGCTCCTTGATCCGGTTAAGGGACATCAGAGGATATCTCCAACTGGTGGGGTACATTATCCCCACACATAAGGGTAGCAGAACAGTGCCTGGAAATCGTGACTGGCCCATGAACACCGGGACAGTTGGGGGGAATGCTATAGAACACGTGCAGGAAGTATTCAATAAAAGCAGCCTAGAGGAAAATGGCCTTTAATATGCATTAAAAAATTCAGTAACATCATTTTTGGAAATAACAGAGCACAGTTCACATAGGCGCCTTAAATCAGAACCCCCTCCCTCTACAGCATATGTATATATCTATATATATAGATATACATGTTTGTGTGTTTGTGAATTGTATACAAATAATGTGGGAATATGTAAAATACTAAATAAAATCAATTTCCAATTTTTCAATCTATAACTTTATTGTTAACATACAATGTATAAATTTTTTTGTGTACATACAGCTTCTTTGTGATTAATGTCTACCACTTTGCTAGATTCCAACCAAAAAATAAGTTTTGACCCTTTACTCCGACTTCCCCATGAACCGCGGAGATATTCCCATCGGTATAATGGATCAAACCTGGGTTTTAACCTTGTGATGTTAGATGGTAAATATAATTGTACACGGTATATTCTATGCTTAGAAAGTTTATTTTATAATTACTTCTAAACCCCGTTTCTACAAGCAATTTTGCACAAATATTTTACAAAATTTGTTCACAAACGCGAAGAACTATATGAGGACGCGATGCATCTTTATGGAGTGACTACCATTAAAAGAATGTGGTGTAGCTAACGAGGTGCTTCCCAGTTTGTGGAACTACAACTCCCACGATGCACTGAGCTCTTAGTTCCAGATGGAGACCTACATGTTAGAAATTTGCCTTTTTTTTTTCCAGAAAGTTCCATATTAAGCCGTAAAACAGCCTGCAGTGTAGCTTTTCTTTGCGGAATCTGTATTGCCGCTAGGTGGTGATTTCTATGTCGTGCCAGACCTCCCGCAGTCTGGCGATCACCTTGAATTTATTCACCTGCAGCACCACCCCAAACTTGCCCTCCAGATCCGGGAGAGCGCCCCCCTCCGCCACCTCGAGCGTGAACCTCTGCAGAATCCAAGAGAGGAAGAGGAAGATTTCCATCTTGGCCAAGGCTTCCCCGAGGCACACTCGGATCCCGGCTCCGAAGGGCAGGTAGCTCGGGGACGGAGAATAGATGCGATTCCCGTTCTCATCCAAGAAACGATCTGAAGGGAACAAAATGTTACAAGAACCGCATAATATTTTATTTAATGCTCGCTGAGAATCTCATAGACAATGATGGTTCTTTCCATCGTAACCACGCTGAGTGATATATGGTGAGGTCTATGAGTAGTCCTACGATACGAGGTCTTATTGCCATAGCAGTTTAAAGCATCTCCTTAAAGTCTATGTGATGTTTTTTGGGGGTTTCGGCCCGTTAAGGAGTCGGTATGGATACAGATCTGATTGAATTTCATTACTCAGCCTGCTAACGCCCCCTGTTTTGTGTAGCTGGAACAGCGCCTTCAATACATGACATATACTTTGACTTCTCATATCATATCATATCATATGCTTCTTATTACATGTCACATCGTGTCGAGGTTATATATCCTCAAAATACAGACCTGGGTTAAAAGCTCCCGGGTTTTCCCATTCCTCATCATCGTGATGGAGCGCCCACAGATTTATAACGACGCGAGCATCTTTTGGTATTGTGTATTCTCCAATGCTGAAAAAAAAAAGCAAGGATTATTTCATAAGCCCCGGCTGCGATTATTTGTACAAAGTAACTATTATCTTCTTATGGAGTTCAATTTAACAGCAGAAATGTGGAAGCAAATGTAGCTAAACTTTGGCACTGCCACTGTGTTGCCCTCCCTGGCTTAATTATGTCATTGGTATGTATAGCCTGTGAACATATCTGGGGATTTCACTATTTTGGCTGCTCCGAGATCCCGTCTTCTAGGGGTGCGGCTGATATTAGGGGGTGTGACTAGCCCTAAAATCGTATTTCCAATAAGCGCTAACTTAAGGACCCAGTGCCGTATTTATCTTTGGCGCTGCCCCTGGCCTAACCCACCGCACCACCCCTTCCACGCCAGGTTTCTTAATGCTGGGATATGATGTCATATCCTGGTGCATTGCTCTTTAAAGAGGCATGGCGCCAGGCGCAGGCAATTAATTGAGGCTGTGCCGATTTGGCACGATCCTCCATAGCGTCAGACGGCCCATTGGACAGTGGCGATACAGGGAGCTTATTTGCGCATGATGGAGAATGGCTCCCCCCCTGGACCTTCCACCCCATGCCTACTTAGCAAGGACCTCTTTCTTAAATGACCCATCTTACCTGGAGTCTTCCAGCGCTACATGAGGAATAAGCAAGGGTGACACGGGACGGATACGGAGAACTTCCGAGATGGTGGCCTCCAAGTAGTGTAAATTTCTTCTGTCACTAAGCAACGGGTACCTTTCAAACCCCACTTTTGCGTCAAGTTCTTCCTGGATTTTCTTTTGGACCTAATATATTAAAGAATTATTCATTGTAACATCGATTAATAATAATAATGTCGATGTCCGTGTTTGAAGCAATTACTCCTTTGTCGACCTCTAGCTTCGGAAGATTTAATCACATACGAATAACACACAAAACCTATTTAAAAAAAAAAAAACTTTTTCTTTTTTCACCATTCTCCTGCAACAGGACACTTTAGTCCCTTTAAAGGGACCATTATCTACCCGATGTGGCTTCCCTGTCACTGATTCGTCGCATTCTCTTACCTCGGGATAATGTAATAGATAAGCCACTGCCCATTTCAGCACAGTCGAGGTCGTTTCCACTCCGGCTCCAAATATATCCCCGACAGTCATAAGAACGTGATCGTCCGTCAGCCCGACATCCTGGGAAATATTACTGTTGTTGTTTTCCATACTGAGTTTTGCTTTCAGCAGAGCGTCCATCAAGTCTTTGATTGTCTCGCTGCAAAATGCCTCCTGGATATAAAACGCATGAAATTAATCAGGTTCCTGGGTGGCGTGAAACATAATGCTTTGTGGATGTGTCCGTTCATATGCAACAACCTGAAAACATGTTTCATAGGATGGGTGGTGAATGCGTGCAACCTTCCCAATATCACTACGCATTATTAAATGTATTTTAAATGCCCTTTTGCTTGGGTTCTCCCGGGTATAGACCCTTGTACGTTCACACTGGCAGCGATAGACCCCTAGCGTGGTGGTTAGACTAATAATATGGACAGGGCACAGCTTGGATTAACTGTCCTAGCGGTTGCTAGGAAGTATCCGAGTGCTGGGAAACAGGGACAGTGAAGCAAATATAGTTTGCTTCACCGATCCCTGAAAAATAAGCGAACCATTTAATTAATAAAATACTTTTTTGGCTACCTAAGTTGCTTCTCTTTTGACTGCTCTTTTAAGGTCTTTACACCAGAAACTTACTTTGTGTTCTTTAAATTTCTTCTGGAGAAGTTGATCCCGAGCCGCCACTGACTTCTTCAGTATGTTCAGATCTTTGTTTGGAAATATCTGAACAAGAGCCAGTATAAAATATTAAATATACGAGTTTCTTGCCATCTCCGAACAGACACCAATGTGAGAAATTCTACTTGACTCTTAAATTTCCTGAAGCACAGCCTGGGTTTAATTACTTAGCGGTTCTTAATTTACATCACTGTTCAAAACAGAATAAAATTAATTAGATTTTACACTATTTCAGCGCATGCACTGCTCACTCTTATTGCCCGTTTTCATAAACAGCAGTTCTAACTGGAACACTCCTTTCGGAACCTGATGGAATATTTTTCTCTGAATGCTACATATTTAGTACTTTGAATTCTTCTTTATAATCTATATATACTATCCTATAATATATATCTATATATATATATATAGATATATATATATATATAATGCTTTTTATCTCATTTTTTGTGGTTTAACCCTTGCAGGTTCAAACTCTTTCGGCCTTTTCTCTTACTTGCAGCCATGGAAAGATGTCCACCAGGCTATCTTTGGCAACGGTGTCCACAATGCCTTCGCTGTAATTCTGCATAGATTGAAACTCTGGGTCTCCTCTGCTGTATCTGGTGTTGAAACACAGAGCGCACACTACGTTGGTTACGGCGCGCGTTAATTCAGGCGCCATGTCCAGCGGGCTGTTTTGGAAATTGCTCAGCGTTTGGCACATGGAGGCAGCTTCACGAGAAACTAAAAAGAAAAGAAACAATGTATGAAAGGGCTGGCTGGGGGGCAGATAAAGCCAAGTGGCCCCTTGAGCCCCCCTGTTAACTCACATACACACTGGCACATCTGCGCACACACACATACAGACACACTCATGCTAATGTATACCCCCTCTTACACACACTTACACATTCATGCTCACACACACACATAAACATTCACGCTAACACACAAACACTGCATACACATTTATTCTCATACACACACACCGAGAATGTGATAAAGATCATACCTTTATTACAAGCTTTTAAGGCCATCAAGGTCTCCTTTTCTGGCTTATAGGCTATGGATTCCTGAACATATATTTTAAAGGCTACTAACATATGCCAGTAATAGACAAAATACCAATCCTCTGTATAAAGAAAGAAAAAACTGACCCCAAGGCACAAAGAAGCCGGCAATTGCAGCCACTTCCAGAAGCCTTTTTGTGTGCAGAGTTATACACAACCGCTTCATGCGTGTGTGTTTTTGGCTGCCATACAAAGACCTTAATCTTTCAGCTGTGCTCATTGGCTGACTTTCAGTATTTTAGTCTTTTTATATTTTCTACATATAGGAGCCCTGATGTATCAGCTGGTTTTAAAATACTCCTTCCAAGAGAAACAAGAAAATATTCCAACCCTTCTAACTCCGAAATAACCTGCATTCTCATTCTTTCCCACTAGAGGGAGCTTTATGAACATCTATTGAGTAGAGTGTCCTACTTATGAGATGATGCTGAACTGCAATGCCTATTATTCCCAGGCAAAGGTTGCCTGAAAATGATCAGAACTGTCGTCCACGTGTCATCCGTGAGGATCCGAACATGTGTAATTTGGGGGCAATTAGGTTTTCTTCACTAAACAGCAATTGTAATAAATTACACATTATGAAAGGCTGCTTCTTGGGTGTTTCTAATGTAAAAAGGGACTGATTTGCCCCGCATAATGCATAGATAAATTTGCTTCCATTTAACAATGCATTATGCAGGGCCAGGTGAAGTGTTTGTTTAGCTAAGATTCACATCATCCTTTCCTAGCCTTGACATTTACAACGAACCCAAGGTATCTGCTGCCTGTCGCTGATTATTGTTATTATTAATTGTTTTATTTAGCGCCAGCATATTCTGCAGCGCTGTACAATGGGTAACGTGCTGTTTGTTGCTGTATGAGTGACCGAATGCTCTATGTGAAAAGTAATGGATGCTTACTTATTTTCTCGATGGCAACAGTCCCTTCCCCGAACATGCACAGAGCGGAATGGACTAACTTGCGATGGAACTTCCAGTGTGGACTGTAGTCAGCAAAGGCAATATCCTTGGCGTTCCTCGTCAAAATGTCAGTTGTTACCTTTAAAGATTAGAACACAAGGAAGGGCAAATGTATCAAGCCGAACAAAAAGTAATATAAACAATCCAAGGCTATTTTGTATGATGAAGTAATCCACGGAATAGTAAGAAAGAATGAATTACTACAGCTTTACTTTCCTTGGAGACCATTAGTCCAAGATGTTTTACCCAATTAGGTCAAAATATTGCCTGACCTGTCTTGGTGATGCAAATTTTATGCATTGAACTACTTGGGAGTTAATGAATTTCCCTTGTCCTTTTGGGTGGTGGGGAGCCCAGCAGACGAGCTCAACTTGACCTTCTTGCGTCCCACTAATCCCATCTGTATTTAATAAAACAAATAGGTAAATGTATAGGTAAATGTATAGGTAAATGTATAGGTAAATGTATAGCATTGGGTTTCCATCGGCTGGAGAGTGTTAGGAAGAAAGGTTTTACGCTTCTTGAAAAAAGGTGAGTTTTTTTAGACAGCTTTTGAATGAGGGAGAAAGTGTGATGGAACGGGGAAGACGTACGGCGCGGGTGAATTCCTGAAGCGGGAATAGGTGATGACGGTAGAAGCAAAACGTTTAAGTGATTTCTCTTCTTTGTTTCTCTAAAAGACCCATAGAGTAACATAATAAATCACCAGGAAAGGTCAATGTTAAAAATTTTGATTATTATATGTAAGAGTTCTATAAAAGTGCATTTTGAGATCAGGCTATCCTAGAACTGACACCGGAGTCCGTGACACGACGCGTTTATACATATAAAGAATCATCCAATTACAATTACATCCAATACAATTGTAACAGGGGCTATCGGTACTACTGCTTTTATTCATAAGTGATTCTGGTCTGATCACCGTTGCAACCGATGGAATGATCCAATTAGCAGGAATACTCCATTGGTTGCTACGGTGACAAGACCACTTTTAGAACTTTGCACCACAATAACATTTCATTGACACCTCAATGAACACACAGGGCCCATATATATATATATACACTACTTTGGGGGTCACTTTTCATGGAAAACAAGGACATTTCTGGCTGTAACATAATTGCAAAAAGATTTTCTAACAATCAGTTAGACTTTTAAACTTAAACCTGGATCAGCGAACACAACGTGCCATTAGCACACAGGAGTGATGGGAGTGATAAAGGGCCGTTGGAACACAGGAGTGATGGAGTGATAAAGGGCCATTGGAACCACAGGAGTGATGGGAGTGATAAAGGGCCATTGGAACACAGGAGTGATGGGAGTAAAAGGGCCATTGGAACACAGGGTGATGGGAGTGATAAAGGGCCATTGGAACACAGGAGTGATGGGAGTGATGAAGGGCCATTGGAACACAGGAGTGATGGGAGTGATAAAGGCCTCTGTACGCCTATGAAGATATTTCCTGCTAAAACATTAACCCCGTCTACGCTGGATTCCTGATCCAACATTTTATTTTAACGGACAAAATTTACTTTTCCTTCAAAAACAAGGAAATTTCTGAGTGACGACAAAGTTTTGAATGACAGTAGTATATATATATACATAAAGTTTTCGGAGTTTTTTCAGGAACGGACAAGGAAATGTGATTTGCGTTGCCCGTGGCACCATTATTAGTAGAGTATTTCTGGAATCATCGTAGGCGTTACACTAGATTTTTAACGTATTGGGTAATTTTGGAGAAATCTTTCATATATTGCTTATTTCCAAGCACATTATTATACATTTTATATAATGCTTTATTCACGTAGACAGACACAATGGGTTGCACTTACCGTGCGCGGCCTTCCGGCAAACGTCTTCCCCTTCTTCAGTAAGACCTCCTTGGCGTGTTCGTGGTTGTTGACAATCACCACGTAATGGGAGCCCATCTTGAAGGAGTAGAGGCTGCCATACTTTTTCTGCAGGCTACAGAAGAGTAGGTGAGGAGGAAGGCGATTGCCAAGGTGCAGCAAGCTCCCGATGACAGGTAAAGAGGGCAAGCTGTTGGGGTATCTCACACCCCCTTGGCTTTCCTTGGTTGACCTCCAGAAGAAGGCGATAAGTAGCCCAAGGGCTAGAACGAGTCCGCCAACCAGCAACACGAGCATCCTGGAGCCTTCCTCACCTTGAAATGATAATCTCAGCGTACTTTTCAAATAAATAATGTGCGACTTACAGCAGCAGCCAATCAGAGGAACCCAAAATCTTTAACCCCTGTGTAGCTAGAGCGGTGGATATCCAGTGCTGAATTATATGCTGAGGCTCTACCCTGCTGGCCATCAGGCAAATGTCCAGGGGGGCCGGTGCCACTCATTTACCTTTATTGCTGCTTTTGTGGCAGACCCAGGACCTGCGGCATTTATCGCCCGCCAGCCTTAAAGCTCCGGGACCAATTTTAACCCCCGTTCGGTTTCTGGCTCCCTTTATAAAAGATTGCATGCTCCTTGGATCAGGCTAGCGGGCACGGAATTCATTTTAATTTTAGCGGACCCTTTATGTCTGAATGCGGAGGCTATGGAGAATATAGAGGGGCTCACGCTCATAAACTTATTAAAGCGTAACGTTTACGCAATTTCCAACGACTTCATCGTATTCCATAATCCTAATCCAGCATAAAGACGAGCGGGAATTATTACGTTACATTTATTTATAAACACGGGACAGGCTCATTCACAAATATATTCGTTCACAAAGGCTGTGATTGGCTAATAAACACAAAGAGACCAATCCAGTAACACTTATTGGGCAGTTATTAAAAGCGATTTTTTTTTATGACCCGATTCTGTCTATTCTGCCCCAGAATTTCTTCCGTCTCAGGGTCGAAGGCTTCCGCTAGACAAATGAGTTGTGTAATTACGGATTAACCACATGCTTCGCGCCATCCTGCTGGACCCGCTCCGTATTTAGATAAGAAGGAACATTATTTATCTGGATGGCATCTGCCGGAGGAATCCCCTCGCGTCCTCGGAGACGGACAGATCCATGCGCGAGTGCACGCCGCAAAATTTATTGGCTGCTTTCCATGAAAGGGACGCTCCGGCCATTCTGAGCACTTTAATGCAAATGATAGCTGAGTGGTCTCTTTAAATGTCTGTGAGATTACTGATATGATCACCGATTATAAAAAAAACACTTTTAATAAAGAGTTAAAAAGTAGTAAAATGTGCTTTTTTTTTGCTAATATAATGTTCTTCGGCGTTTCTTCCAGCTCTGAATGGAGAGAGGCAGAGAATACTGACAAAGGCAATGTGTCTTAAAATCCGGGTGACCCCATCAACCGCCCCGCCGTCCGCATCAACCGCCCCGCCGACGATCACCGCTTGAGATTTTAATAATAATTATAATAGCGTGTCCTGCAGTAGGAATTGCATCACACAATAGTAAGGGGTTCAAAAAAGAAATAAACTCACTTGCCTTAGAGAGAAGCTGCAGCAACCCAACTCCTCGGAGGGGGGGGGTCTAGTGTTTCCAGGCGCTGATTGGCTGCTTAAAGCAACCAATCAGTGGCAACAAAGCGTCCCCATGCGACCAGATAAATGTAAAGGCGCAGCGTAGCCGTCACATGCGATAATGTATATATGATGCTTTCAAAATGCTTTACATGAACGGTGGATTTTTAACGTATAAATATTAACGTGCGAACACATATTTACTAAACTGTACAATGATTTGGCGAAGGTGATTGATGTGATTTAGGGCAAATTTCTCACCATCTCTATGTAATTAAGGGGGTGTTTCCATATTAATGCAATAAAGCAAATAAAGCAATTCTCCTTTAATAATGACCGCATGCACACCGGGTAACCCCGCCAGGACCGCATCCAGCTATAGATTCCTCGTGTACACGAAATGGTTAATATTTAGTTGGCTGGTGTAAAGGTAGCCAATAGAAATTCGAGGCGCTGCCCCTTTAACGCAATTAAACGCCTTGCGAGGCCGCTACCGGCTTCGCTTTTCTCCTCATTCTGGACCGGTAGGCGGCCTGTAGCGAGTGATTTGATGGAGAAGGAAGCTGTGGCCAAGATGGCGGCGTCCGCGGACGGGCAGACGCGTTACGGGCAGTCGGTAAAGGGGCTTCTCACCGAGAAGGTCAGTACCTGCGGCGCGGACGTCATCGCGCTCACCAAGCAGGTGCTGAAGGGATCGCGCAGTTCGGAGGTGAGGCGCGAGGTGGTGGTAACGGGATGCCTTTGTTGTGGGCGGGGCGTGTGGGGTAGGCGTGGTTAACTAGATTTATTTGTGTGTATTATGTGTTTTTAGCTCCTAGGCCACGCAGCCCGGAATATGGTGATGCAGGAAGACGCCGTTTTACACTCTGAAGATGTAAGAAGTTACATTTTATGTATTCATATTTGTTTTGTTTAGATCAGACATTTTTCCTAAGGGAGAAGGGCATATACACTGCTTTCCCAGGGCTTTTCTCACTTCATTCTCCCCTTTCCTCCCCTTCCTTTCTTCATTCCCCTCTTTCCTCCCCTTCCTTTCTTCATTCCCCTCTTTCCTCTCCTTCCTTTCTTCATTTACCTCATTACTCCCCTTCCTTTCTTCATTTACCTCATTACTCCCCTTCCTTTCTTCATTTGCCTCATTTCTCCCCTTCCTTTCTTCATTTACCTCTTTTCCCATTATTTTTCTTTCTTTTTTTTATAGTACTGTATCAAACTAGTTCTTTTTTTCACTTTCAGAGCCTCAGGAAGATGGCGATTATAACCACGCACCTTCAATACCAGTAAGATTCCAGCTCACGTTTTCATCATTTCATCATTTGTCGCAGGCACGTTTTGTAACTGTTTGCTTTCTTCTTCCTAGACAAGAAGCCATCCAGAAGAAGTAAGTAACTGTCCTCCTGCATCTACCTGTTGGATTAAATATTCCCCATGGGCCCTGTGATGCACCAGATACTCCTGATTTACCCTTAAATCTGTCTGCAGAGCACTGACATGTTGGTGCGTCCTCCATTTATGTCAGACGGGCTTTAGCACATACCAGCCCTGCGTCACCTTCCGTGTTCTAGATAACTTGGGATGCCCATTGTATCTTTAATAATCTGATTACACTATAGAGATGATCACATGACCGGACCTGGAGCCATTCCTTTTCGGGATGTGGGTAGGCAGTCCCCCTAATGTGGCGAGCAGTGCCAACACAACACCAGTCCCTGCACCCAGGGTTCCTCCATGGTGACCCCAGGAAGCAATGCTTCACCCGCAGTCCCCCTGAGAGTTCCCCGGCACACTCGTTAGGCATGACAGTTCCATTCATGTTTATATTGCGCTCTTCTGTTTCCTCTGTAGCGTTGAGCAGTCTTCAAACCTGCAGGACCAGTTAAAACACCTCCTGAAATGAAAAGACGGAGATCTGCAGCATTGGCTTTCCAGCGGACCCCGTGCTCCTCGATGCCCGGTGAGGGCCGGCGTTTATCGACTCAACAACGTTGCGTTTGGGCAGTCAGCCGATGGAGGTCGTTACCTGCCGATACGGCGCGCTGTGTAATAAATAAAGTGCTTTCATTCTTTCACAGAGTTTAGGTGGGCTTGGAAACGTTGCCTTTCTTCCTTCACGCCCAGGACTGAAGGCTCAGATAACTAATTTATTACACTTTTTTTTTTTGTTTTGTTTTTTTGCATTATGTTATGTAGGGAAAAAAAACCCCTGCTTTTGTTACCCAAATTATGAGTTTGAGGAAACAGATCAGTTTTGTAACTTTTTGTTAGTAAAAAGCTGTGAACTTTTTGAATACATGTCGTCATTTACAATGTTGGGTAATTAATTAATATTTTATTTGTTTAATACAGATCATCTATAATAGTAGGCACGTACTTTGATGTTGGACGGTATTTCTGTATAGTTCTGTGGAACGCTGTATATTTGGTGAAAATGCCGTTTTAATAATACAAAGTAATACTTGTTGCAAAAAGTTTTTTTTTTTATTTAAAAAAAAAAGTAAACTCCAGGCATCGGACGCCCTTTAATGCATATAATGATTGATTGATCCCTTTAAATTTCCGTCGTGTCCCTCTTGCAGATGCATGGTGGGATTCTGGAGAATCTCCCCATATGTCTTTGCCCCTTTCCTCTCGCCCGGCTGGTGAGGTATTCACTGGCCAATCAGAGGTTTTAAATCTTGGACCAGGGAGACGGGTAAGGGAGCTTTAGCTTCTCCCTAAGGGGAGAATAAATGTAGGTTAAGTAAATGCATATGATGTACTTTTATATGCATTCGTTGTTCAAGAACAACGCAGATCTCCCTGCGCGTGATATACTCGCCTCCGGTCTGCTCCAGTGCCGGCTTGCTGCATGCGATGCGCTGTACATGCGCAGAAAAATCTCCCATTGCTTTCACTCATTGGCCGCTTCAAGAATCGTTGGACCATGGCGTAGAAAAAGCTTCATGTAGACCATGGAGGGATTGCCCGCTTTTGCCAGAGGCTTAGAGGCGCCTGAGTGCCCCGCTCTTAAGGTGGGATAACACTGGGGGTTTCCTTTGTTAATGTAAAATAAATAAAAAAAGAAATGGTCTTGGCCTGTCAGGCATCCATATAATCCCTCCCTTCATCCATATGATTCTTTTGGATGTACATTTAAAGAGCACGTGACACTTCTGCGTACAAAGCAGTCTATCCTAATGCGCACATAACGTAAAATTAACTAAAAAGGCCCCTTTACGATCCTCCTGTCTCTATTCTACAAAAGAAAGATGCGCAGAGACGCTAGAGTAGGAAACTGGGCGGGGACATGCAAATTAGTGCGAAGTCCATAGGCTGCAGGCAGCGAGGCATGATGGGATGTACGGGCGCAGCCATTTTTAATTTAAAAAGTCACTGAAGATGTCACACTGCAGGTGAGTCTCCGCCTTATATTTAAGTTACAGTTTGATGGCAGATTATATTTAAATTAAGAGTTTAGGAAAAACAGTGGCTTTGCTTTCATTCTGCAGGGATCCTGATTTATATCTATATGCTAAACGCAAAATGACATAAAGGGACTTGTTTATGCTATAGAGAGTATGACACGTCAGTGATGTACAGAAAATGCCTAATAAAAACACCGTGATCTGAGTCACGTAAAGTGTGAAGGACGTAAATATACGCTGACGGGTTTTTATTTTATTGACATAGATTTCATTTTAATTCAGAATCTATATGTCTGATTTAAATCCCCCTTTCTACAGACAGAACATGAATATCGTTCTAAATTCCTGGGCCGGGTGGTTTAGGTTCACTTGTCTTTTTATGTAAGGTATTTATTGCCTGCAGGGCAATAAAAAGTGATTTTTTTTTAATGCATAAAATGTGATTCTAGTGCAAAGTTTGAAAAATACTCTAATCACCACAGCAACCAGTGAAATGGTCCAATCAGCTGGAACATTGCATTGGTTGCTATGGTGATAAGACCACCTAGGTACCACGATCACATTCTACACATCAACCCCAGATATTCCTGATGCTGCAGCTTCCCTGTAGAATAAGACAAATATCTGTTTTTTTGAATCTGCAGATGGCTTATTTATGCGTTTCTCTGGCGCGCTATAGAATTAAAGATGCTGTTCCACTTACATGAGACGCTGAATACGCTCTCTGTTGTGTTTAACAAATAATATTAGCAGATCTGTCACTTCACTGCCCCGTGCAGCCTCACCGCCACATAATGCACATTACCGTACTTTGCCCATTCTTAAATATGAGTTCTTCAACTTTTTAAACTTTAATTGAATGGCTATTTATGTTAGGGAGAAGCTGCAGCTCCATCCTGTCTCTTGAAATATGAATCTTTTAGAATGATTAAAGCATCTGCCCAGTTGTATTATTTTGTGTATAAGGTAGCTTAGTCCTGTGTCCTGATTTTGTAATCTGGGTTTTTTTTTTTAACCTTTGTTAAGGTTATTTGGGTTATTTATTTCCTTATATATGTATATAATGTCCATAGACCTAGCGAGTATTACAAGTGTCTCGTCATGATGAATGTCCGTTATACCTGGACTTTGCTTATAGCTGGATTGCAAAATGTGCTGAGTTTGCCCTTCATTATGGCTCTTTAAGCTCTTTAACTATACATTATGCAGGGCCAGTTTAGGCCATGTTGCTGGAGAAGCTCACTGGGGCATTGTGATGTATGGTGAAATAGTTGAACTGTATAGTTGAATTAAGCGTGGTTTCAGACAGTGCTGGATTATCCATTGGGTGCATCAAGCACATGCCTAGGGGTCCTTGAGCTCTCGGGGCCCCTGTGCACTGATAGATAATCTGCCAGTTCACTGCCGCTGTCCTCATTGCAGTAGCTGCGCTGCACAGGCTACATTAGGTGGGAATTGGGTGTTCAGCGGGGTGATTTTATGTGACCTGTATTACACATACCTAGGGGCCCCTCAGGGTCCTGATCCAATACCAATTAATGTAACAGTTTTTACATAGCTAAGTTCATTATTACTTTTATAAAGAGCCACCAAGTTCATCATAACATTGAAGAAATCATGTATCTGACTTTTGATTGCCGCGTTTCATGTAATTTCCGGAGGTCTCACAACCGAGTCCTGCCTGAGCTGTGACAGAGGCGCACAAAATCTTGGCACCCAAAACCAAGGACTTGCTGAAGGACCACACAATCTTATACTTGCCCTTATCTACAAGGGGTTCATGTATCCAGCAGGAGGCAACACCATGCTTGCCATATTATATATATATATATATATATATCATATATATATGTTCCGAGAGGAAGGAGTCATATACTCTTTAATAAATGGGAACCGGGTTGGTCAATGGCTTCTTGACGTCACAGACAATGACTACACACCATAGACCCTGTGTTCTTCGGTGAGCTCCAGATGAACCATGTCGTTTGTCATTGAGAAGGGTCACTCTGTAGTGGGCCACTTCTCACACATCGTTCTTGCCCACTGGCTCGTTCATGTAATGTTACACCCCCCCCCCCATATAAACCTTGATTTTGTGTAAATAATAGGAAAGTTTGATAGGTGGTGGCATTAAGACTTTGTACCTAATGTAAAGACGTAAAGTCCCCACGCGTGTATTTCACAGAGGATATGACAGCAGATATAGAGAGAAGTAACCTTCATTATACTGATAAACAGTAGATTTATCGCGCGTCTCTACTTTTTGCTCTCACGTTTGTGACAGAACTGAAATTCCATGTTGCGCATGTGAGGGGCAATTGGGGTTCTAGATTATACAGCTGCGGGGGAGCCTTCACATCCGGCATCTCAGTTCCCCGTGTATGTTCTGAGTTTTGGGTACAGAGTATGTGAAAGAAGGTAGTGAGATAATAAATATTCGGCTTTTCTGTTAAGAAAGCTCCTGGCACCCAGGTTACTCTTTTTACCAGGACTCCTACGGGGCCCCTGACCCAATCTACAGAGAAGAACCACAAGCAGAAGGTTTGTCTCATCTAACCATTATTCCATGGTTTATTTATTTATAACACCTACTAAGACCGGCTTATTTCCCTTCTAATACAATAAAAGAGAATGCAGAACATTCTGAACCGTAACATTGTTTCTCTCCTTAGCTCTGCCGAAGCCAGCTGCTGCTCTCAAGGTCGTCAGACTTATGAGGATGTCAAGGTCAGAACCACGTGAAGCAGGGAATCTCTGATGAACAATCTGTGCGCTCAAAGGCTTGGGGCAGTATTTTTAATATCCGACGTACTCCCCTAGATTGGGCAGCCCTTGAACGTTATCTGCTCTTGAGATACCATAGGAGGTCCATTACAAGGCCGTTGTTAATGAATGAGATACCGACACACATTAGTGATAGTTAAGGCTTTCTCAGACAATGCCTCCCATCAGCCTCCCTGTCCGGCCGATGGAATTAAGACCCAGCGTTCCGATGAGTAATTAAATCCATTTATCTTCACCAGGAATATTATGGAAAATATCTGAAAAATTCTAAGGATTTGAAAACCAACGCCTGTGTAACCCCGTCCAAACCCTTGCCAAAGTTCATCAGAGATGCGCTAAAGGATGTTCATGATGAAGTCTCCTCGCGGTATGGAAAACCAAAAAGTGATTAGTCTGTAAAACCCGGGCCGTTTACTATGATGTTTTAATTAATGATGTAATAATGTTGCCAAGGTCCTACAAGGACTATGTGTAAACCTGAATCCCTATGAAAGCCCGTAGGAAGTCCACCTGGCTGGGCTAATCAAGACCTAGTTAATGTAGACAATAGTGAATTTGTAGAGTTGTAGCAACAAAGCTTTGGCTGAGTTTATCCTAATTAACCAGAGCTTGATCTGTTTAACTGGAGTTTTTTTTTGCACCCTTTAGGTATTATGGCTGCGGACTTGTGGTTCCAGAATGCCTGGAGAGCTGCAGCATCTTGGACCTGGGGAGCGGGAGCGGGAGAGACTGTTATATGTTGAGCAAATTGGTCGGAGAGAAAGGACGAGTGATCGGGATAGACATGACGGACGAACAGGTGCTGTAGGCCACTTTCAATGGACTTCAAAAGAAAGTATCTTTCTGGGAATCAGGAATTCTCAAAGTGAGAGAATGAGATTCCTGCTCCTGGCTGCCTTTACTGAATGCATGAAACATACCAGAGAATTCCTCATTCACACACTCCGTAGAAAGTGTATGATGTTCAGTGTTTGAACTTTTTGCTTTGTGGACCTGGCACTAGATCAGAGGAGGCCCCTTTTAAGTCTCCTGTTTGAATAGTTAGTTATATTTTAAACCCAATATTCTACTTTCTCTCTTTTTTTCTTCTTTCAGGTGGAAGTATCCCGAAAATTCATTGATTATCATACAAAAACCTTTGGCTACCAGAAACCGAATGTGGAATTTTTCCAGGGCTATATTGAAAATCTAAAGGCCGCGAACCTTACCGATAACAGCTTTGATATAATAATGTAGGTAGCGGAACTTTACACATTATTGATATTTTTTTTACATTCTTTTGTTCTTGAAGGTTCTGTTCCACTGTTCCACGCTGCTGAATTAATCATGGTTTTAACTAAATGCAGAATTTAGAAACATCATTCCCAGTACTACTGAATATTTCCTTAGTTTATGTTAAAACTCTTTCTCATTCTTATTTTTTTTTCATGGGAAGGCTTAATTGTCAAGTGACACGAAAGTAGGCAATTGATAGGCTGTTGCTACAGAAAACCCAGAAAACTTTTGTGTTGAATAAGAATAAAATGACAGATCTGTGCAATCAACTGTTGGCTTATTCTGTATTCAGGTATTTTCTAAACAGGTGGAATATTTTTCACCTGCCTAAAAGCAGGCCCTGTTTTCATTCTATTTAAAAGACCAGCCAGAGCACAGCCAGTGTCGTATGCTTTTTGGTTGGACTAGAAAAGGTTAATCCTTTTGTTTTTCTTGTTTTTTTTGTGTTTATTGTAGATCGAACTGTGTAATAAATCTTTCTCCTGATAAAAAAGCTGTGCTGAGTGAAGCACACAGAGTGTTAAAGGTAAAGTATGCAGATGATGTCATCCTGATGATGTCATCATATTCATAAACCTCTCATTCTCCTTTCTGTTGCGCAGGGGCATCCAAACTGCTGCAGGACTACTTATTGTAAAATAAAGGCCAACATGCCGGGGTTGTAGAGGGAGAAAGAGGCATTGGATGGTTATAGGGTATTTATTTAGTTGCCCCTGGCAGCTTCTCGTTAACAATATCCATATATTTTTTCTTTATGTATCTTAATAGCTGCAAAAATACCCTTTAAAAAAAGACCTCAACCATTTCCTGCAACATATTAATTTGATATTTTATTGTTATTTTATTGTTATTTCTGTTTATTATTTTACCTTCTGTCCACCACTGTAGACGACATTTCTAATGTTTAAATCCTGTAACTGAGATGGAATAGTGTATAAGAAGCTGCTGTTTTTGTGTGTTTAGGATGGTGGAGAGATGTATTTTAGCGATGTCTACTCAAACAAGACAATTACCGAGGAGCTGAAGAAAGACAAAGTACTCTGGGGTAAGTGAAAACAACCCCCCAATGCACCATCGAGTCTTTCCGCGTAGGAGGGACCTACAAGTGAGCCAACTTAGAAAAAAGGCAAGTCTTCTGGGATCTCAGTGGCCGTTTCTTACATGAAATTAAGTGGAAATACTTTAAGCCGTTGCTGCTCGCCTTTGAACTCATAATGTAGAATATAACCAGCTCTCTGTATGTGATATACTTTGTATCGCAGGGGAATGTATTAGCGGAGCCTTGTACTGGAAGGACCTTTTCCAGATTGCTGAAGAGATCGGGTTTAGTCCTCCACGTCTCGTCACTTCCAGCTACATCACCGTCGAGAACAAGGAGCTGGAAGGACTTCTTGGTGAGTTGGTCGGTCAGAATGCTCGGTCATCTTCAGGGACCTTTCTGTTTCTGTAGGTCCAAATTATTAAATTATGAACTAAAAATCTATTCCGTGTAGCCATTTTCTGTGGAACTTGGTTGTGAGTGGACACTAATAGAGGTCCGCGTACCATCTGCTGAATGAATGCAGATAGAGTCTATTATAATCATACGGCTTCTGGTTAGGCAGACAGTAGGATTCAGAATGGTCTTCAGCAAAAGAGTGTAGGAAATAAATATAAATATAAACGTAAATTCCGTAAAAATAAATAACAATTATAATTATAAACCTTAATCTCACTTGTTACAGTTCCTCTTTACATCCAACAATTTGTCCCACCACCTATCCCACACGTTTATCATGTAAGCATTAGACCTGCCATGGAGTACCGAGGTATTTGAAGCAGCCGACCTGGATTATGTACGTGGGTAGGAAGAAAGGGCCCACTGAAAACCTTGCTTAACCTTGAAACTTCTTTATAAAATATGAGGAGACAGACATGTCTGCCAAAAAGAATATGTTTCAAATAAAAACGCAGATAACACACCGCTTTTTTTATTTGCGTGTGAAACATTCACATGTGCCGACGCTGTGCACGTATGTGCGTGTATGTACAGGGCTGGAAATGGAACCGAATGAATCGGTGACTGAGGTTCCCTGGAGGACTGGGCCGTTATTACGTAGTGGATAACATCATATTTCAATCCAAACACATTGTTCTCTGGCGTGAATAAACTACCTCCTGCCCTGCACGGCAAAACGCGTCGGGTGGGATAATTTTTGTATGGTCTCATCCTAAATTCATGATAGCTTTATGCAGTTCCCTGTCATATATGTCATGTCTCATTAAAGTTTCGAATGTTAAGGTCATGCATTTTGCCCCTTGCGTTGTAGGTGACTACAAGTTTGTTTCTGCCACCTTTCGCCTGTTTAAACTCCCAAAGAACGCCGTAAAGGAGAAAAGACAGGTTATTTACAACGGCGGCGTCACCGGCTATGAGAATGAAATTCAATTTGATGTCAACTATACATTTAAGGTACGCTATTTCACAGTGATGCGTACATACACATAGGCAGTAATGTGCTTGCTGTTATCAAACTTAATGCTTACACATAGTCTCCCTCTCACACACTTACACATATTCATGTTCAGTCACTTACCCATACACATTCATGCTCACACACTTATGCATACACTCTCACACTAACATACATACATACTCCTTCCCTCCCTTACCCTCTTACTCACCCCCCTCACCTACTTAACTCACTTGCAGTTGTCTTTCTGCTTGCATTGTGTGACCCATTGTGTGATTGCCTCCCTGTGCCGCTCCAAAATTATTATTATTGTCCCCTTGCCCCCCCAAGCCAGCTCTTCCCTGCACCATATAAGACCCAGAGAACATGTCTGTAAGGAAGGGGGTGCTGTAACCAGGGGTTTCAAGGAAAGAACAGAGACGGAATCCGAAACGGATATTAGGAATTTTAAGAAATCTGTCGTTTGGTCCAAAGTCACCGAGATGACTATTTTTTTATTTCCTGTGGTTCTTTCAGGAAGCAGACGTGGTCGAGGTGGATGAAGAGTTATTCGGCATCCTGAAGAATTCCAGGTTTTCCGATGAGTTTTTATTCCAGCCTTCTGGCGACGTCGCCTCTTCTGGAGGATGTCGGCCTAAGAAGGTTAGTTTGGACCTTTTTCTGTTCTTCTGCTGTGCGCCGAGGATGCCGTGACGGAATTTGTTATTGTGACTGTAACGTGTATCTGATCCCAAACAAACCTTGAACTCACGGAAGAACCCTTTAAATGTTGAATAATGTTTATCCTTAAGCGATATCTCAGCGGCAGATGAAATCCTTGTGTGGCCTTGTGCCACAAGGGGTTAATACTAATTGTTGTGGATGCTGCTGACCCTCGGCCCGAATAAAAAGTTATTCCTTATGTGAACCGGCCCGATATTAAATATAATTCTTCTTCTCACTACGACGTCGGCTGACAGTATTTTCAGCTCACAAGGCATTCAGTAGATCAGGGCCGCACGACTCCAGTCCACCAGGGCCGCATACAGGCCAGAAATTCTGCGTATCCTTGCCCGAAAATAAGTGCTTTAATAAAGGTGTGAACTGCAGTCAAGCAGGGGTACCCAAAATGTGTAGGCTGTTTGCAGCACTTGGGGGCCGTTGTTGTGTAGCTCTTCAATTCTCGCTCTTCTGAGTGCTAAATGGCGCACACCCTCTCCCTCAGATGGAGGAATGGGGGAGAAGTCATCCCATCGGGCTCACCAAGGCTCTGGTCTATTGCAGAACAACTCCAAGAGGAGGTCCATTGCCGCACAGACCTCCTTGCCACGATAGTCTCTAGGTTGTACGCCTTTAAGAAATGGCGCTCTGGGATATGATGTATGATGTCATATCCCAACGCGCTGTGCACTTTTTAATGAAGTCTATGGAGGCTGTATGTAGCCAGCACGGCTCCCAAAGCGTAAAAGTCCGGTTGGGGGGATCACCCTTGGAACCGGCCCATTGTGCAGCGTCTTTATAAATGAACATTTATTTTATCCAGATGGGTGCGTTAAATTGTATTTTATCACGAACGATAGAAACAAAGTAGAACTTTTTGTTCAATCGAGGGAGAAAGGAATGTTCTCCATAAGCATGCAGAGCTTGATTCCTCTAATCTGACCTTGATGAGTCCGGAACTGTTTCTTAAGGACAAACGACTTAATTCTACACCGCAAGCTGTAAACTGAACCGGGTCACGGCGTTTAAAGGGCGATGATCACCAAATGCTACACAATCACAATTCTCATGCCTAGCCTTATTTACAA
>VKOC01000007.1:5052479-5069268 GCA_009364415.1 Spea multiplicata
TAGTGGCAGAGCTTCACATGGCGTCTCAGGTGATATCACCAACTTACGCATTCTCCTTGGTTCCTGAGACTTAGTTTTTGCAATAAGGCCATGATCAGGCTGGTTGCTTTAGTCCTTCCCTCTTCTTGTCTATAGGTTCTTCTTGTTATTTAGTACTATACTTTGCTTCACCCTTCTCATGATGTTCTTTTCACAATATTCTTCAGATGGCATTCACTATAATGAACGGTGTTTCCTTAGAGGTCCCATCCTTGGACTTTTGTCATAGTTTAGTCTGATTAGCCACAGCTACTTCCAGCACCATCCTTGTCTCTTAAACTTCTTTTGTTCCATTAAGTTTAAGAGTTACAAAAGTTGATACAACACGACCCTTATAGATTTGACTGGGGTTCCTTGGCTGTGTGATAATTATTATTGCCCCTATTTTGCCCCATTGCCTGTGCCTTGTAATTCTGGCACTAGTGGGTAAAAGTATCCTATGCATCCTAGTTGTAGTTCTTACACCTGGGGTGTAACTCAAAGCCCCGGAAGTAACCTATTATAACAGAACATGAATGGCACAACATAATCTTTCGCAGAATGCATCGACCACCCATCGCTGCATGTCTACAACTTGTGATGCTTGCGCTACAAAATCAAGAAATATGCAATTGTTAATGTTAATTGTTAATATGTATATCCCCCAAAAAATAACATAGGCTTTCACCAAAGTGAAATCTATTCTTGACTGATGGTAGATAAGAACCTTGTAAGCCCATCTAGTCTCCCAACATGTTCCACCGAGTTAAACCAACAAACCGCATTGAAGTGCGATGGGTTACTAAAAGAAAGTGAATGGGTCCAGTACAGAGCAAACTGGTCCCCACATCAACCAAGTGTCAGAAAACCAAACATGGAGCCTGCCTAAAATACACAGCACTAACAGCTAGTAAGCGTTTAATGATGTCCTAGTGATGTCATACACGACCCACGGCATTCCGCATCAGTATCCCCACGCTGGAAACATCAAAGAGCTGAATAATAAAATCTGTTACATTGTCTGTTACAGTAACGTATCACAAAACACAAACATCAAGGATGAATCCTCCTCTTACCGTTTAGCCAGTGCAGGGGGGATTCCTCGGTTTTCAAAGTGCGCTGGTAAAGGTTTCGCCGTATGTCTGGCAAACTGCGGAATTCATAGCGCGTGGCTGTGTAAAGCCCACCATCTAAAAAGAGCAAAAAAAAACTTCAACAAAAAACATACCATTTCTAAGAAATCCTCATTTAATGAACAGAAGACCCTTTGTCTACAGATTATTCACCATCTTTACACCGCGTCCTTTAGTACAGGGGTCAAACATCAGGTGGCCTACGCTGGTAGGGAGACAGGTCAGAGAGGCTGTCCAATATGCTTTCCCCACTCCATGTCTTTTTCTATCATACCAGACACTCAGTCGACAATATATATTTTTATCGAAGTGTGCGTAAGGATAGCATGCTATGGCTGCATGGGATGTGACCCCAGACCTGATACGGGAAGCCCCGTCAATGTCGCTTCTAATAACAGCCCTATTATTTTGTTAAATAAAACCTTTACTCACCTATTATGAGTCCCGTGTAGCCCGTTGCAGGATCATACGGACATTTTTCTTTCCCTTCTTCAAACTGGGTAGGCAGAACAAAAGTCTTCCCATCCTACAAAGCAATAGGAAAATGAAATAGTAATTCTACCATTATATATAAATATATATATATATATATTATACATACTGAAGGAAATGTTACACACGCTCTGTGGTTTAATCACGCTGATTCCGTGCTAAGAAATGAACAGCTGTAATGAGTAGGAAATCCGAAGACGGCATTTTTATAGGTGCAAAAGAGTTGCTAATTATCCAGCCTAATGAGAATGTGTGGAACGAGGTGAAAATAATTCATAGAAGGTGACATTTGCAGAAAAAAAAAATCAATTAAATACATCTAATCGTATTCTGGACAGTTAAGGTAATTGCTGAAGTGTAAAGTGGGATGTCTGACGCTATCTTTACATTTTAGTGCCAACCGCACAATATTTTTAGAAGCGTTGGAATAAATTTTAGCCTATTTGACCGGCTCACACAGAGAAATCATGGTTATGGTTGTACTGTCTAAACAGGGAGATACGGTACTAGAAGGCAGGAGAAACTCAACAGGACTGGTCCTTCACAACGCATAACAAACTGGTCGGAAGAAATAATGAATCTCACAACCACACACATGGCTTTGGTGTGGTACAGGCTTACGTTCCACCTAAACATATTGATGTCCAATGTGTAGCAAGGCCTGATGATCATATAAGACAGGCATGTCCAAAGTCCGTCCCGAGGGCCAATTGCGGCCCGCGTTCCGGACTGATAAGGCCCTCCAGATAAGTTGCCCAAATATAGATCTGTTTTTTTTTTTTATATTAAAGCAGAGTGATTTAACACCTGTTAGATTTGTCATCCAAGTCACAACATGAAAAGTATGCCGTTTTCAATAAACTTTGCATAAAAAATAGTTAATTTGCATTTAATTTTAATGGTTCAAAGAATGTCGGCCCTCGCATATGTTCACTTCATCAAACCTGGCACTCTTCGAAAAAAGTTTGGACATGCCTGATATAAGAATATCTAGCCAGGAACCAAACTCGGGGATAAAAGTAACAATTTGGGAAAGGGAGCATTTTCCCGAGGTCTCCTGGTGGAAAAAGTATGATTGGTGATGTCAGAGAAAGCTCCTTTTGGAGTTACACGTGACAGTAAGAGTGGGAGCTGCATGGCTTTCTCCCTGGAAGGCTCAGCGTTACATTGTATCTATTCCTCAGGATTGTAAGCTTGCGAGCCGAGTCTCTCCACCTAACGTTTGTTTTAGTCTGCCAATTCTCGTCTTGTCAGACCCCTTGAATTTATGTATTGTATTAAGTGCTGCGTAAATTGTTGGCGCTATATAAATAAAACATAATAATAATAAAATAATAATATTTCTAAGCTCTTCATCCCGCCAACGGCATTTGACAGAATTGCATATAGAGGACACTGAATGGCACTTAGGTTAATTGGGTCTGTGATCCTCATGGAACTGTTCCTTGTCGGAATTTTCAACATTGGAAGCGATGTATCCCGTCCGCACCTTCCTCCTGCGCGAACTCTAACTGTGCCTCTCATTACGAAGCAGCTGGCGCAGCTCACTTCATTACTTGAGCCCTAGGCGACCTCGTTACAAAAAATGACAATTTATAAATAGCAAATTCATTAACGGTTATGATACACTTAATGGATCGTATAAGGGAACAGATCTCTTCTGTTTCAGTTCTAAAAGGGAATCTCTCTCCTCGGGAACAGAACGCGTTCAACCACAGAATTCCAGGCATGTATTCTATACAGAAATGTCTATTTACTGAAAATGTCGAAATACAGCTGCCAGACATAATATAATCAAGCAGCCGTGATATAAATCTCTGGCGATCATGAATTTCCTTATAAACAATCAATAAGTTCTAGAACAAGGGTAGAGTAAAACAGTTTGGCATCTGGGAGCCAGCCAAAAAATATAAGGGCAAGTTTGTTTGTTTGTTTATTTATTTATTTTAACTATACTAATTAACGTACTCAGTAACATATTAACAAACACAAAATAGCACACACAGTGCAACATACATACTAACACATATCCTAACACAGACACACACTAACACGCATAGTAAGAAACAGATACCGACACCGACGGGCAAACGTTTAATTACCCTATAAAGTAAAAAGTCAGCACCTAACTACAGCAAGTGCTACCAAGAGAGGTAACATTGCCTTACCCTTGTCAGGTAATAGCAAGTTGGAGCAATTAAATCAATGGAATGAATTTTGGAAGGTGAAGGGTTAAAAAAGTAATGTCTGTAATTTCAAAAAAGGCAGTATTACTTCCAGTTCTATACCATAATAAATTGCAAACACTACTCAGAACAAATTGAATTGTTGCAGTTGCCATGAAACATTCTAAGTGGTTTAGGTGCTTTGCATTTTGCTGATTCGGTTCTAAATGGTATGAGAGATGTCGTAATAGCGGAATATCTTCCAATCTGGTAACTCATATCATCCAGAAAATGATTTCTTTAAATACTCTCCAGCAAGTGTGAAAAGGTAGTTAAACTACATATTATATATGTTTGTGTGTGTATGTACCATACAGTTAAAAAAAAATTCCCAAATTTTCTCCATTAAAATAACACAAAATGCATCAGAAATCTAGCACAGATGGGGTTAATGTTGTAAATGATTATTGTAGCTGGAAACGGCTGATTTTTAATGGAATCTCTTCATAGGCGTACAGAGGCCCTTTATCGCTGCCCATCACTCCTGTGTTCCAATGGCCCTTTATCACTCCCATCACTCCTGTGTTCCAATGGCCCTTTATCACTCCCATCACTCCTGTTGTTCCAGTGGCCCTTTATCACTCTCAATCATCTCCTGTGTTCCATGGCCGTTTATCACTCCATCACTCCTGTTTCCATGGCCCTTTATCACTCCCATCACTCCTGTGCTCCAATGGCCCTTTATCACTCCCATCACTCCTGTGCTCCAATGGCACGTTGTGTTCGCTGATCCAAGTTTAAAAGGCTAATTGATCGTAAGGAAATCCTTTTGCAAGTGACCCCAAACTTCTGACCGGTAGGACCTGTTATGGTATATGGTATAAGTGTGCTAGAAAACAAACGTTAGGCGAACATAAAAAGAGGGCTTTAGGGTTATTTTGGGATTGCGTGTCCTAGAAACCCCAAAACGCAATACAAGATAATAGTTCAGTATTTCTATTTCCCTATACGCTCGGAATTAACCTTTGTATTTGAATCCCGTAAAACCTATGGAAACCTTTAGGAATTAAAAAATAAAGCCGAGAAAGGACAGTGTGAGTATTTGGAAAACAGTTTCCGTCCCAATGAAGACCAACATATTCCTAAAACAAGAAGAGTCGGATAAACATCAGACCCCAGAAGAAGGGATCTATGGGATCTATTGTAGATCCTCGTGTCCTCTTCCGATGGACGGTACGAGGCGGTGCGGCCAGGCCCGAGCAATGAGCACAGCTATCCATGCGGAAATTAAACCTGCTAAGCATGATGGGAATATTTCTCTTTGTTACATGGAAATCCACAGATAAGACCGGCGCTAAATCAACACCGAAAATTGTTTTGACAGCAGAGAGCCATCGCTTATTAACTGACGAGGATGAAGCAATCTGCTATTCTTGTGCAGCGCTCGGAAAAGATCTAATATAAAATGATTTGACAAGTTAGTGTCCGGGGATACACGGATCATTAATTGATCGCAAACTAGTGAGAAGAAGCATTTTGAGCGCATCACGCTTTGGAAGCCTGTTGCCAAGCAACAGTGCATACGCCAGGAATAAGGGAGTTTGACGTCACCATGGCTCCGGAATCTTCCCGTTAATACAATACACCGTATTATCAGACTGGCCGTTAATTTTAAGTTGGCCCCCAGTTTCTTTTCAGAATCTGCCAATTATGTTTGATGTTTGTTACACTTTTTTAACCAATAGCGGCACATAATGAAAGCCCAAGAAACGAGTTGAAAAGAGCACGTTAAGGGATTATGTGAATGATAAAATAAGTGGTTTCTCGGGACTATCAGCATCAACTTTTCTGCCGTGTGTTACCGAGAACAAAAAGAAAGGAGTGTGTAAAGTGAGACACTAGCGCGGCGTGACGGCCACGTGACAAGACGGTTTCTTGCCTTTATTGTGTGAATAACGACAGGTTACTTCAGGCTGACGATCTGGTTCTGTTTGGGGAAGGCTTTCGGATACATGGAACATACAACACGCTCAGTATACACGCTAATTTTTTTTATCGTTTCATATTGTGCTATCATATTAAGCAGCGCTGTACGGCAGACACATACAGCATATCCCATCGGCTACAAATTATTGTCCAAGCCGTATATACAACAAACTGAGCCAGGAATGGAAGTGTGGATTTAGTAAGGCATAAAAGCGTGAATGTTATGCTAAAAAGTGTAAAATCAGGCATTCCACAGAATGTCAACCAAAAACCAGACCCAAACTACTAATGGATTGTAAGCTCCTGTTAACAGATTGTAAACACGCAAAGCAGGGTCCTCTTCTCCTTTTGTAATGATATGGAATCTGCTGGCGCTCTATAAATAAAATGTAATGTAGCAATCCTAAAAACTAACAAAGAGTGCAATCAAACAGAACGAAAAGAAAGATATATACAGCAGATAGCAAGTAATGCTCCATTTGTTAGACGCATGTTTTCAAGAACAAATAGACGTATGATGTGGGAGGGCAGCGACAAAGAGTCTATTCATCTTATGTGTGGATATTGGTGGGATCCATTAAGAAGATCGGGCCGAACGGCACTTAGACTGGTGCCCACTCATGTCATGGATGTGACGGAGGAGGAAGAATATGCACCGTTAATATGCTACGTTAAATTATACTGCATATACGGAAATAGTTCCACCATTAATGACTTTTTTGGGCTCGCCGGGCCACTGTCATCCTAAAATACACACCTTGAGTATGGAAATTAAAATGAGGAGGAAACTGGGCTAAGAATCTTGCGTTGGGCTTTTATTGAACATTTTTGTCCCCCAAAGGGAGCAGACGAAGAAGTGGTCTTTGTTGTTAAATTGCAGAATGTTGTAACTTTATATTTCGCTCTTAGATATTGATCTCCAAGAGAAATAACTTCTGTATTAACTCTTTTGGAATTATATCTTCTGCGTTGTACTGTATCCCAAGACAGAAAATCTACAACATTTATGGTCTATCAATGTGACGTGCTGAAGGCCAACCTGGTACTGCAAAGGGTTAACCACATAAAACGCATGTAGCGAGGTCTTTCAGTATGTTCTTTGCACATTAACCTTGTTCCTGTAAACATTCGGGATTCTCGTTTTGAACGGAAACGCTGCGATTTGTTTTATGTTTACACAGGGACAGGGAGCGTGTCTCCTATCACATCCCGTGTGTTTTCACCTTAGCTTTGAGAAAGAGCAGAAACCTAAACATGAAATAAAAAAGATAAAATACAGGGCACACATGTGTCACGTCGCTAAGGCGGGCGAGCTGAGAAACCCGCCAGAGGGGGGCTGCTGCTCGATTTGCTTATTTTATCCCAGGTATTCTTGTTTTATGACAGTCCGCTGGGTAACGCTGCGTCACTTGGCCTTCTCTCCGCAAGGATCATTAGAAGAACTGATGATTAATTCAACTACTGAATAAAACATTTATCCATGATGTCATACACTATTTACTGCTCAATTACATATTTATGGCTTATTTAAAATTACATTTTTTTCAGCTATAATATTATACTTCAGTGACAACATCTAAAAACAATTGCTGTGAAGACACGGCAGCTTCAGGGATGGCTGCGTGAGCATCATGGGAGTTGTAATCCAGACTGGCTAAAGCTCCGCTGCCTGTTGTTTGCGACGTGCTAAGGCTCAGCATTTCTGAAAGTAAACAGAATTTTGCAGCAAATCCTCCCTATTAATAACCCTGTCTCCAATTCATTATTAATGCATGGCTGGCCTCGTCACACTCTTCTAGTACATCCTACCAACACAAACCTACTTCAATGAAAGGGTTAAAATGATTATTCTTTTTTTTTTCCGCATACGGAATTATTTTGGCTTAAAGGCTAGGCGTTCATTGGCATAGCAGCCCTTGCCGTGACCTCCTTATTTTGCTCTAGCCGTTCAGACCTAAAGGCACGTTTGACAGCTTCTCTAAATAGCTTCATCTGCTACCAATTTCTTTGGCTTCACTCTGACGCACAAACATCTATACACAGCCACCCCTTGGGTAATGGAAACCTCTGCAACTTGCTTTCTGATGGGAACCAGCAGCAGAACCACAGCGACGAGCGTACGCGGCTCCTTCTCACGAAGAACAAACATAACGTGAAACGTATACAGGCTACGGAGAACTCTCAAGGTATCTGAGCCGCCTGAAACCTGCTGCACCACTGGTGGTTCCATCTCTGTCCACATACGTGTGATGTGCACGCGGTCTTTACTGAGCTACAATCTCCCCACCATATGTATTCTGCACTGCTGGATTCAGATGCCAACGGGCACTTAGGGTGGCATTTCCCCGATCCCCTTTCTGATGACCTTGTGTGTTTTCTGTACATAGTCTTACTGTAAATGCATTCTGAACAGAACTAAACAATGTATATACCCTGAAAAAAAAAATTCTCCCTTAATAAAAATAGAAAACTTGGGAGTGATGAGGCCAAAAATGGAAGGGTTACTCATGGCCAACAGCAGCAATAACTGGTTCCAGTGGTGGTCACCCATTGATGTCACCGCAGAGAGGTCAACTCGCAACACCATATGCAGTATGCCATGTGTATTGATGGATCTAAATGGGAAGGTTGTGGAGATCTGAGATCTCATTGACGAGCCTGATTGCCCTATAGGGCGCCTCCAGTTTTGTGGCAGCGGGGCTCCCACCAGCCACTGCAAGCCTAGTAGCCCCAGGCCAGAATACACCACCAATATATTCATATATTACAGTATGGAGTATAACACACATGATATTAGGCAAAAATATATGAGAAAGGTTTACTTTTCTAAGTAAAAATAAAAAAACAGCATATTAAATTACAATAATGAAGGAATCCATGGTTTTAGGCATAAATTGTAAGCGAATAAGTTCAAGCATGAATTAAAAAATAGAAATGTTAGACGCTAAAACTTACAATGAAGCAGCACTTTGGAGAAAAAGCATTTGTTCCACATGCATACAGGTGGGTTTCATTAAATCTCTGGAGAAGCCTTATATGGTTGAAGCACTCGGTCTGAAAACAGAAGAAAGGAGAAATTATTACCCTCTACGACATGCACTAAATTCAGCTGCTTGCAAGACACACTAGTCTAGAAATATTTTTGTATCATGGGTATAGATAAAAGAATGCTGAAGATTTATTGTGAATGCCAAAATATTTGTCAATACCGTCTCCAAACCAAGAAACGGAATCTGAGGACAGATAAGAAACATTCGCCCCATCCAGTCCGAACTTTTTCCCCGATGTAGAGACTTAGACCTTCGTCGGTCGTAAGGTCTCGTCTTAGACTCAGGAGCCATGTGTCTATCCCATGTGTGTTTAAGGAATATGCTGTGATATCTCTACGCAACCTCTGGATCGTATTAAGTTCTGAACAGATTTCACTAACTTTAAACTATTTTATGCTGCGTAGAAACATTATTTTAAAATCTTTTTGAGAGGGATCAGCTCTGTGTGCCGCTGCATATATGTAAGAGCGAAGAGCATTTTGATAAATATAAGGCATGCTACTAATAAAACATTTGTTCTCCTATTCAACTTTCACCATATCCAGAATTTCAGTAAAATGGTTTTTACATTAGTATAAACGTCATCTCCTATGAAATGGAACGTTATTAGTGATCACGTCTTTTTACTCAGAAAACAAAAAAACATCACGGTGTAGATTAAAAAAATCCCAGGCTGGCCAATTTGCTTTTAAACGTGAGAAAAAAAGCTATTGTCCTGGCGTTGTCAGATATTGTACATGCGCTCCGCTGGATCTTTGAATCCAGAGAAATCACTAAAAACACAGAAAAACATCTCTGTACCTGATTATTTCTGCCTTTTTTCAGGCACTCATTGTGCTCTTCAGGGGTGACCTCCCAGTGAATCTAAGAGAAGAAGATATAGATATATTTAATGTTTTTAGGAAACAGATATATTAAGATTTCTTTACATTATTAACAAAATAAATGAATGGTTGCTGCAATATATCAGATAATACATGTCATGCTTACGGCCTGTGGCCTTCTATTACATATCAATGTAACAGATATATAAAGATAAACATAAAGAAGATAATATATAAAAAAAATCTAGTATACTACCAAAAAAAAGGAATTTTAAGATACAAATGTTACCACTGTTGCTGATGTCAATCACATGCTTCCCTTGACAATTGAAAATCCCTCAGTGTTTAATCAGAATCAGGCAATTTATAAATGAGAAATATGGCAAATTGATTTTCTTTGAATATTTTTCCTTTTGATTAGTGGATGGCTGGGGGGGCAGGGTGACAACAGACCCTGGGCTGATCTGAATTTAAGATTTTGGGCCGAAACCTAAAGCTACAAAGCAATTTTACATAGATTTACAAGGCCACTTTAAGTGGTATTTACCCGATGACTGGATCCCTTTACTGCACCTTTTATGCAATTGTACATTTTCTTGCATTTAGAACACAACTAAGTAATTGAGCCTTTACAATTAAACAATAAAGATGGATTAGAAAGGAATTAGCCAGGCAAATGTACTGTTGATTAGTAAACTGCACAGTCTTAATAATAACAAGTTCTCGAAGAAGCCCTCATCTAATACAGCTAATATCAGGTGGAACCAGCCTAGATTGCAAGGAGGGGTTCTAGAACAGGTCAATGTAAGGTGAGGGAAACAAAGACTTTCCATTTCTCTGCTGTGTCTGGAGGACACCTTGATCAGGCTCAGATCTCGTCCTGGATTATTAAAACAAAATCCTTGAAAATATGCGGGAAGCAATGGCATATCTTTAGAGAATGCAGTTTCTACTTTAAGACGATGTCCCAATGGCCATGGGGGTTTGTTCCCCCTTCACAGATGTTCTAGGCCTCCAATTCATATATAGCCCCTACCCATTAAAACACCAACAATTGCACCTCAGGTCCTTAGTAGACATCAGGAGACACCAAAACTACATTGTCTCCCAAAGACTATCGGGAGTTGGGAAGAAAAGAGTTTGGCAAATAATGCAACATCAGCCTGAAATCTTACATTATCATTTCAGAAAGGAACGTGTAATATTGCTGTGCAATCAGAGAAGGTCATTAAAAACGAACTTGGAATCAATGCGGGCATTCAGAATTATCAGAGGAGACATAAAAAAGGTTACAACGTTATTTTACACAACACATAAATCGTGGAATACGAGACACTTTATTGAAGAACAGATGTTACATCAAGTCATAAACACAAATTACCCCACACACGGGTTAACTCAGGTTGCGTATCAGAAGTAGAACTCTAGAGGACACAGTCGGGATAATGTTGCAATGGTGTCTACGGCTAGACAATGAAAGAAAGTGATGAAATCTTCTGGCTCTGGTAACTTGCGCCTTACGCTTACGTTTGTAATTTGAAAGAATGTGAGAAATAGACAAATATCAAAGCAGTCAGAATAAGGGACCTTTTGCCCCAAATTACAGCATCTTGATCCATTACTGGTAGACCTAGGAAACATGTCTGACAAGTCTGCTACTCTGGACTAACGTGGAATATTAACCAAACCTAAATATTCAAATATGTCAGACTGCCATAGAATATTTGTCCCATATTTTTTGGGTGGATCAGTTGGCTGGACCGTTATACCCGTCTATAACCGTACTTTTTTTTGTTGTAGCTATTTATTTTAAGGTGGGAGTATTAACGTAAAGCTAGTATAAATTGTGAATCGCTATGGTTTTAAGCTATCCCTGTAGCCTGCGTATCACATAGTCGGCTTTGTCAAAGTTCTAAAAGTTTTGGCCTTTTGGAATAATGCCACCATGTAGAGAACGTCCCCTTTAGCTGAATATCTCTCGGTATGATGCAGGCCCTTTTTCGTGCTTAAGTAGAATCGCAGAGTTCTTTTACTTAATTTTCCATCACAAAAACCTAAATTACTTCTGGACTGTAGGGGAAATCATTTAAGAACTGTGTCAATTGGATCGCTGGACTAAAAGCATACATTTGAGCCAAATGTATTCAGGCTGTTACGTCTGCCCTTGGGATTAAAAGCTGCCACCACTCCACTGAGCAGGAATAAAGTAAGGACTTTTTTAGAGCTTCATTTCTTAATGTTTTATCTATGACATGGCAGGTCCTTCTTAAATCGCCACGGGTTCATATATATATATATATATATATATATATATATCAATACACACATTACCGGGTATATATTATATATATATTATATATATATATATATATATTATATATATACATATACATACATACACTGATGAAATTTAGTTTTGTATAATACATTTTCAGACTGACTCAACTGAACACTTTCAGGTATAGGTTTGTGACAGCTGCCTTTCTGAGTCAAAATGTAATTGAATTAGACGGACTCCTTGTTGACAGACACACAGTAAAAGCGCTGGATTAATCGGCGTGGATTTTACAGCCTAATGCCCCGCCACATGTGTTCAGATGAGCGAATAAGCTCAGCTATGCTTAATAAGTAAGATTTACAGATCCATCAAGCTAAAAACATGTGTTTTTAAATAAACTTTTCATTTCCCCCCACACAATATGTTTTTGTTATTTATATGATAAAGTGAACCTGTCTCACCTTAAACAACCTTGACGTTAATCATTAGAGCAAAAAAAAACTTTTGGCAACGCTCCATAAGGGTGTAAGTAAGCAAGATATCTGTAATAAGCGACGTATCAGAGCCCTACGGAATTGACACTGGATTTTTGGCACCGATAACTCCATGGTGGAACCAGGTCCCCTAAAGGTCCCGGTTTTTTAGCCCTTATTGATGGCCCCCTCCCTCCAATGAAGATTTCAGTGGTCCTTCCCCTTGCGGGCCTTTTGATCAAGGAATGGGCCACCTATCTCTTTGGTAATGCGGCCCCCGGCATAATGAAGAAGGGACCCTGGTGTCCACATGGCCTTGCAGCTCGGGGCTTCAATAAATAAATTTGTACTAAAAAAAAGACTGCAACATTATTGTGTTTTAGGAACCATCCACGATGGTTGGTGAGCGACCGCTGAGGCTGATCGTGGCTGCCTGCTAATCAGTGGGTCATAAAGTTATAAAAAAGGCTCGGTAGAGCTCTGACCCCATCCATGCCTCTAACCACCCCATAAATACAACCTCTACCAATATTTATATTTCGATTTGGTTCGTGGCCAAGAAAACACATTCCAAACGCACGCCACGGTTAAAGGGTAAAAGGATTCAGGACGGACTGCGGGACTGTGAGTCACCCGGGATTGTGTGACTTGGCAGCGGACGGCGCGCGTTGGCTTTACCTCTGCCCTGAGGGCACAAGGAGTGCCCTACTCTCTGCTTAGTCACAAACATGTCAGGGTCACAAATATCATCACCGATGACAACTTTTAGATATGAGGCTGACAGCCTGGTTAATGCCCCCGGCCCCTGTGAATCACTGTGGCTGCCGGCTGTTTCTTCGAAACATAAAGCAGGGTGGAATCAAGTAGCAGATTGACAGGTCGGGTCATACGTCAGATATCTTTCACATCCATGACCCCCCCATCTGTTTAACCCTTTAAGCGCGCTCTCGGTGCGTATAAACGGTTCTGAAAGAAATCCTAGCCTTGAATGATTTCTCTTCTATTTCCAAGGTACAATATTTATCCATCGGTGCCCAACGGATCGCTCTGTCTATACATTTTTAAAACACTATGATTACGGCTGTCATAACACTAGATTTACTGTAACAAATGGCATAATAAGCATAACTTTAGTATACGGGTGCCCATACCTCCCAAGTGTCCCTGTTTTGGGCAACAGTCCAGTGAGAGAGGAAGAGAGAGAGAGAATCTGTCTCTCTCCAAAGCATAATCTTCAGGACATGGGTTCTCTCCTCGATGTTTTGGATGAATTATAACCGTTCCCTTGTTATGTACATTAAAGTAACTGCACAAATAAAGGGTAGACAGATGTGTATATAATTAACAACTCTTCTGGGTGGTATGGTCCTTTTAAGTGACAAACGTAAAGCAACATGAGATACTAGAAGTTTATAACGGATCTGTCCAAATATTTGGGATCCCAGAAACCTGTATTTCTCAACAGCAAGGTCAAGAGGGCCACTGCGAAAACGAAAAGCTTCTTACAATCTTTAAAAGGGAATTTACTCCTGGAAGTGAGGTCTGCGAGGTTTCAGAATACCGTGAATGAATGATGGAGCTGGCGTGCCCAGACTTACATCTCACCCCAATTTACAGCTCGATTTTGTGTTCCGGTGACTTATAAATGGTGACCCTGTCTGGAACGCGATTGGCTAATATCTCGAACAGGTCACAAATACCGTATTGTTCCACTAATTTACTATTAGTAAGGCTAATGGTAACTTGCAGGCCACAACTACAACTCCTACAATCCTCACCCACCCATACTAAACATAGCTATGCTCCATAGACTAGATACGTTTTAGGAATTTACATTTTATGTTTTTAATGTCATTTTCATACATTTACATCACTGTTTAATTCTGAAATAACCTTCGGTTTTTAATTTATTACCAACAAGGCATATGTCCTTAATGTTTGCTGTACATGTGGTTAAAAAGCATACCTGGGAGCTCCTCAGGTTTGACCCGGAGTCTCCAAGTAAAGCACTACTCTCCTGGGTCTCTGGGTCAGTTTCTTCTTTCTAATGGCAGTGGAGCTGGATTTGGCCACGCCCCTTACCCTCCCATTTCCTAAAGGCTATCTGGGGCTGGCCCACCCCTTCACGAAGCCACTCCCCCAGAAGAGAGAGAGCCCCGGGTAACCTACGCCTTGCGTTCCCAGTTCCCATGTTTCAAGCTAGTACATGGGTTCCACCATTAATTAACCAAGTTAATTATTCAAAAAGGTTACAAGTTGCACAGCCAATCAAAGGAGTGCGGAGACATAAGAGTCGTATGTTATTAAATAATGTAATAATGTAAATAATTACAATAATGATAACATTCTTTATAGAGAGGTTTTAAAATGACCAGCCAATAAGAAAAGTACATTTGTTTCCCCAACGAAGTCTCCAAGCAGTAAAATCTATGAAATAAAACATCTGAATTTCAAAGTTCTTTTTTTATCCAGAGTTTGAATTTAAAAGAACGAAAATCCCTTTTATCTAAGCGCGTTCCTTGCTTTGTTTTGATGGAACGCTGTCACATACCAATAATATTTAAAACCTAAGCCTCTACAGCAGACGTTTGATATCAAACTCTTTATTTAGAGCTGTCAGGAATGATTAGTAATTATTTGTATCATATAAATGTATAAAAAGCTGTATAAATGCTCTTATCAGAGCTCAAGCAGATACAGAATACAAAAAAATGCAATTTTTAAAGGAATTTATAAAAGGCGTTTAAAGTGGAATCGGGCTGTTTACCCAGCGAGGATAGTTTGAATATTCCAGGAATCGCTTATGGTCTCTGGGTTAATGATTCTTAAGGTCATGGAACATAAAGGGGTATATTCGATAAGGGCAGGCGGATGTTAAAAGCGACAGTCAGGCCCATTTTTTCCCCAACAATTAGTGCAAACAATATTTTTGGTAGTTGCACCCCAATATGGGCAATATCAGCACTGGCTCTGGAACCTGGAGGTTTTTTCCCCTGAAAGCATGGTTTGATTCCGTGACCAAGGAGATATATATATATTATATAGATATAATATATATCATATATATCATATAGATATATAACATCTCCTAAGTCAGGGTGAGCAAGTTTCTGTTTTGATGCATGATATATTTTTTATGTCATAATCATAACTAGGAACTTCCAGGGTCCTTCTTCTTCGGCGGGGGGAGGCAGATGATGCGTGGACGAGTCTGAAGATCTTTGTGGACCGGACTGATGACTTTTTTTTTTTTAGTTAAGGGTATAATTATACACCCAGTAAAAGTTATGCACAATTTACTCAGGTAGTAGATTTTTGAGCATTTGGTTTCAAGACTCGAAAGCCAAGCCGCTTGAGTCAAACCACATTTTTAAATCCGTAGAGCAAAAATCACATCGGCATCGTTAACAGACGGAATGGTACTTCTCGTTAAGGGATTAGCTTGTAGCATCCATTAGCGCCTCCTAAACCAAGATTAGCACCGCGGGGGTGATGGAAGTCTTACCATTATCCCTTCCAGTCAGTAACTCTAACAAATAATACATGGAATAACATGCATGGCGGGTTGAGGCAGTACTCACGTCTTTCTGCGATCTCTGAGAGATATCACTCGAATTGAGTGAGAAGATAGCGCCCCTCGTCCCCACATACAGAATCCCCTTGTCATCCTCCAGGAGCAGAGTACTGTAATTCTTCACATTAGCGCTGAACTGTCTGACGTCCGAGAGTTCTGCGGGAGAGAAACCTCAACTTTAGACGGGGCTTGGAATTCAGAAGTATACGGAGAAAAAAAACACTTTAGTTAATACTGAATAAGAGAAATAGCAGTTTATTGACAGGCAATGAAAATTCATGGCAAACAGAGGAGGCTACCGACAAAATCCAAGATATTATATCAACCTGATTACAACTCCCAGCATGACTACAAGTATCCAATTAAAAAGTTATTTTTTTTAAATAAAGTTATTTTTTTAGTTATACTTTCAGGCCCCTGCATATTAGTCATTTGTATAGCTCTGTTATCTGAGCCCAATCTACTAGACAAACGCTCCGACTCCTTATCATACTGCCTGTGAGAAGCAATAGAACGGCTCAATCTTAACCACCCTGCCGGACAACCTGGGCAATGCAAAGGACTTCTTTAGAATTGCCAGAAAGCACCAGCTCGGTGTGGTGTTTGAGCGCGGGAAGTCACCCAAAATATCCAGCCTCCTGGTCAGATTTGGGATTTAGAAAAGGCGCAATGTAGTTTTAATACAAATAAATTCAGAGTGAGTAATGTGTTTGGCAACGCCTACTCCCCGCCTACCTTCGCCTACCCTTTAATAAAGCCACCCTCCCAGAAGAGGAGAGCTCCGGGTTGCCTGCAT
>VKOC01000007.1:5069368-5084121 GCA_009364415.1 Spea multiplicata
AAGATTTTAAAATAATGTTTGTACGCAGCATAAAATAGTTTAAAGTTAGTGAAATCTGTTCAGAACTTAATACGATCCAGAGGTTGCGTAGAGATATCACAGCATATTCCTTAAACACACATGGGATAGACACATGGCTCCTGAGTCTAAGACGAGACCTTACGACCGACGAAGGTCTAAGTCTCTACATCGGGGAAAAAGTTCGGACTGGATGGGGCGAATGTTTCTTATCTGTCCTCAGATTCCGTTTCTTGGTTTGGAGACGGTATTGACAAATATTTTGGCATTCACAATAAATCTTCAGCATTCTTTTATCTGTACCCATGATACAAAAATATTTCTAGACTAGTGTGTCTTGCAAGCAGCTGAATTTAGTGCATGTCGTAGAGGGTAATAATTTCTCCTTTCTTCTGTTTTCAGACCGAGTGCTTCAACCATATAAGGCTTCTCCAGAGATTTAATGAAACCCACCTGTATGCATGTGGAACAAATGCTTTTTCTCCAAAGTGCTGCTTCATTGTAAGTTTTAGCGTCTAACATTTCTATTTTTTAATTCATGCTTGAACTTATTCGCTTACAATTTATGCCTAAAACCATGGATTCCTTCATTATTGTAATTTAATATGCTGTTTTTTTATTTTTACTTAGAAAAGTAAACCTTTCTCATATATTTTTGCCTAATATCATGTGTGTTATACTCCATACTGTAATATATGAATATATTGGTGGTGTATTCTGGCCTGGGGCTACTAGGCTTGCAGTGGCTGGTGGGAGCCCCGCTGCCACAAAACTGGAGGCGCCCTATAGGGCAATCAGGCTCGTCAATGAGATCTCAGATCTCCACAACCTTCCCATTTAGATCCATCAATACACATGGCATACTGCATATGGTGTTGCGAGTTGACCTCTCTGCGGTGACATCAATGGGTGACCACCACTGGAACCAGTTATTGCTGCTGTTGGCCATGAGTAACCCTTCCATTTTTGGCCTCATCACTCCCAAGTTTTCTATTTTTATTAAGGGAGAATTTTTTTTTTCAGGGTATATACATTGTTTAGTTCTGTTCAGAATGCATTTACAGTAAGACTATGTACAGAAAACACACAAGGTCATCAGAAAGGGGATCGGGGAAATGCCACCCTAAGTGCCCGTTGGCATCTGAATCCAGCAGTGCAGAATACATATGGTGGGGAGATTGTAGCTCAGTAAAGACCGCGTGCACATCACACGTATGTGGACAGAGATGGAACCACCAGTGGTGCAGCAGGTTTCAGGCGGCTCAGATACCTTGAGAGTTCTCCGTAGCCTGTATACGTTTCACGTTATGTTTGTTCTTCGTGAGAAGGAGCCGCGTACGCTCGTCGCTGTGGTTCTGCTGCTGGTTCCCATCAGAAAGCAAGTTGCAGAGGTTTCCATTACCCAAGGGGTGGCTGTGTATAGATGTTTGTGCGTCAGAGTGAAGCCAAAGAAATTGGTAGCAGATGAAGCTATTTAGAGAAGCTGTCAAACGTGCCTTTAGGTCTGAACGGCTAGAGCAAAATAAGGAGGTCACAGCAAGGGCTGCTATGCCAATGAACGCCTAGCCTTTAAGCCAAAATAATTCCGTATGCGGAAAAAAAAAAGAATAATCATTTTAACCCTTTCATTGAAGTAGGTTGGTGTTGGTAGGATGTACTACAAGAGTGTGACGAAGCCAGCCATGCATTAATAATGAATTAGAGACAGGGTTATTAATAGGGAGGATTTGCAGCAAAATTCTGTTTACTTTCAGAAATGCTGAGCCTTAGCACGTCGCAAACAACAGGCAGCGGAGCGTTAGCCAGCCTGGATTACAACTCCCATGATGCTCACGCAGCCATCCCTGAAGCTGCCGTGTCTTCACAGCAATTGTTTTTAGATGTTGTTACTGAAGTATGATATTATAGCTAAAAAAAATGTAATTTTAAATAAGCCATAAATATGTAATTGCGCAGTAAATAGTGTATGACATCATAGATAAATGTTTTATTCAGTAGTTGAATTAATCATCAGTTCTTCTAATGATCCTTGCGGAGAGAACACCAAGTGACGCGGCGTTACCCAGCGGACTGTAATAAAACAAGAATACCTGGGATAAAATAAGCAAATCGAGCAGCAGCCCCCCTCTGGCGGTTTCTCAGCTCGCCCGCCTTAGCGACGTGACACATGTGTGCCCTGTATTTTATCTTTTTTATTTCATGTTTAGGTTTCTGCTATTTCTCAAAGCTAAGGTGAAAACACACGGGATGTGATGGGAGACACGCTCCCTGTCCCTGTGTAAACATAAAACAAATCGCAGCGTTTCCGTTCAAAACGCGAATCCCGAATGTTTACAGGAACACCGAAAGACCTCGCTACATACGATTTATGTAGTTAACCCTTTCCAGTACCAGGTTGGCCTTCAGCACGTCACATTGATAGAACAGGTACGTTCTGGGATACAGCACAACATAGAGAATATAATTCCAAAAGAGTTAATACAGAAGTTATTTCTCTTGGAGATCAATATCTAAGAGCGAAATATAAAGTTACAACATTCTGCAATTTAACAACAAAGACCGCTTCTTCGTCTGCTCCCTTTGGGGGACACAAATGTTCAATAAAAGCCCAACGCAAGATTCTTAGCCCAGTTCCCTCCTCATTTTAATTTCCATACTCGAGGTGTGTATTTTAGGATGACAGTGGCCCGGCGAGCCCCAAAAAGTCATTAATGGTGGAACTATTTCCATATTAGCAGTATAATTTAACGTAGCATATTAACGGTGCATATTCTTCCTCCTCCGTCACATCCATGACATGAGTGGGCACCAGCCTAAGTGCCGTTCGGCCCGATCTACTTAATGGATCCCACCAATATCCACAGATAAGATGAATAGACTCTTTGTCGCTGCCCTCCCACATCATACGTCTATTTGTTCTTGAAAACATGCGTCTAACAAATGGAGCATTACTTGCTATCTGCTGTATACATCTTTCTTTTCGTTCTGTTTGATTGCACTCTTTGTCTGTTAGCTTTTAGGATTGCTACATTACACTTTATCTATAGAGCGCCAGCAGATTCCGTATCATTACAAAAGGAGAAGAGGACCCTGCTTTGCGTGTTTACAATCTGTTAACAGGAGCTTACAATCCATTAGTAGGTTTGGGTCTGGTTTTTGGTTAACATTCTGTGGAATGCCTGATTTTACACTTTTAGCATAACATTCACACTTTTATGCCTTACTAAATCCACACTTCCATTCCTGGCTCAGATAAACCCACCCGGTGTGTTTGTTATATATATATATATATATATATATATACGGCTTGGACGATAATTTGTAGCTGGTGGGATATACTGTATGTGTCTGCTATACAGCGCTGCGGAATATGATAGCACAATATAAAACCATAAAAATAATTAGCGTGTATACTGAGCGTGTTGTATGTTCCGTGTATCTGGGATGTTTATCCGAAAGCCTTCCCCAAACATGCTGATGCTAATAGTCCCAAGAAACCACTGATTTTATCATTCACATAATCCCTTAACGTGCTCTTTTCGACTCGTTTCTTGGGCTTTCATTATGTGCCGCTATTGGTCAAAAAAGTGTAACAAACATCAAATATAATTGGCAGATTCTGAAAAGAAACTGGGGGCCAACTTTATATAAAAAATAAACCCGCGTAATCTGGTTCCTCGTCTCTTCATGCACCCAATTCACTAAAACTTTTACCGAGCTGTTTATGTAAAATGTATATTACAGATCTATTTAAAAAACATTAAATTTTAGTTTTTATTTATGTTTTTTTTTCTCTCTCTTTAACTTGGTCTACCGTCAGATGTTGTTAGACCGTGAAAGGCCGTAGGACCATCTGTAATTGATGTAATAAGATTGATTATAATTGATATACATAAGATGTAATCGAAAGGTCAGGATATCTTTAAACGTGGCCTTCCATAAACCGTTTCTCTTTAAAATAATGTAACGTGTGGCCGTCCAAATCGAAAGGGCGACTATGCCAAAATAATCCTGTCCAAGATGGCCACTGGCCCCCCCATTGAACTGCGAAGCCAGCCGTTGTTACGCCTTATGAACGATCTGTAATGAGGGAGCTTGCTAATTAAAGTTAACGGCCAGTCTGATAATACGGTGTATTGTATTAACGGGAAGATTCCGGAGCCATGGTGACGTCAAACTCCCTTATTCCTGGCGTATGCACTGTTGCTTGGCAACAGGCTTCCAAAGCGTGATGCGCTCAAAATGCTTCTTCTCACTAGTTTGCGATCAATTAATGATCCGTGTATCCCCGGACACTAACTTGTCAAATCATTTTATATTAGATCTTTTCCGAGCGCTGCACAAGAATAGCAGATTGCTTCATCCTCGTCAGTTAATAAGCGATGGCTCTCTGCTGTCAAAACAATTTTCGGTGTTGATTTAGCGCCGGTCTTATCTGTGGATTTCCATGTAACAAAGAGAAATATTCCCGTCATGCTTAGCAGGTTTAATTTCCGCATGGATAGCTGAGCTCATTGCTCGGGCCTGGCCGCGCCGCCTCGTACCGTCTATCGGAAGAGGACACGAGGATCTACAATAGATCCCGTAGATCCCTTCTTCTGGGGTCTGACGTTTATCCCACTCTTCTTGTTTTAGGAATATGTTGGTCTTCGTTGGGACGGAAACTGTTTTCCAAATACTCACAATGTCCTTTCTCGGCTTTATTTTTTAATTTCTAAAGGTTTCTATAGGTTTTACGGGATTCAAATACAAAGGTTAATTCTGAGCGTATAGGGAAATAGAAATACTGAACTATTATCTTGTATTGCGTTTTGGGGTTTCTAGGACACCCAATCCCAAAATAACCCTAAAGCCCTCTTTTTATGTTCGCCTAACGTTTGTTTTCTAGCACACTTATACCATATACCATAACAGGTCCTACCGGTCAGAAGTTTGGGGTCACTTGCAAAAGGATTTCCTTACGATCAATTAGCCTTTTAAACTCAGATCAGCGAACACAACGTGCCATTGGAGCACAGGAGTGATGGGAGTGATAAAGGGCCTTGGAGCACAGGAAGTGATGGGAGTTAAGGACGCATTGGAACACAGGAGTGATGGGAGTAGATAAAGGGCGCATTGAACAGCAGGAGTGATGGAGTGATAAAGGGCCATTGGAACACAGGAGAGATGGGAGTGATAAGGGCCATTGAAACACAGGAGTGATGGGAGTGATAAAGGGCCATTGGAACACAGGAGTCATGGGAGTGATAAAGGCCTCTATACGCCTATGAAGAGATTCCATTAAAAATCAGCAGTTTCCAGCTACAAGGCATTTACAACATTAACCCCGTCTGCGCTGGATTTCTGATACATTTTGTGTTATTTTAATGGAGAAAATTTGGGAAATGTTTTTAACTGTATGGTACACACATATATATAATATGTAATTTAACTACCTTTTCACACTTGCTGGAGAGTATTTAAAGAAATCATTTTCTGGATGATATGAGTTACCAGATTGGAAGATATTCCGCTATTACGACATCTCTCATACCATTTAGAACCGAATCAGCAAAATGCAAAGCACCTAAACCACTTAGAATTTTTCATGGCAACTGCAACAATTCAATCTGTTCTGAGTAGTGTTTGTAATTTATTATGGTATAGAACTGGAAGTAATAGTGCCTTTTTTGAAATTACAGACATTACTTTTTTAACCCTTCACCTTCCAAAATTCATTCCATTGATTTAATTGCTCCAACTTGCTATTACCTGACAAGGGTAAGGCAATGTTACCTCTCTTGGTAGCACTTGCTGTAGTTAGGTGCTGACTTTTTACTTTATAGGGTAATTAAACGTTTGCCCGTCGGTGTCGGTATCTGTTTCTTACTATGCGTGTTAGTGTGTGTCTGTGTTAGGATATGTGTTAGTATGTATGTTGCACTGTGTGTGCTATTTTGTGTTTGTTAATATGTTACTGAGTACGTTAATTAGTATAGTTAAAATAAATAAATAAACAAACAAACAAACTTGCCCTTATATTTTTTGGCTGGCTCCCAGATGCCAAACTGTTTTACTCTACCCTTGTTCTAGAACTTATTGATTGTTTATAAGGAAATTCATGATCGCCAGAGATTTATATCACGGCTGCTTGATTATATTATGTCTGGCAGCTGTATTTCGACATTTTCAGTAAATAGACATTTCTGTATAGAATACATGCCTGGAATTCTGTGGTTGAACGCGTTCTGTTCCCGAGGAGAGAGATTCCCTTTTAGAACTGAAACAGAAGAGATCTGTTCCCTTATACGATCCATTAAGTGTATCATAACCGTTAATGAATTTGCTATTTATAAATTGTCATTTTTTGTAACGAGGTCGCCTAGGGCTCAAGTAATGAAGTGAGCTGCGCCAGCTGCTTCGTAATGAGAGGCACAGTTAGAGTTCGCGCAGGAGGAAGGTGCGGACGGGATACATCGCTTCCAATGTTGAAAATTCCGACAAGGAACAGTTCCATGAGGATCACAGACCCAATTAACCTAAGTGCCATTCAGTGTCCTCTAGAGAAAGTCCGCTATATGCAATTCTGTCAAATGCCGTTGGCGGGATGAAGAGCTTAGAAATATTATTATTTTATTATTATTATGTTTTATTTATATAGCGCCAACAATTTACGCAGCACTTAATACAATACATAAATTCAAGGGGTCTGACAAGACGAGAATTGGCAGACTAAAACAAACGTTAGGTGGAGAGACTCGGCTCGCAAGCTTACAATCCTGAGGAATAGATACAATGTAACGCTGAGCCTTCCAGGGAGAAAGCCATGCAGCTCCCACTCTTACTGTCACGTGTAACTCCAAAAGGAGCTTTCTCTGACATCACCAATCATACTTTTTCCACCAGGAGACCTCGGGAAAATGCTCCCTTTCCCAAATTGTTACTTTTATCCCCGAGTTTGGTTCCTGGCTAGATATTCTTATATGATCATCAGGCCTTGCTACACATTGGACATCAATATGTTTAGGTGGAACGTAAGCCTGTACCACACCAAAGCCATGTGTGTGGTTGTGAGATTCATTATTTCTTCCGACCAGTTTGTTATGCGTTGTGAAGGACCAGTCCTGTTGAGTTTCTCCTGCCTTCTAGTACCGTATCTCCCTGTTTAGACAGTACAACCATAACCATGATTTCTCTGTGTGAGCCGGTCAAATAGGCTAAAATTTATTCCAACGCTTCTAAAAATATTGTGCGGTTGGCACTAAAATGTAAAGATAGCGTCAGACATCCCACTTTACACTTCAGCAATTACCTTAACTGTCCAGAATACGATTAGATGTATTTAATTGATTTTTTTTTCTGCAAATGTCACCTTCTATGAATTATTTTCACCTCGTTCCACACATTCTCATTAGGCTGGATAATTAGCAACTCTTTTGCACCTATAAAAATGTCGTCTTCGGATTTCCTACTCATTACAGCTGTTCATTTCTTAGCACGGAATCAGCGTGATTAAACCACAGAGCGTGTGTTACATTTCCTTCATTTTTTACAGTATGTATATAATATATATATTTATATATAATGGTAGAATTACTATTTCATTTTCCTATTGCTTTGTAGGATGGGAAGACTTTTGTTCTGCCTACCCAGTTTGAAGAAGGGAAAGAAAAATGTCCGTATGATCCTGCAACGGGCTACACGGGACTCATAATAGGTGAGTAAAGGTTTTATTTAACAAAATAATAGGGCTGTTATTAGAAGCGACATTGACGGGGCTTCCCGTATCAGGTCTGGGGTCACATCCCATGCAGCCATAGCATGCTATCCTTACGCACACTTCGATAAAAATATATATTGTCGACTGAGTATCCGGTATGATAGAAAAAGACATGGAGTGGGAAAAGTATATTGGACAGCCTCTCTGACCTGTCTCCCTACCATGATGTTTGACCCCTGTACTAAAGGACGCGGTGTAAAGATGGTGAATAATCTGTAGACAAAGGGTCTTCTGTTCATTAAATGAGGATTTCTTAGAAATGGTATGTTTTTTGTTGAAGTTTTTTTTTGCTCTTTTTAGATGGTGGGCTTTACACAGCCACGCGCTATGAATTCCGCAGTTTGCCAGACATACGGCGAAACCTTTACCAGCGCACTTTGAAAACCGAGGAATCCCCCCTGCACTGGCTAAACGGTAAGAGGAGGATTCATCCTTGATGTTTGTGTTTTGTGATACGTTACTGTAACAGACAATGTAACAGATTTTATTATTCAGCTCTTTGATGTTTCCAGCGTGGGGATACTGATGCGGAATGCCGTGGGTCGTGTATGACATCACTAGGACATCATTAAACGCTTACTAGCTGTTAGTGCTGTGTATTTTAGGCAGGCTCCATGTTTGGTTTTCTGACACTTCGTTGATGTGGGGACCAGTTTGCTCTGTACTGGACCCATTCACTTTCTTTTAGTAACCCATCGCACTTCAATGCGGTTTGTTGGTTTAACTCGGTGGAACATGTTGGGAGACTAGATGGGCTTACAAGGTTCTTATCTACCATCAGTCAAGAATAGATTTCACTTTGGCGAAAGCCTATGTTATTTTTTGGGGGATATACATATTAACAATTAACATTAACAATTGCATATTTCTTGATTTTGTAGCGCAAGCATCACAAGTTGTAGACATGCAGCGATGGGTGGTCGATGCATTCTGCGAAACATTATGTTGTGCCATTCATGTTCTGTTATAATAGGTTACTTCCGGGGCTTTGAGTTACACCCCAGGTGTAAGAACTACAACTAGGATGCATAGGATACTTTTACCCACTAGTGCCAGAATTACAAGGCACAGGCAATGGGGCAAAATAGGGGCAATAATAATTATCACACAGCCAAGGAACCCCAGTCAAATCTATAAGGGTCGTGTTGTATCAACTTTTGTAACTCTTAAACTTAATGGAACAAAAGAAGTTTAAGAGACAAGGATGGTGCTGGAAGTAGCTGTGGCTAATCAGACTAAACTATGACAAAAGTCCAAGGATGGGACCTCTAAGGAAACACCGTTCATTATAGTGAATGCCATCTGAAGAATATTGTGAAAAGAACATCATGAGAAGGGTGAAGCAAAGTATAGTACTAAATAACAAGAAGAACCTATAGACAAGAAGAGGGAAGGACTAAAGCAACCAGCCTGATCATGGCCTTATTGCAAAAACTAAGTCTCAGGAACCAAGGAGAATGCGTAAGTTGGTGATATCACCTGAGACGCCATGTGAAGCTCTGCCACTAGTTTTGCCGCCAATGTTGTGCAATAAGAACCGGCATCAACTGCAGGAACACTTGGCCAGAAAATGCTTAAGACTGGTGGGTCAGATATGAGAGTACATAGCCTCAAGCTCAGAACAACAGGGCCTAGATTGGCCACAGTAGCCCCAAAGCAAGGATAATTCTCAGCCTCCCAATTGTAAATCCTTACACCCTTTCCTGAAACATCTCCATGCAAGGCGCCATTAAGTGCAGGCCGTAGAAAAGCTGGACCATAAGGACCCCATCTGCAGAGACCTCAAGCTGGAGGTTCTCGCCATGATATAAGTTGTACAATACTTACACGTTGGGTTTTTCATGCTCTGTTGATTATTTCAATCTGTTTCGCTGACAGGTCCCCATTGGCCTGTCTGTTATAAGTTTGTCGGAGTATATTTTTGACGATCTGTATTATGTATTGTTTGTATATACTCCGTGTTTCCAGATTCCCATGTTGCTCTGTACATCAAATGTTGACATTTCACCGGATCCATAAAACTTCACTCGCACCCTCCCATGGTTACTGTATGTGTTTATTTTGAGAGCTTGTGGTTTTTTTGACAGGCTAATGTCTTGTTCCAATGTCTTGTTTCTAGCTGTCTCTTCGAACAACAGACTGTTGTGACGCTAAACATACCCAGCTCTAATCGGAACCCAGAATTGCTGTTGCGCTGGTGGATTATTTTCTTCCTGTTTTACGATATGTAACGGGTTGTCAGATTGCACACTTTGAATAATTCATAGCTGTGTTACGGAGCCCGGTCTGATCATTCAGTGGCTTCCAGTAAACATTAGAATCTTTCATTCAATCTCTAAATGAAAAGATGGTCGCTTTTCAATATCACACATTTTACAATTCTATTTTATCATTGACCATTGTTGTCATCACGCTTCAAACACCTAAATCTTTTCCGAAATACAAAAATATTCTAAATGCAGCCAAATCATTAACTTTGGCAAGGATCGAGACCCTTCGATGATTAAGGGCCCTTGCTAACCCAGCCTAGGGGACACGATACCAACAGAGATAGGCAGAAAAAAATAATTGATTGAGAAATAGCTGTCCCCCCCTCCCCCCGTGAAAAACTTAAGGGAAAAATGTTGTTTCCGTAGATGTGTATGGGACGCATTATAAGAGATTTACTCTTCTCAATGCTTCTGTGCAAGTTACCGTGGAAGTAGATGAAGGCCAGCTTTTAGGAGATCCTGCAGAAAAGATTTTAAATATTTTGCCCAAATCTAGGCATCTAAACAACAATCGCCGGCAACCACGGTTAGATTTTTTTTTTTCATCTGACCTTCTAAAAACTTTCTTCCATGGAGGATCAAAGTCCCCCCCCCACCTTAAAACATTACTTATTCACTGGGAGCATTCTGTGTTGTGTGTGTGTATATATATATATATATACATGTGTGTATTGGGTACAATGTTACCCAGCTTCATGTTGTAGCACCCGTGCCATGACTTGGCACCCTGCGGCGAGCCGTCTGGTTACTATTGCTCCTGGTAGGATGTCTGGATTCCTGCTCTATCTCTATCTGCATTTTTGCTACAAACTCGTGCTTTAAGCTGCTCCGTTCCAGCGGGATCTGTAAACATCTGTGTTACGAATCGGATTATGTGGCATGTGTTTTGACATCGCTGTTTGCTTATCAGCGGGGAAAATGGAGAAACCCAGAGGATTGCATTTCCTTAAATCATTCGTGATAAATAAAACTATCTCGTGAAATTCCTCGAGGAAGAGATTCCCCCCAGGTACATTTAACTCCTACATCTAATGAACCAACGGCAATAAGTGCTGCTTCTAAAGAAATCGATGATCATCGCTATTCACGGCGGCTCTTATCGTTCTGATTCCGTTCCTTGTGCTTTTCGTTGCAGATGCCGAGTTCGTGTCCTCCGCTTTAATTCCGGAGAGTCTGAACGCCGAAGCAGGAGATGACGATAAAATCTATTACTTCTTCAATGAACGCGTCATCGAGGAGAGCTCTTCCTTCCTGGACAAGACGCAGGTGGCGAGCGTGGCTCGCGTGTGCAAGGTAGGTTTATCGTTTTTTCGCAGAGTTCTGCAGCTCTCCACCTCCACCATGGTCTGGTGATTCTTGCCTCTGATTGGCTGCTTGAAGCAGCCAATCGGTGGCAGAAAAGCGCTACTATTGAAATCAATGGGAGCACTTTCTGCTCAAGAGACCCCCCCCCGCACATAATGTTCCCCAAGACAGCGCCGGAGGTAAGTATATCACATGAAGGGAGAAGTGCTCGGCTCAATACCCCTCCTGCACAATATTTAGCATGGGGGTGGGGAAAGGAGCAAGTCTATTTGGGGGGATTCTGCAGAATCCCTCTATGCATTTGTAAGGGGCACCCCACAAAAATTTAAAGGGACCACATAGCTGTCGTATACATTATGTACATATTTTATTTTTATAAAGTATAGTTGTCCTGAAAAATATTGTACGGCGAGATTTTATAGCATTAGTGTTTATAATAATTGAGTTGAGCCCCTTAACGTTCCGTTATGTAGTCCTATGAAAAAAACCCAGTAACTATTAACACTGTCCATTAACTATAACCCTGGCCTGTGTGCCATTTGCCCGCTGAAAAGCACAAGTGTGCATTAACCCTTTAAACGCTATTGGGGTAAGCACTGCTTTTTTGAGAAAAACACCCAACCGCCTCGAGGACAAAAGCGCTATTTTTTTTAACCATAAGAGCAATGAACCTACTGAGATCCTCTGTTAGTCCTCTGTTTACCCCGCTCGTATATCAGGTTCATGCTACGGGGTGATTGCGAAACAGCAGAATATTATCTGGGGGGAGCGAATACTTTATCAGCAGCGACTCATGTTTCTTATCACAGGTAGGCCTTCTGCACACCTCCTCGTGCAATTTACACCAACACACCCCATCCTTAACAGATTGCGTTTATGACCTGGTATTGTTAAAGTTCAATCAAGGTGTTGGCACGGAGTAACGGTTAATTGCCTCGCCAAACTCGTTCCTGTTTAGCGGACTAAAACTCCCATGAATCCGAGGCATCCTTTACAGGTCCAAAAGCAATAGCTGCCTCGTAGATTGCTTGTGGCTTTTTAATGCATCATTAGAAATGTGGCTTTTTTTACTATCACCGAATATTGTGCATCGGGCGAGTGTGAAAAAAACGTGTAAAAAGATGATAAAACGTGTTTTCTCAATGATCTAATTTTTACGTGGTTACGAGGCATCAGATTAGAGCGTTTTACAATCCAGACAGATGGTAAATAGTTTCTTTCTTTCAATGCAATGCATTTCACAACCCAGACCGACCTAGACAATGCTTCTGTATAACGAATTGTGTGACAGCCGCATGTCTGCAGCGGAAGTTTGGTCATTTTTAGTGGTCCATCTTAGAAGCAGCGACCGTTTTAAATGTCGGTGGTTATTTTGATCGTTCACGACCTGTCAGAACTTGTCATAAAACAAGGATTTAAGGTACTTTTAAGCAGAAAAAAATAGCTCCTATTATCTGCGTGTTAAGGCAGAGTTTAGGGTACTTTCCGGAAAGATTTATTCCGATACAGCAAGTTTCTGACAACAAAGCCGGGCAATAATTCCAATCGATAACATGAGCGGAAGGTTCTAGTGAAGACAGACGGTATTCTCAGCATAAGCAGACAGAACGTTGGTTGCCATTTAATGTGCTTTCATTTCTACCCCAGTCGCTATAAAACTCGGTAGGCCCTAACGGCGATACCATTGGTGGTCATGGAGGACTGGATTGAAAACCACTGACGAAAGGGTCCTAATTCTGTAAATTATTGTGAGTGTCTGCTCTAAAGTTCTTTGTGATAGTTTAAGACTTATCCGTGACTTAAAGTAGTACTGAGTAAGCCAGACAAGCCAAGCAAGACCACAGCTTGGCCCGCCGAGTCTTCCCACAAGTCACAGACGTGCCGGTTGAACACGTGGTCAGACCCAACGACAGAAGAAGAGGAAGCACTTTAGCCACTTCCACGTGGAAGCTTGACTCAAGCGAATACTTATTTCTTTCCGCCAAGCTGTGCTGACCCAGGAGTCGCGCTCAGCCCGGCAGCAAGTTACCCAACGCCGAGAAAAACATCATTTACATCATTGTTTCTAGAAACGCTAGTCTGTAACACACAGAATGTGGCAAACCGTGTAAATATCACTGCATGAACACTGGTGGACAAATCAGATGATTAAATCACAGAGGAACGAGCTGAGAAGAACAGCCCTACCTGATAAAACTAATAAAGTACAAATAAAATACACAGATACACGCTGATCTATGTAGTCCAGGGATCTCCAAACTCGGCCCTCCAGCTGCTGCAGGACTACATCTCCCATACTCCTCAGCCAGCCCCTTAGCTGAAGGAGCATTATGGGAGATGTAGTTCTGCAGCAGCTGGAGGGCCGAGTTTGGGGATCCCTGATGTAGTCCCTATAAGTTAACAAATGGACCCAATACGGTCCTCATAGAAACCTTGACTTTAAACAAACTCTTAATTGAGGTACCTGCATTCAAGCAGGGATATCTACCATAGCACACTGGTAGCTAAATCACCAATTGGGAGTTTTTATATGTGATTACAGCAGTGTAGATTATAAAGGAGTCGGCTCCAGACTGCGTAGCTTTGGGGGCAATAATCCCATTTCCCGTGTACTTTCTAGTTTCCTTATCCATTTATACTTTTGTGTAGAGAAATGTCACGCAATTTCCACCCCGTGCAGTGCAAAAAAAAAAAAGTTTCACCCAGAAATTTCACAGCAAGTCACATGACATGAACTTGATGTCCACATGTGATGTCAGGATGTAAATAGAGTCACTGCTTGCTCTATGACATCAGCAATCAGATATTTAAAGTTTGTACCGTACTTCTGAAGGTGTTATTCCCACAAAATTCACGCGGGATATTCATGAATACAATTAAAATAATCTACAATTCCCACAATCCTAAATCAGTCACCTTAACCTCAATAACCATATTATACCATAAAAGGCATAAACAGGTCTAGATAATACCGCATGCTGAAAACCGCTTATTCTCCCTTTATGCATCCAGGACACGGAGTTACCAGATGACATTTTTTTTTACATGAAACTAAACCGTTTCACAATATCATTCTTCTACAAGACATACAATTCCAAGATAAAGGAATGTTTTCCTCCGAAAGAATTCCGCTTCCTGAGCCAACAATCCGAGGAATAGAACATTTATTCACTACCCACAAGCACCGTTATGAATTATTGAGTAATCGCACGCTGTCGCACACCGCGAGCCAGCAAAAAAGAACAGATTTGAATGTTGTCTTCTTTTCTTTCTGCTATTTTTCGCAGGACCATGTTTATATTTTTATTTAGCCTGTTTAATTTTTGTTTTGAAAGTAAGAATATTTTTTTCCACTTTACTACCCAAAAGCGCCTTACATTTTTGGACAAATATTAATTGTA
>VKOC01000007.1:5093308-5141838 GCA_009364415.1 Spea multiplicata
TTAATTGTACTGCCCCCCCCCGATGAAAATGTTAAATTAACCTTGTCTACTTACTGCTTTTGGGTCATGATCTGCTGATCGTATAATTTATATACCTGTTTGACCACACACGCTCCCCTCTCACTTCCATTCCACTCCCTACCCACTTCCATTCTACTCCCCACCCACTTCCATTCCACTCCCCACCCACTTCCATTCCTCTCCCCACCAACAGCTGTCTGAGACCTGCTCTGTTATTACGCACAGTTATCCCCATCCCTGCCCATGATTAGCTTTGTTGTTTCACAAAAGCACTCCCCCTCAAGTAGAGTAGTCTACCCCGCAAAGTTCCCATGTATGATAATTTAACTTTAATAACAAGGCTTTTCCTTCTTAATGGTTGGAGCCGTAAACCATTAAGAACTGCAGGAATCCCAAACCCAATTCACCTTCTTTCTGTTGCCTGTAGAATAAGTAGGCACTAACCCCAGGATATAGTAAACAATCAAAAGAAAATAGAGCAAAAATGAGTGAGCTGTGAATCCGAAAAATAAATAAGCTGCTGAAAAACCTCTCGTGAGTTCCGCCTTAAATCACATAACTAGAAAACAACAGAAAAAAGGGATAAATAATAATGATAAAAGTGAAAACAAATAATTACAATGAATAACAAATAAAAATAAAATCTAATATGCTTCGAATAGAAAAATATAACACCCAATTTGACACAAAAAATAAAAGTACTTGTGAGTATCCAATCTTCCAGTTTTTCTTATGATCTTTACAATAAGGACTTAATCAATTCAGATTCTTTTTACGGTTTTCGCTATCGCATTCATCAATTTGAATTTTTTTGCGAGTCAAATTTGGCCTTTTTTACTATTTGATGCATATTTGTATTATTTGACGCACATCTTCATTGGGATTATTTCTATCCACTTTCTATTGTTTTGTTAGAGCTGACCTCATCACTTTCTTTCTATTGTTATAGTAAATAAGCACCATAGATAACGCATTTTTAACAATTTAATTGAGAACATGGAATAAATACCTCCGTATGTGTCAAACATGCCACTTTCTGGTGGGACTCGGCACATTCGTCCTCGTATACGGTGTTTAGAAGCCATCCAGGTTTTAGACTATATGGAAATCTAGCAGGAGATTTATGGATAATTCAGCGTCTGTCATCAAACATCTTATATCCTCCTTACAGTAAATTGTTTGGAGACTGTTTACTTGATACGTTTTAATATATATCTTCCAGCTTACTGTACATCAGCAACCTAAATCTCCCACTATCATTCTTCTATGACTCCTCCAGGACAGTGAGTGAACCTTGGAAGGATGAAGCCAAAAGATGTCACTGTTCGTTGTGTCTGTTGAGTGTAAAGAAGACGTCTTTTAGATCTTTTTCTTTTTTTTTTGTGTGGTCGGATTATAGAGATAGCGTTAAGCAACACATTTTTCTCTCGTCGTATATATAAAAGCGGGGCAACTTGGCTAACCAGGACACGATGGGAGTCAAGTTTGCAGTCGCGACTTTACAAGAGCCATGCAAAAAGAATGCAAAAAAACCCAGAATGCTGCAGAATCTTGTAATACATTTTTTATTGGACTAACAGTATTTAAAATAATAGACGAGCTTTCGGGAGTCCTCCCTTTATCAAGTCAAAAGCATTTCTGACCAAGCAAAAAGATCCGAAATGAATTGCTCATAAGGTTGCCTGTTGGGAGTCCTGATCATCTTCCCAGTTAAATGACAATAAGAGCTAACATATATATATATATATTATATATATATTATTATATATATATTATATATATGTCATGTTTATTGGATTTGCATTAATAGTGTTTTTTTATTTTTATTTTTTAGAGTGACATGGGAGGCAAGAAAATTTTGCAGAAGAAATGGACATCGTTTCTGAAAGCGAGACTGGTCTGCTCCATGCCTTATTATGAAACCTTGAAGAGCGCCTACACCCTCGAGCTGGGAAGCTGGGACACGGCAATATTCTACGGGGCTTTTATTCTGCAGTGGTAAGCGGCATTGTAATGATATTCCAGCACATATTATTATCTTTTATTTATATAGCGCCAATAATTTATCCATCGCTTAGATGCTCAAAGTATGAGAGAGGTATACAAGGAGCTGTGAAAAATGTAACTATCAAGAAAAAAAAGTATTCTAAGTAACGGTATTGTCTATTTGAGTTCTGGAATCGCAGATAAAAGTATAATCATATACAAAAGAACACTGTATTTTCAATGGTTTCCATGATTTTCTGTTATATTTATTACATGATAGTTCTATCAAAAAGCTCAAGAAAATCCTAGCAAGAAGAATAAAGATCTTTGGATTGCACTGAATTCGTTTTCCTAGCAGCTGCGGCAATCACTTATTGTACAATTGGTCAAAAAGTCTTCCAAATATGTGTTGTGAAAAGCTTTCCCAGATTAATCTCTTTATTGTAGGACATTTTTTCTCTAAGTGGGTCCAAAGTAGCAAAGAGAGGGCAGATGGTCAGCATGTCGATGGTGGGAAAATCCTCCCTCCCACTTTAGCGGGTAGCAATTATATCTGGTGTCATAATTTGACATTTCTGAAGTGCTTAGTGTTTCTTGTTATGATGTTCTTGCGCCGTTCGGGTTCAGTGGTTATCGTTCTACTGCTGGCTCATCTCCTGTACAATTTATTGACCCTGTGACTTGTCCTACTCACATAAGTACAACACAAACCCAAATTAGGCCCTCTTAACAATTTGTGAGGACTCTGTGAAGGACAGGGAATAAGATGACTGATACTGTTATTTATTATTTTATATAGCGCCATCATATTCCATGGCGCTGTACAATGGGTAGACAGGACATGACAAATTGACTTACAGGAACAGGTAAGGAGGGCCCTGATTAAAAGAGCTTACAGTCTAGAGGGATTAGAGAGGTTATTAATAAAGTCCATGTTGTGTTTAAGACCCTCCTGCCTGCCTGCATATTAGTCAAGGGGGCTTCATCAATGGTCTGAACAAAGAAGAAGTAGTCCAAGAATCTCACTGGATCAACGCGTTTTAATTGTATTTTTGTGATGACGATTCATTTTAGATATTTCACAAGCTGCCCAAGGACATCAGAACAGCTGAAGTAGCTCAGTAAAACATTGTGAACTTTGACTTCATTACTCATCATTTATCGTTGTCTGCGCAAACCATAAATGTCACATGTATTTCCAGATGGTTAAAGACCTTCAATTGACACGGCATTAAACTTATATGATCTGCAGAATATAATTCATATCTAGCCTGGCCTGTGCTTCCTCGACTACAAATGTACGGACTCCAGATCTGCAACCTATCACGCATTAAAATGTGTGGGATACTGGAAACGGCAAATTAAAATAAATGGATTGTATGTTTTATACATGGCTGGATGTGATGGAAATCATGACCCATCACTTCTACTTGTTCCGTTTAACACTGGAGCACTCCTTGATTCCTTTCTCCATTATGAAGTGTAAGGAGATGTGGAGGGTGGGCAACGGGGCAAATGCATATGGAGGCAATCGCAAGGAGCCACCGTGAAACCTTAAAGGGAAGACACAGCTATGATGTGCGGTAAAGCGGTTGACAAGTCCCTTTAACCCCTTACGGGCTTTGTCATTAAGGAGTTAAGAAAGCTTCCTTAGAATTTCCTGAATATCACATAACTTGTAAGATAATTCAGAGTAAATAGTACGCCAGCCGCTCCCTACAAGTAATCGAATCATGGCTTGTTATCTGGATCAGGAGTTCAGAATTAACATCATGTGCAATAAGAAAAAAAGCTGAAATGGCATTAATGCGCGTTATGCACCTAAATTACCATTTTCAGAGAAACTCACTCAAATTTCTGTGTGATTTTTATGGGACGTACTAGTGAACAATACCTGCGAGTTTCCATGGACTGAATTTGAAGCCCAATAATGAACTTTCCGGTGTCCGCCATTTTTTTTTTAATTTATGGAGGGGGTGACGCACCTTGTCATGTTCTGCCACTTTATAGATCTCTGGTCGGACCCCATCTAGTGTAGTGTATAAAGTTCTGGATACCCTTATCTCAAGAAGGATAGATTTTGGAGTTCAGAGGAGGGCTACAAATATCGTGAATGGTCTGCAGAATAAATATTATCAGGGAAAAAAAAAAACTAAAGTCATAAATAGCATTAGATGTACTGTAAGGAAGTTTTACGGTAGGAAGAGGGTGGTAGAGAAGTAGAACAGCCTCCCAGGAGAAGTGGTTGAGGATAATATTAATGAAAATAAAGCATGCATATGGTTATTCTGAATCTAAGTAAGGACTAAGTTTTGATTAAGGTTTGAGTCTTCACATCAAGATAGATCCAAAGGTTCTTATCTACCATCAAAGGTTCTGCTTTAGGTATATAAAATGTTTCCTAGGAAAAGTCGATGTAAAAATTACCACCGAAGGAAATTCGCATGGATTTTTTTTGTAGAATTGTAATTTTTAGCTTCTTTTTAGAGGAACCCTCAACCGGTAGCTAAAACGGAAGCTCCACCTGTTGAGCCCGGTTTGGGTATCTCTGTAACTGGCAGCCGCTGGCACAGAATTAAGCAAACAAGTCTTTTTTTTTTCCCCGGGACGAGTGATTGAATAGGAGATGTCACCGTTAACAGATGCACATAATTACTGGGAAAGAAAAACACCATGAAATATGCAAGGAACCGTTGCCAAGATAACTGAGAATGGAGCCGGCACGGAATAGGGGGTTGTTTGCCGATATCTCGCTTATTATCAAGTAAATATTGAGGCTGAATAGGTTTCTCCATCCCACTCATCCTTCGCGCAGGGAACGTCCTTGGTGCATCTCAGCTGGTGGCTTCAATCTGCTTACTCAGCTTCTTAAAGGGGTTCTTATTCTTCAAATTCAAATGCCTATTAACCATTTCAGTACCAGTGGGGTGAGCAGATACCACTCTGGAAGGAGGGTACAGCTCAGAGACCAGTTAGGTAAAGTACTAAATTGGGACCCTCCATACTTATGTATAGTATACAGTGCCGGCCCACCGAGAAATTTCTTGGTTTCCCGGTGGGCCAGTCCGGCCCTGGAATACATGACCATATAGTGATCGCCGTGGTCTCTGCAATGGGCCCTAGAATGCCTTGCAGAAGGGAGAATGGGAAATCTAGCCGGAGGGGGGGGCATTTGAGAGGCAGGGAGAATCCTACATAAATGCCCCTCTCCCGTGTGTCTGTTTTACCACCTGTTTCCTAGAACTATTTGTTTTCTTCAGTTTTAAACTTACAAGGAAAAGTTTTTTCGGATCCAGTTAAAGTAATAATAAAATATAGAAACATAGGGGGCAAGGACCTGGCAGCTTTCTCCGGTGCCACAAGGCGAGGGGCACTTTTTATCCGGGTGCCGGATTTCTGACCTTGCCCCAGGCGCCAAGACCCCAAGTTATGGGTCCTGGGACTATCCTAGTCAACTCAAAATCAAAGAAGAATGGCAGGCTATATAAATAAAAGATAATAATAATAATAATGCTCTTCAAAACGTTTTAATGAATCAAACTAATCCTCTAGATTGTAAGCTCCTTTGAGCAGGGCCCTCCTCACCTGTTGTCTCTGTAAGTCATTTGTTATGTTACATACTACTTACCGGTATGTCCTGTCTACACATTGTACAGCGCTACGGAATTTAATGGCGCTATATAAAAAATTAAAATAATAATAATATTATATTAAACTATTCATGTTCCCTAATGCAAGCGACAGAGCTCCAGAGTTTAAAATCCATTAATCAGGGGTTCAGTTTGTATTAAAAAAAGTGTAGTTAATGTGAGAAGATGATGAATTATTAAATGCCCTTTATGTGCAGCCCATATAGCATATTTTCCATAAGGCTGCGTTGTAAAGCAGCCGCGATGGTTATCAGCGTGTCTTCCGTATGAGTAACATTTTACCAAGTCCAATAAAATCTGTCCTCTTTCTATCTGCGGCAGTAAGGGCTGCATCAGCGGCTGCCTACGCGGTATTTATGGTTTTTATATCATCCCCGGTTAAGCGCTTTTGCCAGATTAGCAGATTTTATAGCCAACGAGGGAGATTCCTTTTGATTTTAAAGCTAAATACCACAAACTACATATTACATATGAATTAAATAGTATTTTCTTGTTTTTCATTGTTTTTATTTCTGTATAGGATATAAGTAGTTGTAGAAATCATGTAGGTATGGGGACTACAGAATATCAGCGTTACCCCTCCTGGTGCCAGAAAATACCACTGGGGGCAGTTGTTCTATTTTTCAAACCAAAATCTAATTTACAAAGTGTTTCGAGATTCTGGAGTTTATTTAGTATTTTTTATTTTTTTTACAAAATGCATTTATTTTCACTGCAATCGCAGGCTCTTGGAGGGAGGATTTAACAAACCGGTATCGTTAACGTTCCTGTTGTCTTCAGATCTAAAACCTTGTAGGAATATTAATGCAGTCTACTAGAATTACATTGGCTTTGCTGAGGATAACGAAATAATTCTCTTCTGAAACGGGGAAAAAAACCTGTTTTTAGTGAAATGGGAACGATTGTTTTTCATGACTGCAGTTGACATCCCGTTGCGATATGTTGAGCAATTTATCTCCTAAACCGAAAGTCCAACCTCGTAGAAACCTTTTTTATCCACACGAAAATAATATTTAGCCATGAAATCCTGATTTCCCGGGAGCTTCGAACGGCACAGCTTGGCTTTAGTATTCCCAACTATTCCCAAAAAAAGAATTCTATATTTATTATGTTAAAAAAGACCTATATAATGAGTTATGAAGGATAAGTACTGTAGAATAATGATATATGTGTATTCGAAACACACTTTATGTATGTATCATGAGAGTATCTGCAAGGTTTGGGTGATCACCACCCCATCCATTACTTTATTTCTCCCCGGTTGTTGAGTTGCTGGCAGGGTTTTTAAGGGGGGAGTATATGAGATAATATCAAGATATCAGATTCATTGATATTATAGTTTAGCTGGTAGTCGATTACTTTTAGAATAATTAGTTCTCTAATACAATTATACTGATTAAAAATCAGTACAAGATTATGCTAGTTTTATTACATTTTTTAAGATAAAAGCTATGATTTAACAGATTAAACTGAAGACGGTTCTTTTCTCTTTTTATTGGTGTTGTAAAACATTCATTTTCAATTTTTTGTTGGTTGTGCATGTTGCATTTTTGTGCTGTTTTTTGGTGTTTATTAAAGTGTATGGAAAATATCGGTACATTGTTTCTATATTTTTTTCCCCCCAGGAGGAACATGGAGGCATCTGCTATTTGCCAATATAGCATATCGGATATTCAGAAGGTGTTTGACGGTCCGTACATGGAATACCAAGACTCTTCTCGGAAATGGTCCAGATACAATGGTGAAGTTCCAAAGCCCAGGCCAGGCTCGGTGAGTGGCGGATATACGCTCACATGTCTTCCTCACTAATAGTAATCGCTGCCTGGTGACCGTTCTAATAGATCTCTAAAAAAAAAAGTCAACATTTTTTATTTTGGAAAAAGTTCTGTATTTTTATGCAGCAATTACTGAATTCATAGGGGATTGGGAGCTCTAAAATCGGCGTTCTTGCAGTTATAAAGTGGCAAGTTGAAACAAGGACATGCTCCTCGGTGATCTTCCCAATTACATGCCTCTCTGTTTACTGGTTTTTGTCTCCAAATATTTAGGAGACGTAATCATTTCAGGTGGCTAAAACGACGCGCCCCCCCCCTTCAGGCAGACTCATTGCCTCCCGGCGGCTCAAAAACACGCACAAAGCTTACACAATCTTACTCGGAAACCCACAACCCTTAACCCTCGAGTACGGCCAGACCTTCATGCCCACTTTCCCCGAGGATCATTTGTACTGTTATAGACATTAAAAAAAATAAATGTTTACAGAGGGCAAATATCCTCCGCTACCAGCTAATAGAACCCAAAAGATTGTGTCCAAAGTAAATTATGTTGTTGTTTTTACTCTTTCTTTGCGCGTTCTCAAGGTCTTGTATTTGTTTTCTCTTTTATTTATCTTAACTGAAAGTAATCCTCGCTTATCCGTGTAAAGGTTGCTTGTATATAAAAAGAATATATGAATAGAAGGCGCTTGAATGACGATATGCGGATAAAACGTAACCGCTTGATTGCCGGTGGGGAGAGGAGCTGTCGGCAAGAAGATGCATGGCAATAATAATTAATATTAATATAATATTAATAAAATAATTATATAGATCAACGGTAGCATTTTTTTTAAATTAAGGGTGTCCATGTGTCTCCTACATCCTGGGATAGATCTAAGAAAGGATCATTCAGGGGGTTGAGGAATTAAATACTTCATTATATGTATTTTCCATAACTGTTCTCTTTTGAAGGGGAAATCTAGTGATCTTATTGTAAAGATAATCCTGGTTTATTCATTCCTTTTGTCCTTTCAGTGTATCACGGATGAATTCCGGAGCAACGGATATAACTCTTCCCAGGATCTCCCCAATAACGTTCTAGATTTCGTGAAGCTTCACCCGCTGATGTACGAGAAGGTGAAGCCGGTCGGTGAGCAGCCAATTCTGATGAAGAAGAATATTATATATACCCGGATAGCCGTGGACAGGGTCACTGCTCTGGATAACAAGCAGTATGATGTCCTCTTCATAGGGACAGGTCTGTATTTCTTCTCATCATGCTCTTCTACTACACAACTTGGTTAGCAACCCCATCATAGTTACATTTGCTAGAAATAATTACTGTTTACATGACATATTGTCAAAAAATCACGGAATCATCATCATCAATGGTCACTGACCTTCGGCACACTGGCTCTTTTGGTCTACTTCTATTAGAATTGCAGATCTATCTAAATCTTGTATTTATTTGACACTTTCCATTCACTAAAGTTGGAGTTTGTCAGTAGACTTAATATTTAAACTCTTTCTTCGCTACTCATTATGAAGGACCGACCCCAGTAAGCCTCTGCTGCAAGAGGAGATGAGCCGGTCTTTTATAATTTATAGCAAAATCACGTTCATGTTAGAGAAATCTCCACATTTTAGTTATGCGTTATAAAGGGCCAACTTAAACTTAAAGCACGGATTGCTCTGTATAAGGCATAATGATATAAATAAAATTACTATTACAAAAATGTGTCAATATTTGGTTAAATGTTCTTATTCTTCCTCTTTGTTGACGATCTGCTCGGTGACCCATCCTTTGGTTTGGATTTAATTCAATAGGTGATGGCTGGATTCACAAGGCTGTGGTTATCAACTCTGGAGTCCATATTATAGAAGAAATTCAAGTTTTCAAGGAGCGGCAACCAGTGGAGAATTTGGTGATCTCCAAAAAACAGGTAAAACAGCCATTTTCTATATAGATTAATTCATTAACTAAACACCAAAACATAGAACATAGAAAAAAGGGATTGCACAAAATAATTTAATAACATGATCCCGTTTTTGTGGTACGTTCTGAAAATACAAATGCCGAAAAATGTATGTTTTGCTAACAAAAAAAGGGAGGCTATGTCTGGATTCTCCAGCAGTTATGGAACCTCGTTATTTCTGGATGTCGGACCTGTCGTCCCGCAGAATGCCGTCTTTGCCTAGTCATGCTTCATAACATATACTAGCCCGGAGTATAAAGCGCAGTGGAAAATGTTGGAGGGGCTAGCCTGGCGTATGTTAAGAGATGACATTCTGTTTACGCGTGGCTTCTCCCCGTTAGCTGTTGCGGCTCGGTTTTGCTAGCAGGGATCTGTGACCATGTTTGGCTTCATTTCGACCCAATTGCGAGATCTCGTGGGAACGTTTTGTGACCTCCTTCGTGTGACTTTCGAGGCCAATGACACTCTTTTGTGCTACAAACCGTTCTCGCTCTGCGTCTGTAGTGGCTCTTAAAAGTTTAACATTTAATTTGACAGCCGACACGAATCATTTTTCCGTTCCTTAAATAATACTAAAATATTCCTTATTTTTGTGTCATTTGTGGCTCATGATATCCCATGCATTCTTGTTTGCCGCTTCGGCTTTAAATACTTAAGATCTCTTTACCATAAAATGTTTTTTTTTTCTTATATCGTGTCGCGTTTCAACATCTAAAAGCAATAGGTAAGGTTCATGACATTCTGCAAAAGAAAAGGCTGTGGCAAAGTCTGTGGTCTACACTCTGGGTTTCTTTTATGCAGTTTATTTAACGTCACGTCTGTCTTAACCTTAAACTTACGTAATAAGTTAAATGTAAAGGGTAGTTAGTCTGTATCGGCCGTTCGGATATAGTGATTGAAACTTTCTTTTGCTAGCGGTGGGCTACAAATGTTACCCTCTACTTGAAATCACTGGTTCTGGCCGTTCTCTCCCCATGTAAGCGATAATCCTGTAAATTCCGACACATTGTCAAATCAGCTTCACCAACAGCAAATATTGTGACCAAATCACAGTAATGTAGGTTGCCCATCAACATTAACCCCATCCTTCCTGCTTTTGATCCAAAAGAAGGCCAAAGAAACCCCAATTAAGCTATTTTCCAAATTTTCCCACTTAGGGTGAAAAAAAAATCCTTCTGGACGCCAAAAAGTGATCCGATTTCTCATTGGATCAAGAAGCTCTTATATTTTATTCTATTATTTATAACCTTTTATGTTCTGCTTTTTCTAAAAAAATGAAAATAAATAAAAATAAAATAAAAAAAACATTAAGCCCCTTCATTTTATTTGATAGAAACTCCTCTCTTGGCAGTGAATTCCATACCTTTATTGCCCTTACTGTAAAGAGCCCCTTCCTTTGTGATCTACATATATAATATATATATTGGACTACATTTCTCAGTCTGTAAGTACGGATCTGGTTCTGGAAATGGGTCGGATGCTTTGGCGGTCACAGTGTAAGCCTTCCGTAGAGCTGAATACAAACTCATCGCCGTTATTCTCTCCGGTTAACACCGGCAATCGCTTCCTATTAATAGCGCTCACTCCAGATAAAGACTTCAGCCTCACTCCATACTCTCTCCAAAGCCTTTATCTCTCCGCAAGCTGAACATCATTTTTAAAGGGACAGCCGCTGATTAGTATGTTAGGTACGGATAGCGAGCAGGCACCAGACTGATCATTTCAGATAATGGTGGCCCTACATAAATCAGTAACTAAATATAATTACAGAACATTTAACTGTTTTTTTATTTATTTAAAGAAATTTTTATAGCTGCTACATCATATTCAGAGTAGCGGGGAGTTGGACCCTACAGTGAGGAATACAATGTAGGAGGTTGGATAGCAATGACATAAATCACTAGTAGAATCCCTTTGATTCTCCGTCTTCTCCGTGAGATTAGGAGTTTAGAACTATAGGAAAATGCAGTAAAAAAAACATTATTCTTAAGTGTAGATAGACAGACTTTTCCATACGAGCAGCCGCTCCATGAATTCTCCAAACACGGGACTGTTTGCATGTACCGTATGATAGTTTGAGTCTCCAAACAAAAAGTCTAAACCTTTTTTGGGAAGAAATGATTGTGGTTCAGTAATTCGTTACATGTGATTGGCACGAATACACGAAAGGTCAAACCATTAACGGCTTTTAAGGGCCAAACCCCTAGTGATTATACTCCCAAAGGCACTCTGTATCTCGACCAATCAATCGAAAATCGCTTTCCGGACTTTGCCGTCTAAACTTTGTAAAATCTGCGGTAATTCAATTAGCAAGAAAAGCTAAAGAACTTTGCAGATTGCTGGAGGGAATGTTGCCGTGAACCATGCGAGGCTTCGTTTACAGTGTCTCTCTCCAGAATACTCTGGTTTTCCGATACGTTCGTCTCCCGGTTGCCGTAATTTCTGTATATTCTGTGCTTTTCTGTATTTATCAGTAAGCATATGCGGTACTTGGTAAAATGAACTCTGGACACCCCTTGATGCAGAATTTAAAGGAAGAGGAGCGCTTCAACTGGACTTCATTTTATGTCATTTATCTGATGTAGAAAAGCTATACATATGTAGCTATTTATAATATTTTTATATCAGTTGTGTTTAATGTTTTAAACCGCTATTGGCGTGTTCTGACCTGTGCGGGGACGTAACTAGAAACCACAGTGCCAACTTTGCCCTAAACAGCTGGTGGACGCCACCTTTGTCCCAAGACATTCGTGCTCACATACACTTATACATGCACATTCATGCTCACATACACTTATACATGCACATGCTCACTTCATGCAACATACTACACTTATATGCACATTCATGCTCAGCATTATCACATTCAGCTCACATACACTTATACATGCACATTCATGCTCACATACACTTATACATGCACATTCATGCTCACATACATACATAAACATACCTGGGAACTTGTGCGTTCCGGCTACCCGGAGCCTATCCCGCTCCCAGAGGATTCGAGTGTCCACCTGGAGAAACCCAGAGAGTACCCAGGTTTGTACATAAATATAATACAAACAAACAAACATTCATACATACCCCCTCCTGGCCCTGCTTACCTCTCACCTGTCTTGCAGCTGTCTGTCTGGAGCAGCCTCGGTTTTACGGTGGGGTAAAACCGAGGCTGCTGCAGACAGAAAGCTAGAGGACAGGTGAGAGGACAGGTGAGAGGTAGGCGGGGGTATGTATAGTATATATATATGCTATAGATGTCATTTATAGGAGGGTTCCCTTTATACACTTTTATAATAGAAGAATAAGAAGGAACATTAACTGCTTTGTTTGGCTGCTCCTCGTGATAAATGACTCTCATTTATAGCTCACATGCAGCCATGCTGTATGTATATATATATATATATAATATATATATATATATATATATATATATATATAGATCATAAGTCTTTCTTGTCTTCGGTTTCTAGTCTGCTTTTTGTATCTACTCTGAACACTTGGCAAGACTTCGGCAAATATTGATGGTTTCTTGGGCTTCGCTGCAGAACCTGAGAGAATATATTATTTATCAGCTGGCTCCTTTCTTCCTGAATATTTTGGTTTCCAAGAAACTGTTGAGAATAAAAAAAAAAAAAAGAAAAAAAAGAAAAAACCCCACGGTCTTGTTTTGGAATGATCGCTTTACTTCGTCATTATGGCAGCGTTACAGTCAGAAAGACGTCGGGAAATAAAACCCTTTTTGGGTCGATAGGATGATTTTAGCAGTTTTCTTAAGACGCGTTATAAAAATAAACTATAAAAATAAACTATTAATATATCTATTTTTTTAAATCAATCTTACTCTACAGCCTTTGGAACGCCAGCCTAAAACTTTTGCACAGGGCCTTAGTTACATGGCCGCTTAAAAGACCGGGGGGGGTAGTTTTATTTTATGGTACTAGGATATATGTGTGGTTAGGAGGGTAAGGGGGCTTTAATGAGACTTTTTATCAGAATCTGTGACCTGTTGGTAGAGTTTATTCATACATACAAGGTAACGCGTGACTTCTTTCTAGCCATTTATGTAACTAAGTAAGGCTAAGAAGAAGAATGTATTTTAATTATGCTGGAGGATAGGGACTATCCCACCTAAACAGGGTCACTTGGGAGCTATGCGCTGTTGTATACTGTGTATTTATGTATTTACATATATGTATGGATATCACAGCTATATTAAGGGGGGTATTAGTACATAACCATATCCGCAGATGTTACCGGAAACATTAGCAATCACATTTTCAGAACACTTTGTGTTTCATACTCGGCGGGAGAGCTTGTTTGCTACTAAATTCTACATTCCGGGGTAATAAAACTATACATTTTTTTTATAGTTCTGCATCCTGACATTTTGTTTTATTCTGTTTTGCAGAACAGTTTATACGTAGGAGCGCCGAGCGGAGTTCTGCAGATACCGCTTTCCAGCTGCGACAGATACACGTCGTGCTACGACTGCGTCCTCGCCAGAAACCCGTACTGCGGCTGGGACGGAGACGCGTGCCGCGACGTTCTCACATCGGAAGACAGGTAAAGCCTCGCGGGGGGTGGGATGTTTCTTCTCATTGGGGAAAGAATCTTTTAAACTCAATTTAGGAACTAGAGTTATGTCAATTTGTGACATCATTGTTTAGCCCTGTATGCAAATGACTCTCCAGCCATCATATGCACTTTAATTCATATGATAGCTGAGTAGTCTCTTTTGATTTCCATGGTGCCCCCCGTACAAAAGTACAGTGGATTTTCATAAAATTACCCATATGCATTTGCCCCCATCCCATCCCCCACTCCCCCCCTGCTAAATGGCATGCAGGAGATGTATTTGGCTGAACCGATCTCCAATCAGATCCTGCACCGGCTCTGCGAACACTCGGGACAGGGGTCTAAAGAGACCCCAGTGCACAGAGGTGTTCTGCTGCCGTTCTGGAGCTGCAGCTTCTCCCCAAAGTAAGCATTTACTTGTCTTTTTTTTTCCGCAGGTTGAACAAATGTATACGAAAGTAATCACAAAGTACTTACAAAGTACTTTCCTATGCATTCCTTGGTCAGGGGGCTGCCTGGAGTGTCCCTTTAAAAAAAAAAAAAAAAAAAAAGAAAACGCCAAAGGCCCTAATGGTGGTCCCCTGCCTTCCCAAAATCTAGCACGTAACGTGTTTAAAGCCATCAGACCGGAGTCTGCGGTTTTTGCAGCGTGAGGGCTGTTGAAATAACAGCGGGACCGCGTCTAACGCAATGTTTTGTTGACCTGTTACGGCTGGCGAGCCAATTGTGAAATTCCCACCTCTTGGCTTCCGATCGCTGGGACGAGCCGGTCTCACGTACTCGCAGTCACTCGGGAATAACTAAAACCATTAGGGCTAAAGTGCAAGGGATTTGTTTATATGCTAATGCATTAACTCAACTCATTTGGCTCGTTTTATCGTTTGTCAATACTTTTCCCCTAGCAATGTCAGTAGTATTAATAAAATTAAGCCCTATAAAGGGTTTTGGGCCCAAAAGTCTAATATAACAAAAGTTAGGCTGTTTTTACCCCTTTTCAGTGCTGAAGGGCTGCACCATGGATTGCAGATCACGGCCGACACTGAAGGGGTTAAACCAAACTTCACTGTGTGTTTCGATGTGAAAAGAAGGAGCTAATCGAGAAACCGCACACGCTCCATTAATCAACTCATCGAGACGCCTCGTGCGTCCTTAGAACGGAGCGCGTGATAAATGTAGCTTTGGTTTTTGCACCAATTATTAACCGGCATTGTAATGATTGTTTAAATTAGCTTAATGAAGAAGAAAATCTTACATTGTGTTTTTTTAGTATCACTTCCTTGCCGGGAATAATTATCCGGCGCGGAAAACAATTGTCAAATATTTGGGAACCCCCATTGCTCCCCCCCCATTTTCTCTTATCCTCTGGGAAGTGGTTGTGTGTAGGGGGCATTATTTTATGGTGGTCTTCCAAAGACGGAAGGAGATTTAGCCATCAGTACCTAATCCCTGGCCTCCTGCTCCCTACCATTAGTGGTAGACTCAAGATGTTGGATCAGCTAAGAACAGGACAAGAGATGAATCACAACAGAGCGCCCAATTTTGAGGACTCTTTGGGGAGACTCTTTGATCTTGGGATCCCACCCAGGATAGAAGGAGGCATTGTGATTTAATGAGGAACTCGGGTCAGGATCTCCAGGGGTCCCAAGTAGACCACCAGGGCAAGTGGTGGCAGTAGATGCAGAGCAGTTGGGCTCCATCGTTCTCTAATGGCCCCATCACAGCTCTTAGAATTCGCCTCATGTTGTGTTTTTCTTTTTTTCCTTTCTTCTTAATTAAGCTTTCTCTTGACTGTTTTTGATCTGTAGTTGTCATCGCTTTTTACAGTGTGAGTTGTTTTTTTTGGCTGCTTGCAGGGTACGGATGACGCAGGACATGCAGAGTGGTATCGGAGGATGTTTAAACAGCACAGACGAGGGTAAACGCTCTGTTTATTTTATAACATCGGAGTTGCACGCTTGTAGAAAAAGGGGGGGGGACTCTTATTCTAAACGAAATTGCTGAAAAGTAACAAATCCTTACATTACATCTAAGCTTCTGATCCTCTAGTTTTCAGTTATGGCCTCTCGTTCTAACATTCTCCCTTCTTAGAAATAAACTTCTCTCCTGTACTTAAATCCCTTATGTATTTAAATGTTTCTCTCAAACACTGATTCATGCTATATATATATGAACTCACATCCGTGTTGCATGTTACAGGTTAAATACATCGCTGCATAGAGTAATTTGTTCTTTTCTTATTTGTAAATGTTCTGTTTCGTTGAACGATCTGCAAAGATTGTCTTTGGCTGGAAAAAAAAACCAGGCAAACATATAAAACGGCTGCTCTTATCTCACAGAATCCGCACGCTATGGGGCCGTTTCATTAAATTTCCTGTTTCAGGAAGCCGGAATGCTGTCCGAATGTCTAATTAGAGCGCAAAAGGCTGAAGATATAGCATTTCATTCTCTTTCACAGCAGACATCTGTAAAGGATCTGGATGGATCTTTAGCTCCTTGGTCTGCTCCCCGTTAAAGATTCTATAGTGCCGATATATTGTAACAACATATTTAGTAGAGAGGAGCAGGCCAATCTAACCTTGGCCCAGAAGGTCCAGTCCAATATACCTTTTGTTGACCCTCGGTCCTTCATTAGTAGAGGTAACTTGGGCAATGGATTATAATGTGATATCCCAACCAGCCAGTGAGGCTGAGGAGCCACATGAGGAAGAACTTCCGGAAAGTGCAGTTCCACTGGAGCTTTAGCTCTAGGTCACCATGGACTGCATCTGTGGGCCTTTCTTCCGAAAGCAGTTGGTGGGTTCTGGTGGCTTCCTCACAATAGACCTTCTAGGAGCCATTTACAGCTTCATAACTCAGTGTTTGGAATCTGTAGCCATATCTTGTTTCTTGCATGGGAAATACAATATTTTTTTTAAACAAATTTACTTGCTTTAATAAAGACATTAGTTCTGATCAATTTGTATATTTTTCTAGGTGCTTCAGTGACCAAATCACGGACCGTTTTGAAAGGTGACGATGTACTTCTGCAGTGCGACCTGAAGTCCAATCTGGCCAGGCCAAAGTGGGTAGTAAACGGCACCGATCCGCTGGACGAAAGCGATGTTCACTTCCGAGTGGGGAATGATGGCCTCCTCATCATGGACACGCTACTGGAGCACGGCGGAGAATACAGCTGTTATTCTGAAGAGAATGGTCTACGGTCCGCTGTGGCCCTCTACACGCTTAATGTTCTGCTGGAACTGCCCAAAGAGAAGTTGTATTCGGAATCTACTCCGGTAATCCAGTTGCCTACGGCGGCCAGCCTTTCTTCCAACAAACTAGAGTTTGTCTACATTTCCATAATTACTATTCTCGGTGGACTCTGCGTAGTCCTGTCTGTCGTTTTGCTGTATGTTTCTTTTCAGCAAAAAAGGAAGGGCAAGTACGCGATGAGCAACTCCCGGTCCACAAATGTCGAACTCCACACGGTCTCATCAAATTTCAAAGACAAGGCGGACGATATTAACAGCTACTCCGACGGGTGTTTGCAGATCATTCCTGGTGAGGCTCCTACCATGTCTCCCAGCAAAGAAACCCCTCCGCCGCCACCGCCGCCACCCCCTCTCCCGTCCGAGTTCACCAACGGCATAAGCACGCTGCCCAACATGCTTCGGAAAATGAATGGCAACAGTTACATGCTTCTAAGACAGAACGAGGAGGCCAGCTCTCCTCTGTACAACTCCTTTACAGAGGAACTCAGCAAGATCCTGGAGAAAAGGAAGCACACGATATTAGTAGACAAGCTGGACGAAAGTTCTGTCTAAAATAAACTGAAAAAAAAGACATTAAAACACAAAAAACAACCTTTAAGCTACCTCAATGTAAATTTTTTTTTTTTGTAATTACATTTTATTATATTTGGACTCACGTTGTAAGTGAACATTTACCATACAGATTTATTTATAATCATAACCACTTTGGAAGTCATGGATCCTTTCTTTTTTATCTGGATACGTACCTGTTGGAGTTATTTTATCGTTCGTATTTATAAACTTGGCTGGCTCATGGGAAAGATTTGGCGCGTCCTGCTGGCGGAGAGAGTTCCCGTTCCCCGAATGAAGTAACTGCGCCCAAAAAGAGACGTTTTAGAAAGCAGGTAAGTAAATGCAGCAAACGAAATGAAGAGGCTTCGTTATAATAACCAGTTCTTGATCAGAATCAATTGCCACCGTCTGTGTTATTGACAAAGTTTATCCGTCTAGTAACGTCACAGTTTATTAGAATGTTACCGCATGCATTAGAAATATAGATAGTAATGTCGTAGAATGAGAATGAGCGGGGTTGAACTTTATATATATATATATATTATTATATATAATATATATATATATATATATATATATTATAAAATAATATTAATTTGTGTTACTTCCAGATATATATATATAAAATAATATTAATTAATTTTAAATCACTCATTAAGAGGTCTTTGTGTTACTATATATAATATATATATTATATATATATATATATATACATATATATATTAATTAATTTAAATCACTTAAGAGGTCTATGTGTTACTTCCATAAACCCAGGTGAGGTGTTCCAGTTTACAAGGAGATTCCTTGATCTAGAAACAGCATAAAGCGGTTACTTTTCCACAAACTGCACCTTAGGGGTTTGTTTGCTAAAGAGGGAGTTTGCAGGAGAGTTGCAGTTTCATCTCATTGGCTACCGAAAACATTAACCGACATGATACTTGAAAGAAATGATGCCCGTAGGACCGATGTTCCCTCCTTTCGCTGGAACCTGCATCGCTTTAAAGAACTGCGTGCCATAAGCCGACGGTTCACGCGGATTTAAATCCCCCGCAGATCACATCATCGGTCATGAACATAGAACCGAGTGATTCAGCTGATCTGTATAATCATTAAACGGATCTCTGAGATGCCGGTAAATATACAGCGCAGCGTGTGTTAATGGTTATAACGAGAGGGGCCCGTGAAATAACAACGTGACAAATATATTATGATGGGAAATGAAAACCTTTTTTATACAATCTAGCGATTAAATCTGCAAATATGTGAAATCTATGTTCATAAATTGGTAATTATTAAATCTCCCCACCGATCTGTCAAACTGGAACTCGCTGCGGTCTGAACCTGCGTTCCTAGCTCTGGGTTCCTACGGAATCAGTATTTTTATGCGTCCGTTTGAATAGGGGACCTCTAAGACCTAGGGTGACCGCATTGGCCATGTTTTCCAGGACATACATTCTGTAGGACACGGCTTTTATTTTGGCTGCAGTGGCAGACAAGCCCTTTGATGGCCAAGATACATTTTGCCCCGTATTAGAAGCAGCCGGGGTATCCTCTTTAAATAGAACTAGTTTTACGTCTCTGAAGATAAACATTCTCTGGCTGGTTTTCTGCCAAAAGTACAGTAAAAAAAAAAATCTACATGGAAATGTAAACCGTGGGTTTGGTTTTCTAAGACGGACGGTTTCCAAACCAGTAACCCTGTCTGCAGCTCAGTAACCTGAATTAGTCATAACTGCTTTGGTGTTACTATGATTTTTATTATTCCGCATTAACCATCACTGGTCAGACTCTGGTCAGCAAGTAGGGCTGGATTAACGTAGTCCTGATGGAGATGAAGCTCCAGGCTTTAATTAGCCTGAAGGCAGCCACGCGAGGGTGACCGTGGATCCCGGACGGCCCAGGACAGTCCCTTAATCAGGAGACCTGTCACGAGTCCCAAGCGATCCTGTTCTGGGACGATGCGTTCTGAATAAACAGCAGGACCCGTAGCGCAACTGGCCCAAGAATACTACGTAGGAGCCGAGTCTATGCGTTCTCCATTCCTCCCCGGTGCCCCGCTCACTTAAAAGGCTAAGCACCCTTACCCCAGCCGTGTAATCCATACGTATCTTCCCCATAAAACCAAATGCGCCCCATAATGGTTTCATTAATAATTCATTCTCCTGTTTTTTCCCTGAAGGACAAACTCACCGTATTCCACAAAACGAGACGCGGAAGATGGAGAAGAGTCGTGATGGAAGGAGAACCTCATGGTGTTGGAGCATTTGTTTTATTTTTGTGCCGGCGATTATAGAACAATTCAGACGGAGAGTAAATTACAGCATCTGGCAATTAGCGGCTGATTATCCAAGATGACCGGTTAATGGCACCAGCTGTTGGTTAATCCACCAGGGGTGACTGCGCCGGCCTTTGTGAAAAACGAATCACCAGAAGATGTACAAATATTCAGAAAGTGTGTGGATTTCAGCAAAACTCGGCCTAAAGCACCTTCTTCAAGAGAACGTGGGAAACCTCCGTGAACGGGTCTCGTGGCACCGCTGTTAGTTTGATGAGGTCATTTTAATGGCTATAATTTATTCTCTGTGTTTTTAAAACCACTGTTTTTATCCAACACGAGCTCATGTGCTGTATTCCCTCCCCGAGCAGGTGGAACGTGTTCTAATTTACCTCTGTGATAAAATGTATCATGTATGTTTCAACACTGGGATTTTGGGGGGCTGGCTGAGAAGAAACAAAATATATTAAAGAAAGTATGAGTAGAACAGGGCGGACTGGGATGTAATTGAAGAAAGTATGAGTAGAACTTCTTACTTCTGGATGATAATACGTTAGATATTGGAGAACTTGTTTTTGGACCTTCATGCTGATTGACAGGTGCGTTTTATCCTATATCCCATTGTTTTATTGAATTACTATCTGTGTGGATTTCTACAGCATGCGTCCTCCAGGAGAGACGTTCCCAGGACCTGACTAGCCACAGCAGCCAATTGGCCAAATAAGTGGGTTTTTTCACACTTAATATATAAGCTGAGTTGGTTCGTCTAACTGTAAGAGGGTACTGATGTCATTCAACAAAATATCAAGGTATTTGGAATGATAAGTTCATGACTTGGAGTAATTTGACCGATTACATATAATTAGACTCCTTGGTCATATAGTTTCTCCCTTTCCATGGGTTTAGAGCAGCTGGGCGAGTTCATCCATTGATGTCACCTGACGGCAAGGAAAGATTAAAGCAACAATGTGAATTGTCTTATGGCTGCTGTAAAGTTCAGTATGTATAACTGCCTCGTGGCACAATAAATAGGACGCGTTATTGAATCATGTCATGTCCGGAGAGCCGGCAGACAGGGCTGGATTTCCAAATGGCGCGCGATGCTTGAGTCGTAAAGAGGTGCGACCGGTTCTACAACTGATCCGTCTACTGGGCTGCAGTCTAATTATTCTTCATATTGTTACAGGACGTACACACTTGGTGTATATCTTATCTCACAAAATTGGAATGGCCGTGCTGTATAAATTAATTGGACAGCGGAACGTCTGATCTATCTGCTCTATATGTTATTTTCTGAACACGATTCTCTGTGCTCTAGCAGAGTTTATAGATAAACACCGACTTCCTTGCCTGGTTTCTGCAGGTTAGATTCTGCATGATGAATGCTTTACAAGATCTTTCAATGTTTTGCATGTTGCGAAGGCCGCCCTGCCGACCACTTGTGGTCCACAAGTGACACGTGTTTAAAAACTGAATCGATGCTGAGTTTAGGCAAATTACTAACTGGACTATGTAAAAACATTTCTGTCCCTGAAATAAACACTTCAGTATGGGGATATCAGTTGTTGCCACACACAAGGGATCGATAGCATGGATATTCTACACCATGGAGTTGGACAACAAAGATCTCCATTTCCAAATTGTCACCAATAGGGCATTCTGTGCGGTCCCCAAAATACACATACCCCCAAAATTCCAGGTGTCTAAAGCGGGACACCTTTGTTAGGGGATTTGGTCAGAGACGGATGGGACATATTCAGAGGCGCGACACTAAGGCCAGGACAACCCCCCTACCTTGTATTGAAGCTGAGTGCAGGGGTATGATGTCATACCGCAGTGCTCTTCTTCAGCGCATCACAAAGTAGCCACGTGGGAGCTGCGATTAAGAACCAGAACTCTTCACCCATAAAAGGTCCTCAAATAGAACTATTCCAAATATTAAACTAGTGCCTGGTAGGATCCGTTTCTCTAGCCGTGAGCCAGATTATAAATCTTACAGAGATCACCTTTATGAATAGTTTCTTTAAAAAAAAAAAAAGAACAATAGCTTTTGGCAACAAAGACTTCTTAATTTGGAAAATTAAAACACCTGGAGACATCTACATAGTATAGAAATTAACAGCAAAAAACCACAACTATTAGGGAATTTCCTGTTGCCATGGAATTATAACGGTGAAATAAAACAAAAAGATCATTGAAGTGTTACTGTTACCATTACTGCTGACCAGTATTGTAGAAACAGGTCTAGTTATTACGTCTCATACCTTCCCATACATAGAAAAGCTATATATTTATAGATTGCATTTTCTAAAAAGATATATATTTGGGGTTTTATGTTTGTTTTTTAGCAATAAAATATGTAGACGTAAAAATGAAACTGTTAACAGTAATTCATCCGTAAAAGACTTGCGCCGTACCCAGCAGCATCTTCGATCAGCTCGTTATTAAATGCAAAAGAGGGGCTTTAATTCCCCTTTTAAGACATACACAGCGATAACAGTTCCGATGGTGCGTCGTGTAAATAAATGATGTCATAGAAGATATGAGGTACAACAAACTGAATAAGAATGAGTTTTATAGTCATTCTTATAGTCATTCTTATTTATATAGAAACTGGTACATAAGGAGCCTCCAGGTCACATTTTATTTTCCTCATTTAATTAGTAATATTATTTGATTTACTAACCGTCAGTGTGACAGATCCAGTGTCTGGTTATAGGGCAGCAAGAAGGATCGGAGTTGTCCCAGCAGGAAGCGTGATGTGGGGAAGCAGCCAAAGAAAAGGAGAACCTTGAGTTATGGGGAGATTTTTATTTTTATTTTTTTTAAGGTAAAGAAAGTGGAATTGTGGATAAAAAGGGGCCAAAATAAAACTGCCTTCAATTCTTTTTGAAAAGGATATAATTGGTGATTATGGGACCCTGGTTTTCTGTACTTTGGATAAAACCCACTGATGAAAAAGAAGACCTTATTGGCTTTTGTAATCTAAAAGGCAACAACAATGACCTTTATAAATGACCTTTTTATCCTAAATAAAGCCCTCCCCAAGTGTTTGCAGCTAAAGGTTATAGTTTAGTGATCGGATCCTTACAGTGCTTTCATTTTTTTTTTTTTTAATTTAACCCCGTTGTTGTCTCTTGCATACTAGTCATGCAGTGGCCCTGGAAAATGAATAACATAGAAGACACACACGCCAGGGTATTGTAAGCGACCCTGGGTATTCTGCACAAACACAACGCACCTTAATTATCTAGCAAAGGTAATTCTGGTCCCTTTGTCAATATGCACTTTGTAATAACAGGCTATGCTTACATGAAAAGATTCTCCACCTTTTAATTACGCAATCGACGTATTGGGACATTGGGGAAACGTCTGCATGTTTTAACCCTTCCTTTAACTTTTGACATCAGCCACGCAATGGGCATCCCTCCGGCAGTCACAGGGTTAACCCTGAGTGTTTTCCGGGTGGATATCTGGCAGATCGCTCCGTATTCATGTATATAATTGTATCTTTAATCATGTGACCTGTATATATTGTACTTAGTTTCCACTGTAGAAATGTTTTTAAGTGACATATCCACACAGATTATTTTTTTTTCTTAGAAATATGCGTAAAACGATAAACTTTGTACTGTTGTTTTTGAACAGTATTACACGCGACTAACGCATTTCCAGCTGCTCCCGTATATCCGAGGATCGATTAGAGGCGTAGATGTGAGATGTGAGCTAATTTTGTAAGGTTTGTAAATACTGGAGAAAAAAAAAGAGGGATGATTTTTGTATAGTATATGGTTTTATTTTACTATTTTCAGAATGTCCTGTTTAATAATATTGATTGAAAAATGTTAATTGTATTTACACCAGACTGGTCAGAACAAAACTTTTTTCATTAAGTTAAATAAAAAATGACATATTTCACTGAGAGAGCCTGTTATTTACATACGGCTTTCACTATTTTACTTTCCGTTTGAGTCTTTAGTGATGGTGATACCTTCTACTGGACCAAAAAGAAGTAGAATAACTTAGTGTTTTCGTGAGCCAATACAGCTGTAGCTATTCTCACTTAGGAAGAAGTCACCGTTACGCTACCTCTTAACCTAATTCTTGGTGTTACGTTATTGCGCTGTATGTGACCGCTACATTCTTGCAGTCTCGTCATGTTTTAAATCGACACTCCAACATTCGACAGCAACCAAAAAAACCAGCTTGGGCTGATAGGATTAGAATGCCGAGTGTTCCAGAGGATCATGGGAAAATTGTAATTTGCATGAATTGCCTTTGCTATGCCTTTGGTGGAGGCAGGTGTGATGGCAAAGCTGGAAATATATATTTTATAATATAAATATATCATAAAACAATAAAAACAAGATTATTTTATAATACTGAAGGTCAAACCGAGCCAACAATTCCCCATTGCTGATTAAGGCTAAATCACACCCAGGCAATAAATACCATTAACTAATAACATTAGTTTCGTTTTGCTTACCATAACTTCCATAACTTTTCATATAACTTTTTTGGCCTCCGTTCACGTCTCAGGCTCCACGAGTCTCTAGAAGCGCGGTTGGCTGGAAAGTTTGAAGAAGAGTTGGGGTTTTAACTCCCCGACATCACTGTGCAAAGTAAAGCCTCTCACGCAGAAATTACCGAGATTTTGTGAAAGTAACTTAGTTTTGAACTATACATTACACAGGGCTAGCACAGCCCTTCTTAGCGGGGGGGGGGGGCATTCATAAAACATAGTGAATTAGGTGAGTTGGAGTACAGATAGAATAAGAAGTCAACTTCAAACAGCACCCGCTTCCTACACTTTCCAAAAACTCTGTACTGACAACACATAGTATGCCGGCACTCACAGGGTTAAGGAAGACAGCGCTTTAATGTGATGTGTGCATTTAATAAATAATATATATATACCACCTACACATGGTTTATCTGTTGCTACCCATCCCAGCGTTTTCTCTGCAGTAGCTGCTGGGCATTTATCGAATTTTAAATTTGGCCAAACAGGGTTTTCCATCGTTGTCACGGCTGCACAGAGGCCGATCTCCCCGCGCGAGCCGAAGGATACCGCGCCGCTTGGATAATTTCCCCGTCTGAATCCTGGATGACGACAAAAGGGATAATTCAATAGCCGCGCCAGCCGCAAACCTGCGCTGAATGAAAAATGTCAACGTTTCAAGAGGAAGGAAAAGACATAGAAATAATCTAGAAGTGGATACCCTTTAATGATTTAAAATAGATGGGCAATTAACAAACTGACACATATATATATATATATATATATATATACAGTGTATAATTGGTTTATATAACACCATCATATTCCACAGCACTATAAAATGAGTAAACAGGATATAACAAGCAAAAAAAAGATTCCTAGACATGCGGGGGCCCTTCTAGGGGCCACAAAGTTAAAGGTTTGCGACTGATAACTGCGGCCTGTTGATGGTAAATTAGGGTATGATAATGGAGGGTCTATCTCAGACTGTGGGGGTGTTGGGCGATGGTTCCAGTCCTCAAGGCATTCCCGCGGTCTGGGTGTTTTGAATCTCCCCACTGGAAAAGAATGGGTTAATTACTAAACTTGCCCTGTTAGTGTGCCTTGACCCGGCTGGGAGCAGCTACCGTAATGCACAGCCTGGTAACCTGCACCGCGGGGAGAAGAAGCAAAGGCCCCTTTTTGTCTGGTCATTCATTTACGCCGCTTCTCTTTCTCCACAACGCTTTCCCGAAAGAACTTACCTTGGGGCAGCAGCGGCAAATTGCTGCTCCTGTCAAAGTGCCGCCCGGGGTCTATGGACCCGTCCGGACCCATGTGAGAGCCGTCTCTGGTGTTACCATTACTAAGTGGCATCTACTGGTGGCCACCCAATGGTCTTGGTGGGTCAGCCTTCCCCTTTTAAACTGGGTCCGCTTCTGAAAAACGCATTAAATTCATTTAACCCCTTAATGACAAAGCCCATACATGTGCGGGGGTCAAAATGCATTGTTTTCAATGGGTTTAAACGTGGCCATCTGGTGTCACGGTAAACGTGGCCATCTGGTCAGCCTAATTTGGGAGAATCTTGACCTTAAATTAAACACAAAATTAATTGGTCCAGCAAAAGACCTAGAAAGATAAACTTGTTCCTTTTTTGTATTCTTTTCCATATTTATGAAAAATTTTAGATTATCACCCACGTAAAGTCCCTGGCGTTTAACGTTCAGGACCTCAGGACCTGTAAATCCCAATCTTAAACTTCATCGGACTGTAGAAGCTGTTTGATTCCGGAGCTCTTTTATTCCGGAGTTCAGAATCCGCGCTGCCCGGACTATGTAAACGATTTGTTTTTCCAATAACAAAAAAGCCAAATATCATTAGTTTATCCCCATGACGTCAAGAAAAAAAAATCCTTTTATCCCCTTTTTTGTAACCATTTCTAAAATAAAACAGACTTGTCGATGCTTTTGTGCTCGAGATGAGCTCATATCTGGACAGAAACATTTAATATCTGCCCAAAAAAAACATTACATTCCAGAACTAGAAGAAAAAAAAAAGTAATCATAAAGGAACGTAAATAGTGATTAAAAGGAAGGGATTCGCTAGAAGTCTCTCTTTTTGAGGCATTAAATATACAAATACAATATATACGGCCGCTTATTTTAAACCATGGCTGGCTTTACAGTATGTCGGGGGAAGGAATTCACCTTTGCAGACCATGGATGGCAGAGTCCCGCAAACAGGTTCTTCGTGTTTCTCTTCTCCCCTTTATTGGGCAGCATGCGCATCTGGGGCCAGAAATAGAAAAAAAAACATTCGACCGTCTGCCTGTCTACAGACTCAGACCTTCATCAGACGTTCTGCTCGTCTTAAGATTCAGGAGCCGTACGGCGATCCAGTGCATGTTTAAATTTCAATTACTGTATTAGCCTCTATGACTGCTGGGAGGCTGTTCCACTTATCTACCACCCTCTAAGCAAATTAAAACTTCTTTAAATTACACCTAAGCCTCTGACCTACAATTTTAGGGGGTTATATTACTGTATACAGCGCTGGGGGTTATATTACTGTATACAGCGCTGGGGGTTATATTACTGTATACAGCGCTGGGGTTATATTACTGTATAAAGCGCTGGGTATATTACTGTAAAGCGCTGGGGGTTATATAATTGTATACCCAAGAGCGCTGGAGGGTTATATACGTGTATCAGCGCTGGGGGTTAATATTTCACTGTAATCAGCGCTGGGGGTATACTTACTAGAAATACATGCGCTGGTGGTTTATATTAACTTACTAACGAGCACTGGGGGGGGGGTATATTCTTAGAGCTTTACAGCCCTTCTAGAGCTTACAGCCCTTACTTAAGTTGGAACAGACATATTCGTTCATCATTATGATGTCATTTCTTAAGCACCTCTTTCTTTTGTGGTGTATGAGAACTAAAATTCATATAATTAATAAATTATATTATTAATATTCTGGTTGGTATTTGCATTATTTTCAGTTCAATCATATTTTATATATTACTGCTGAGAATTGTTTTCCTGTGTGTGTCTGACAATTGACCAGGAGGTTGGGGGCAAATGATGGAAGCCGCTTGCCCTTTCACGGTTCCCGGGCCATCGTGAAGGAACGACGCTTTTCCCATTTTGTCACCATAAACCCCTGCGATCCGAACGTACATTTAATAAAAAATCATTATAAATTCCGACGGATCTCGGTTATAAAAGTCCCTGAGAACACGCATGTGAAGTTTGCTCATGTATCCATCCTCCTATTGTATGTTTTATAAGACACAGAGAACACAACATGCGCGATTTCGTAAACTCCCCCGTTGTGTGTTTTCTTAATGAGGCTTTTCTGTTCCTGATTTAAACAGCACGCCCCGGGCTTTTCAGAAAGCTAAAAACATCCTGTTTTTATTTTACTGCCTATTAAAAAACAAAACGCCTCTTTGTTCGACATGTTTCGCGGTATTAACAATACCTCGTAAGCACATTTTATCGCAGCTTTAAGTTGCCAGATTTATTGATAACATTCTACAAAAGCTCGCGTTCCAAACGCCTTTTAAGTAAAAAGTCTAAAATAAATAAAAAGTCTGAATTATATATGAATGCTAAGAACCTTACATTTGTTTCTCATTATTTCATCGGGGTGTATTCACTAAAGTGAGAGCTGTAAGAAGGTCGAACTCCAGGGAAGGAAGAGCTTGGCTGGCCCTGTATAATGTATACTTAAATCAATGAGATTCACCCATAATGCATTATACAAACCCATCTTCCCGGGGAGAAACTTCTTAGGATCGGCTCTTCATAACGCATAGTGAAGTGGGAGGGTTGAAGCAGAACTCCATTACCAACTCCCCGTTTAGTGAATAAACCCCACACTACTCAAGCCAAAGAGATAGTTTGTTGTCAGTAATGGGTACTTGCAAGCGGAAGAAAAAAAAAAGTTTAACTCCTTAAGGACAATGGGCGCTCCCTAAACCCATTGAAAACAATGCATTTTGAGCCCGTATATGTACAGGCTTTGTCATTAAGGGGTTAATAAATCATTTATTTCCCTCTGTGATATAAAGAAAGTTTGGACTTTTTGGCCAGGTTTTCCTACTCGCGAAAAATGTTTTCCAAGGTAATAGAGAATTGCCAAAGAAACCCCCCCGTACGATAAGAGCGGAGCAGCTATGCGTAGAGCTTGGATAGCGATCTCTGCATTTTACGTACAGAATTGCTTGCGAATGTTGATCGGTTTAACTCCTGGAGCGTCAGAGGACATTACAGCGAGCGGCAGGTCACGGCACCTACGCCAGAGAGTTCCCGTACAAATAGAACTTCTCTTCAGAAGACCACCTTTGTGTTTTACTCTGGTTTTAAATAGACAGCACAGCCATAAGTGCATCCATAAGGTATGGAAAGCCTTGTAATCATACTTTAGTTTGTGAAGGCACCAGGAGGCAGATCTGCAGGAGGATGGAATAAATTAACATGGGGTAAGGGGGGATAAACAAGCCCCAGTGACACAATGGCTCCAATGCTTGTAGTGGCACATACCCTTTTTATGCATTAACCTGTTGGTATCCCCCTCACCACAGGCCGGTAGGGCATAAAAAGCTGTGGTAGAGACATTTCTCTGCTGTTACACAGGAGTGCAGGCTGCCCCCCCTCCTCCTCCTCTCGGCAGCCTGCTGTCCCATCATGTGTAGCAGGACTCGGTACACTGATATATAAGGAATCAGCCTTTCGGTTGGTGTTGAAACCCCACCAGAACGTTCTAGACCCTGCAGGGGTCTCTGATTGCTCCCTCTACTGGCTGATCACACGCACTGAGATCAGCAATGCAGGACAATGGAGTCCTCCTGATCACAGTGCAATCAGTACAGATTAGGATGAGGAGAGGGAGTAAAATAAATTAAAGGAAAATTGAAATGCAAATAAAATAAATAAAATGTACTGCGAGCCCAGTGGTGTTACCATGACATAAATATATATATATATATATATATATATATATAAATAGTACCTTACAAAGGCTGCCTGGGCCTGCTGACAGTAACTTCACAAAAAAGGCATGCGTAACCCGGCTGGTGTCTGGTATACACAATGTGTGTTCCTAATATTATGTATTATTTTATTCTTTAAACTCCTTTGAACCACAAAACCATTACAAATGGGAAGACAGAGAGATTTGCTTTTAAGAGAGAAAGTAATGTTTTGGCTGCATTAAATAGGCAGAATCTAAACAAAAAAACTGGAATCTTTATTTAACAGAAAAGGTTTATTCATAAATGTTCCGTAGCTTTATCACCAGGGAGACTGGACGCCGGTACAGAACACTTCAGCAGATCGATCCGGATCCGTAATCGAAAAAGACCAACAAGGTCCAAGTACCCGAGCCTGGAGCAGATGTCTGGCCGACTCGGCTTATGGTGCAGTCTTTGTGCCAAAGTCTTGTACAGTGATGGATGTTGGCTTATTGGTGAACGGGTGCCACTGCCCCTGGATGCTCGGGTTATCCGTATGGTAGGGTTTGCGGATGCGGATGATGTCCAGTCCCGACTGATCTGCCATCTTCTGTATAAGCTGAGTAATTTCTTCTGCGGATTTGCTGTTAACGGCTTCTTCTCTAACGGTCCCATTCACTAAACGGAAAAAGAAAAAGGCACTGAGATTTAACACAAAAAATATATCTAACCACAAGGATGATCACTCTGAGCAAATGTGACTCCGCGCCACGGCAAGCCATATTACTCAGTGATGTGCATCAACATTTCAAGAAGAGGAAAACCTACAGATACAAGAATTTGGTTTATATTTAGGAGTCAGCCAAAGAATGTAGAATTTTTTTGTAAAGATATCCCAGCCTTGAATCATTTAACAAGCAGCCTTGACTTCATTGTTTCCTTCATCCCACTAATATTTCTTATTCCAGCCTTTTAATGAACGCCCGCTATTTTTACATTAACACCTCGCTCCCTTCCTCCCATGCACCGCTTTCCTTCTGGAGCTCAATACATCACTCAGAGTTCATTGTCCGCCGTCTCGCCTCCTTATCTTCCACTCCTACCTCCTCTTACATTCCAAACTTCTGGTTTTAGCGCAACCTCAGACTCTCCTTCTCCCACTGCTTTCCAGTTATTCAGGTCCTATCTCACTAATTGACATTTTCACCTTAATATTCATTCACAATACGTCTTTAGTAAATGTCAATGCTGAGACGCTCCTCTAAACCTGCACTTTATATTACAGCGTGCAACCCCCACCCCCCAAATATATATATATTTTAAATGAACCTCAGGCTGGTCCCTATCTTTCTCTGGATTTTAACACCAAGCCTTTTTTTCTATTCTGTTTCAAACAAAGCTCTTACTGCCTTGATAGCATTTGGGGAGCAGCGGACACCTTTATCATAAACCATATTTAAAAGGCAAAGGTATAGAGCATCTCTTTAAGATAATTGTGCATATAGCGCCATCTAGTGGCAGTCTATACTACAACCACTTCTGCCACAGTCATCCAATAAAGGGTTAAATTAAGAGCATAAAACACTACTGATGTGACCCCGTAGCAGCCCTCATGGATTATCTTCCTTAAATTCACATATAACATACTTGTTTGCTATTTGACCTCCATCAGATGCTTGCAGCACTACCAATGGTCTAAATCCCCCCGCTGTTATTAAAGGGGCAGTACGGCTCATGTCTGCTCCGCCGTGTGTCCTTTCTTTAACCCTTTATTGGACATTAGGGGGTTATCTGTTTTTGGGGTGCTAGAGGGTCCTGGAAAAGTAGGGTACACAAGCTTGTAAGACGGTCACCGAGCAGGGAAGAGTTTAACGACTTACGGTATTCTGCCACCAATTTGGGGACCCTGCATTTCTTGGGACTGACGTAAAGCACCACGCCGGGGTTCTGCTTGGCAAAATCCACCACTTTTTCTTCAATAAATTCCCTAAAAAAGAAGTAGCAGAATGTAAAAAGCGCAGAATATTAAGAAGGGGGGAAAAAATATTCAACGTTTGCACTAGTTTCTCCCCCGGATGCGTTAGCCATCAAAGGGTTAATATTTACAGTAAGGGAGCGATCTTCAGATATCTGGGGAGTCAAAAGATAAAAGGATAATTAACTTAACGTCGGCTCAATCAGAAAGCGGAAATGTAACGACTAATTCTCCGCAACTATCATATATCTATACATCTTTATATAGGACGGGGTTATATATTATATATATATATATATATATATATATATATATATATATATATATATATATATATAGGGCGAGGTTATATATCTATAGGACGGGTTTTATATATATATATAGGACGGGGTTATAGATATCGATCGCTCTTTGTTTACTAGCGACAGGTTTATCTCCGGCATCGAAGCCATTCGATTTAGGAAATGACAAACGGAAGAAATTGAGATATTTTAAGACAGACGTCTGTCCGCGTCACAGAGGAGATAACGGAGAAAACATAACACGCTTCTGTCTGACAATAAAAACGCTATTTACTGAAGCAGCCGTATATTGCTGGAGCTATGGCAGCGTGAGTCTGGATCAGGGACAGTTGGGAGGTATAGCAGCGTGGGTCTGGATCAGGGACAGTTGGGAGGTATGGCAGCGTGGGTCTGGATCCGGGACAGTTGGTAGGTATGGCAGCGTTAGTCTGGATCATGGACATTTGGGAGGTATGGTAGCGTGGGTCTGGATCAGGGACAGTTGGGAGGTATGGCAGCGTGAGTCTGGATCAGGGACAGTTGGGAGGTACGGCAGCGTGCCTCTCTCACCTGGCTCCCCGGGAGGGCTGGGCGTCCTTGCTGAAGATCAGGGAGACCCTCTTGAGCTGACACACATACCTCCCGACGCCGTTTTGCAGGACACTCTGCAGGAAGCGGCTCGGGGACCCTCGGGCTGTCATGGTCAGCGAGGCCCAAAGAAACACAACTTCACCCTTGGGTCACCCCAGACGCCGTGCATTTGGTGACCCGGAAGTAGCCTGTGACAGGCGCCAGCTCGCGAATTACGCCTACGAGTGAGCGGCGGCCATATTTGATTTGGGAAACCTATTCTTTTTCAGGGACATACAAAGGCTTCGGCCGCGTTTCAGTCGCTTTTCTTTATAACACATCAGAGACAGAAATCCGAGCGCGAAGTGCTCGCTCCGCGATGGCTTTAATCAGATTTACCGCCGCGGGCAGTACGGGTCACGTGACGGAGGCCTCAGCAACTCCAGTGCTCTGTTTATGTTCCGGAACGTGAGGAAAGTGACGTCAGTGCCGCCAATTCTCAGGTCAAATGTGTCATGGCGTCGTCCTGTAAACACATGTGTATCAATACTACAGAGAGTTCTCGCCGCACGGCGTCCCCGGAGCCAGAGTGACCGCGGAATTACGGCCTGCAATGCGGTACCGACCGGCTCTGCAGAGTACCTTCCTTAGATCGCGTCCTAAGGTTGTTCGCGCCAAGTCCTTCTGAAGCTGGGCTCTGCTTCTAAGGTATAATGTGGCTCTCAATGAGGTGTGTGGCCCCCAAGATTTTAAAACGTATTCCCTGGGGTTCCTGCACGGTATGTAATCATGCACCGGCCAGGGGTTATAAGGTTTCCGCCCGCTGTATGAAGAAATCCGGTCTCAACTATGGAAACATCGACAGTATCATTAAAGCCCACAGCAGAAACTTTAAAAAGGACCTTCTGTCCACCTTAGATACATCGTTATGCCCGGTGACCGTGACGGAAATTCGCCAGTACCTGCGGGCCAAAAACGTCTCGTTTCATGATGGTTACAGCTGCCTCCATGTGCCCAGCCCCTTCACGCCCAACCGCGACAACTGCTTGTTCATCGACAAGACCACCGGGCGCTTCCTTTGTAAAGACACCTTGCTGGAAGGGTCCTGGGAGGATTATCAGGATAGCATTGAGCTGCTGCAGAAAGAGGACTGCTCCTTTCTCAGCCCCGACTGCATCGCCGGCTACCTGGCCGACAGCGACAGCGAATCCGGAGAAGAGCAGTTTAACGACGCCGAGGCGCGCAGGATATGGGACAGAGCGACGTGGTTTTCCGACCTTGAAGAAGGGGACGCGCAGCTCGTCAAAACCATGTTCAGCATTTCTAAGATTCCTAACGGTACGCTGAAGAAGTTTGGAGTGAAGTGTTACTTTCCCACTAAAAGCCTGGTGTTCCCGTGGACCAGTCCCAGGGATTCCACCCTGAAAGGGTTAAAGCTATTATCTGCCGAGTACCAGCAACAGACGGTCCGTTACGTCGAAACAACCATCCCCAGGTCAGCTCGGTACCATAGTTTGTTTGGGCTTTGTGTAACTGGTAAGAAAGAGGCAGAGGTCGTGATCACCAGCAGGGAAGTGGACAGCTTAGCCGTGCACCAAGCCACTGGATTAACCACGGTCTCATTGCCCCGTGGTATAAACTGTTTGCCTCCCGTCTTGTTGCCCTATCTGGAGCAGTTTAAACGAATCACATTGTGGCTCGGAGATGACCTACAGGCGTGGGAAGCCTCCAAACGTTTCGCTCGGAAATTAAACCTTAAGAGATGTTCGCTGATCAGGCCCGGAGACAAACAGCCTACTCCCCTAAAGGCGCTGAACGACGGCTTAAACTTGAGTAAAATACTGAAGGCGTCGCTCCCTGCCAGCCACAAATCTATCATTTCGTTCCGCCAACTGAGGGAGGAGGTATTTGGTCAGCTGGAAAATGTAGAACAGATTTCTGGAATCAAATGGGCCAGATTCCCAGAGCTGAATAAGCTACTGAAAGGACACCGTAAAGGGGAGCTGACTGTGTTTACAGGTACATGGGAAGGATTTGAATGTTTTCTTAATGCGTTATATGTGTTTGTTTTAATTGGGCGGATTGCAGAGAGTACAAAAAAAGATACTAAATTAAGGGAATGGGCGGCTTGAATTATGGTGGTGAATTCGCCAAACTATATTTACCCTGGAAGAAAAGGCACACAGTACCCGCCTGGCAGAGTCCTTATTTTGCTGCGTTCACAAAGGAGCTTAGGGTCCAGGGGTGTTATGTTTCAAAAAGCAACTCGATCCATGGTCAGGACCGTGAGCGCCATCGCTGCAAAGGTCCCCCGGAATAGTCCACAGAGCAGCCGGGCTTAAGTTCCAGAGCCGCGGCTGGTGGGAGATCCCGGTTCTAAAGATTTCTTAAAACCAGGTTCCCCCCGTTCAGGGACCCCCTCTGTTTGTCCCCTTTCACCAGCACAATACAATCACAAAACAGCAACCGGTGCCCACAGTGCCTTCGTCCCAGTGTGGCCCCAATGATAACTTTAACCTGAAATTCAAAGAACCAGTGAGCTACCGTTCAAGTTTTTTGCCGTTTTTATTTATTTTATTATTTTTTTCCTAATTTCTAGATATACCGCATGTTTGGCTGTAGTAAAGTAGTTTAGCTCTTGATGTATTTTTGACTTTTATCTCTTGGTTACATTTTCACTTTACGCACAAAACTCATGTCAGTAGCCGCTTATGAAGTTAAAGAACGTCTAAATAATTGAGCCCTTGTTTTCATGTTAACCTAATTGCATTTTTTTTAACCCCTTAAGGCCCTACCGGAAGTGGCAAAACCACATTCATCAGCGAGTATGCCCTGGATTTATGTATCCAAGGAGTCAGCACCTTGTGGGGAAGCTTTGAAATCAACAACGTGCGTCTGGCCAAGCTTATGCTGACGCAGTTCTCTCTTCTGAGGCTGGAGGAACAGTTGGACAAATACGACGAGTGGGCTGATCGGTTTGAGGACCTACCTCTTTATTTCATGACTTTCCACGGGCAACAAAATATCAAGTAAGGCACCAACGCTTTATCACACAAAACAAGTCAGTGCTGCAAGCCAGCAAAAACAAATGTGCATCCCATGGAGAATGTTATAATAGGTTCTTTTGGATACATGGTTGCCAGTTTTTCTGTCCATGTTTTGAAAAAGCAAGTCTCGTTCTGATTGAAGAGGGACGGGTGTTTAGTTGATCGTAGAAACGGCATTACCGAGATGATGAAATCTGAATGTTGTTACAAGTCCATGGGTGTCGTGTGAAGACTTACTGTATCAGAGACTGCATCATGCAGGTCTTATGGGTCAGGGAGGAGAGTGGCTAGGATTTTATGAATAGTTCACGTGACGGGAAAGTATTAATCTCACAATTTTTATTGACTATCCCAGCATGACAATATGTTGTTCTATGTAATGTGGGTTTTGGTGCCGTTTTCTACTCTAGTTGTCTGCTTAGAATTTCTTGCTGATTCTGAAACTCCTCTGTTTTTGGTTTCCTACAATAATCTATTATCCTTACTTTGTCCAGGTTGGTGTTGGATACCATGCAGCATGCTGTGTACATGTATGACATCAATCATGTCATCATCGATAATCTGCAGTTTATGATGGGCCAGGAAAACCTCTTTACCGATAAGTAAGGTTTTAGTACAAACTTCTCATTTAAATGTTTGATGCCAACTTTTCATATTTTGTTTTTGTCTCAAAATCGCAGCCCAACTCGATATTTAAAACAATTAGTTTTTTTTTTTTAATTTAAAGGACCATTTAAGGCGCCTTTTGTACTATACAATGGAGCTATATAAATGACTTGACATTATACTCTATTACAATAAAGTGAAAATCCACAATGACGTTAAAGCTGACAACATTCACGTACTATAAGACATACTGCTACCGAGGGAGAACAGGGCTCTGCTCCTGCCTGCTTACCGTCAATTAACAAACAATGCTAAGAAAGAAAAAACTTTCAGTAAGATATTCTCTGTGTCGGCTTTACTAGTATATGGTGTTTGTTGGATTATTGAATGATATTGACTTAAACTCTACGTATCTCAAGGTACTTGTAGAGCTCATCTCTATAACCTAATAGTCTGACTTGGGCCGTGTGTTCCATCTTACTGCCCATGTTTAAAGTTTTGGTCTGTACTCAAGATATTTTTTGTCTATGCTATTTTTCCTCTTTGCTTCTCATATAATATTATGGAGTATTCCTCTGCTGGCTGGTCTATGACCTAAAAGCCAGTGTAAGAAGCCTGGTGAAGGCAAACTCTCCTAAATAACCAATGGCGAATGGTTCATTTTTCTGCGAGCCAAATGGCTGTTCCTTTAAATTCCATGTAAGCTAGTCCCCCTCTTTTCACACGTATCCACACTTTGGTTCTAGGTTTGCAGTTCAAGACTACATGGTTGGTGCCTTCAGGAAGTTTGCCACTGATAATAGTTGCCATGTGACTCTGGTCATTCACCCCCGGAAAGAAGACGATGACAAGGAATTGCAAACCTCCTCTATCTTTGGCTCGGCAAAAGTAAGCTATTCCATTAAAATAAATAAGATTATAAAAACCAAAACCAGTCATATCTTTAGGGAGCTGAATAAAGTGTGTTTCCAGCTATGATTTTTAATATATTTGTCTTGATTCCAGGCCAGCCAGGAGGCCGATAACGTTCTCATACTTCAAGATCGCAAGCTGGTCTCTGGCCCGGGCAAAAGACACATTCAAGTAGCCAAGAACAGATTTGATGGAGATGTGGGTGTCTTCTCCCTAGAATTCAACAAATCTTCCCTTACCTTTTCTACCCAAAAAAGCAAGACAAAACTGAGAAAAGTCAATAAAGACAATGAAATGCCGTTAGATAACCCTGCGGAGGAGCTGCCTGTGAAAAATAAAAAGCAAACGTAGTTCACATTTTGCTCGATGGATCTTGTGTTTTTAGGGCATTGGACCCATGAATACGTAAACATACGTCGTGGATCAGAACATTAAACAAAAGATGTGAATTGTGTTAACTGCGGGTATAACATCCACCAGCGTGTGTTGTAGATACATTTCAAAAACCTCCAAAGATTAAAAGCACTTATAACATTTTTACATTATTTTAATATTATTAGACCTCCTCTGTGTGACAATTCTGTGGTTTAGGTCACAAACAAGATTTGCTCTCGGAATAATTTTCCTTCCAGTCCTTTGGAGCAACATCCGTTTAATGGGGCTTTATTTGTTTAGGTTGATGAATAGGTTGTGTTTCAGGTCAATCCACTGGGTTATAAAGCACAAGAAGACAGGCTCATTAATAGCTCTTTTGTTTAATGAGAAAAGTTTGGGTTTTGCCAATCAATGGAGGAGACCGGTCCCAAACATATTCACTAAGTGTGCGGGGAACAGATGCTGAATCTGCGCCGTTCCTTCTGATGAATGCGATAATCGGTCGTCTCGGCACAAGCCAAACACAGAATCCAAAGACTAATGCTACTGAACTGAATGTGCTCTTATATTCTGTATAGACCCAGTGCTGCTACCCGCTTTTGTTATTTATGTTATATAGTTTTTCTGTACTTTTAAACAGCTTTTATGGGGACTTGCTCAATCTGTAATGTTTTGTTCTGAGAAGAACAGTCCACATACGATCTGAAACGTGTATTATGTGCTGAGAGTCAGTGATACCAGTTGGTCCCACTTTCTGTAATAAAAGCTTGGTGAATGGCAGCCCGTACGCACATAATTCCTGTTAGCGTGTGTTTTCTGGAATTATTTTCTTTTGTGAATAACAAATGGATAGCGTTCATATTTGAAAATTAGGATGTTTTTATATTGCATTAGCTGTGGTTCCCTTCTGGCATCCAGAGGGTTAATCATTGTCGACAGAAGTCATTTTGTGGATAGCAGTGGACAGTCGTGACATAGAAAGACGGAATGATAAAGAAAAAGTGGCAGATTGTTCAACGCGCCATAAATACTGAATTGATAGTGTTAATGCTTGTAAAACAAAAAGGTTTTTTTTGCACCCTCCCCTTAAACATTTCATGTAAAGATACATGATAAGCAGGTCATGTAGGAAGAAGGAAGCGTGTGATGGGAAATATGTTATAAGAACGCGAGGCTGGTTATATTTGTTAAGCTCACAAATGTATTTTTACTGAAAGGCAGCTATTTAAAGCTTGTGTTGAATTTAAGCAATTTGCATGTTTTTTTTCTTTCCTTCCATCGGCCGGTGAAGGTAAAATTTTGTTTCGGAGGTGCGGTTCGCACCATGGTCAGGGGGGGGCTCTGCTAAAACGGATATATACATTAAACATGTACAGCTTGGAAGAAAGACGAGATGGGGGTATATGATAGAAACATTTAAAGGCATAAAGGGAATCCGCACGGGGCAAATGTTTAACCCCTTAAGGACAATGGGTCATCCCTAAACCCTTAAACAATGCATTGTGAGCCCGTACATGTACAGGCTTTGTCATGAAGGGGTTAAAAGTAACATCAGGAAGTATTGTTGTTTAGGAATATATGACTTTATTACATTCTATTCAACCCTATGTGCTTTACTATACATGATGTTCAAAGTTGCTATGCATCACGAAGGCCCAACCGCAGTGATCTCCTACTGTAAAAAGGTACGCAGCCGTATATACTGTGGGCATCCTAAAGAAAATGTGATACTTTGTATAAATTATTAACATGTTACTTAGAGCATCAAATCTATTAACATATACTTTCTAGTAAGACTGTTCCCTTTCGAAACGGTGCTGGACATTTCTAACAGCCGGTACTGTCTCGGCTGGTTAGAAAGGCTTTATATCAGGCTGTTTGACTATTTTCATTTTTAATGTGTTTGCGCCCGTCTGGCTGCTGCTGCGTTCCTTACATTATTTATAATGCGATATGATACACGGGGCGATGGAACCCGCGAGGCGCTCAACCGCCACTAGAGGGACACGGCTGATCGTCGCATGTCGTCGTAAACCATGGGGGAAGACAGCTTTTCCGACACACAACTCATGGGTACACGATCAGTTGCTGCAAAACTGTATCCAGACGTAATCATAACTGGAAAAATCAGAAAAAAACAGCTTAACTTGGTTTTTGGGTTTTTTTGCCATCTTTTGGGTCAAAAGCAGGAAGTATAGGTAAAAGGGTTGAACTTGGTGGGCTTAGATTACAATGTTGTAGCAGCTGCATGTTCCGGGCCGGTATCTACTTTCCGCTGCATGATCTAAAACTAGTTTCTACATCAGTTTTTAGGGTTAAAACTATTTTCCAAGCTCCCTAATATATTAGGGTGGTTGAAGAGGAATGAGACAGAAGATAAAAGAAACCAAGATGATGGTTATAAAGTTTGGTGATCTGCTCTGATTCCTAGTGCCTGTTCCCAGGTATGCTTATATACATTTAATGTAAAGTGCTGCCCCCTACAGTATGTTTTTTTAATTTCTATTAGAAATCTGTTATACATTTTATAAACTGCAGGGGGCAGCACACATTACATGCGAAATGTATATGGGCCCCCAGAAAACTGTCCAATGTGATCACCCCCAGTTTCTTTTGAATTTAGACACAGTTTCAGAATCTGTGATTGTTAGCAAAAGGTCAGCAAAAGTTCTGTGGCTGGGAAGACGTAAATAACTCATTCTTCATAGAAATGAGCTGCGGTATTTGTATAATCTAAAGTGAATGTACTTGGCATGGCTTTAACGGTTAGTCCCGCCACGGATTAAGGTCTATTTATATTATTCGTTTCATATTTATATTACTGGTTTCACTGTGGCCTACAGTGTGTTTAATATTTAAAAGCGGTATATTTATACTAATTTCCCTGCAGCGAGCTAAGATATATTTAATGTATAAGAAAGGTATATTTATTTAAGCAGGCCCGCTGAGAACTAAAATAATATCGTGGAATGGTTTAATTGTTCTCCTTGGTAAAAGAGACCTAAGCCACATCAGGACATTCGTCTGGCAGTGAGTCAGTCATATATATATATAAATAATATATATAAAAAATCTAACATAAGGAAAAGGAGGAAAGTTTGAAAATGCTGCTACTGATATTTCCCAAAATCCACTTTAAAAAAGAATGCCTCTGGATGGTCGTAGTTTAATAAAAAAAAATAATAATCCCGGTCTGATTGCGCACATTTTAAACGTTCCTGGGAAAATATATATAAACCGTGAAATTACTTCCATGTGGTTATTTTATGTGTTCTAGGTTCCTTGCAATTTGTAAGTTTTTGCTAATATGTCCTCTTATTCCAGTTTAGAACAATTCAAATTTTTTTTACCCAAAATGGAAATCTGGCTCCGGGAAAATCTTATTTCCGAGTTCAGTTTAACCGATTGATGTTTGCGCAGATGGGGTAGTTTCACGGGGTGACCCTACCTCAACGGCGACCTCTACAATTACTGGATTTGTACTAAAGAGGTTATACCAGGGCTTCTGGTGAATATTTAACCCTTGGGAGTGGTCGGAGAACATCAGAACAGCGTATTCATATGTTTCTGAAATTGCGTGGGTTAAAAGTGTCTAAAGCCGTAAAAGTTTAACATCAACAAGGACCGTGAAAACATTCTATCTGCTGTCTTAGTGGAAACAGAAGGCTCTAGAATGCAGTAAGTACGGCGAACTTTCCCACGGAAAACTGGCAGGAACATGAGGATCGCATTATCCCCGGGAGCGGAGCGCGGGATGATGGAGTGAAGCTGAAGCCGATGGATGTAGTTTATAAATACTCTGTTTAATATTCCCGGCAGCCGGCTCGCACGGCCTCTGAAAAGATTGTCCGCGCGGCCGACGCGTCTGCAAACGATTAACAGAGCTGCCGTTAATACGCGATAAGATAACGCGAAGACGATGTATAGATTATTTTTCACCAAGCTTTTCCTGCTTTTGGGCAGTTGCTGCCTATATTCTAAAATACTAAATATCTTCTTGTTATGGGGGAATCTAAAGTCAATGCCTCACTGCTGCTGTCAGGACTGTCCTGATGAAGTAGGGACTATGGCAGCTATGCATATTTAAACACGGGAGGCCTGGTTCAGTAGACTACCTAAAATTTGAATATATGTAGAGGGAACGGTGATAGAAATGTTACTTTTACCCAATATGTTGCTATTTTACACGGTGGGTTCAGGGCCGGCTCCTTTAATTGCATTTCCTATAGGCATTTTTAGATTGTTTGAAACAAAACAATATATATGTATATAAATATAAAATATATGTATTTTATATAGAAAAAATATGCGTGCTGGCTTCGACTATGCCTCTATCCGGGAAATCATGTTTCATACATCCATAATTTAGATCTATAATTACCATAAATTTAAATAATCTCCCAGTCCCTGCATTTTGGCAGTGATTTTAGACCGCGCCGTCTGTATGCGCTTCCCAGGAAGCTAGGATTTCAAAATAAACGTAGCGAACCGTTCCCGCTAATTAGTAAAGCCAATTATGACAGGGAAAAAATTACAGCGGTCGGCATTTCCCAGAATCCGACCCTCTGTGACCCTCCAGGATCGTGGTTGGCATCAGCTTTAGAAAATAAACCGTTCAGCAAAATAGCACATTTTGCTTTTTTATTACAAAATAATGGATTTTATAGATTTTTCTGATGTATCTGTTAGAGGAATTACACAGTAGGACCCAACATAGTGTGATAAACCAGGATTTTCCTCATAGCTATATAAATATAATTGGGGTAACAAGCGCACGTTCCGGGGCAAGTGTGAAAAAATGCGGTAAAGTAAGAATGCTTTCCAAATAGACATGCTAATAAATATATATTAATGATAAATATATATATAATAAATATTATGTTAAAAACAATATAATACTTTGGTCTACGAAAAAGTCTTTTTTTTTGGACAACCCCCCCAGAATTGGGCCTGATTCTATAATATGCATTGTTAAAATGTACATTTAATAAAGAGTTAATTTTCACATAGCCCTGAAACGGGTGCAATTCTGTAGTTTGCTATCGGTGTGGGATGGGACTGTTGCGCCCCGTCCTTGAGGACTGTTTCTTCTTAAGTATTTAGTGGCCTAAAAGGTCATTCTGAATCCAACTGTACAATTAATAAGAAACGGCCCCCAAAAGTTCTGAAAACAAAGTAACTGGGCTAGTAACGAAATGAGGAAATAAACGTATCATCTGACACTTGACAAGCAAGCCAACTTTCCGGCATAAAATACGGAGCCGCTCGGAAAACGGTTCAGCTGCGGCTGGGTTGTTCTGCATCCAAATTTCAGTACAATGCTCAGGAAGCCATTCAACATTTGGGGGCAAATCAAAAGAAAATCTCGTACTGAGGCCCAGTAACTGATACTTGTGTATTTCCTTCATATAAACCAGCAATTCGGAATGTCAGCTTTATAAACAGCCATAGGTTATCACGTTGCTTTCTTTCTTGGCAACATTTAGGCATTTCTGGTTTTCATTTGTTTATATTATGTTATTGGATGTTTTTTTTCTTCCCGTGAAGCCAGAGGTACTTGTGCTTCTCGGTTTGTCCAGTGGAACAAAGGTGATCAGTGATTCGGGTAGTAAGGCCCACGGTGTTGCTCTTCTGGGGTCCCCTTCTTCCCTCTATGGAGAGCCAGATGTTCTAGGTCCCCTCTGAAAATGAGAACCCTCTGAGGTCTCCAAGGTGGGGAACCCATCGAGGTCTCCAAGGTGGGGAACACACAGAGGTGTCCAAGGTGGGGAACCCATCGAGGTGGGGAACTCCCAAGGTGGGGAACCCATCGAGGTCTCCAAGGTGGGGAACACACAGAGGTGTCCAAGGTGGGGAACCCATCGAGGTCTCCAAGGTGGAGAACATACAGAGGTCTCCAATGTGGGGAACACACAGAGGTGTCCAAGGTGGAGAACACACAGAGGTCTCCAAGGTGGGGAACACACAGAGGTCTCCAAATAATCCTAATATAAGTTAATGATGCTCAGATTTTCATTAATTTATATTAGGATCTTTAGACGCATTTAAGGGAATCCCAGGCAAATCTTTTTTTCATGATCATCGCTATTATGGCATTAACAGGTACATTATTTAGCTCTGTAATACTATTTACTATTATTATTATTACCTTTTATTTATTAAGCACCAACAAATTACACAGCGCCATACAGTTGAAGTATTTTTAGAGTTAAATGGCGTGTTAATGGTGCGATAACAATAGCAAGTAAAGATAAATAATAATTATAGGATTGTAGGCATGTGATTCCTATCTAGACTAAGATAATAATCCTAAAAGGGGATTGAAGAGGTTGCTCTTTAGTTCATGCATAGGCTGTAGTTGTCTAATTAAAGTACATTAAGGTCTTAAAGTGACAGTACATATCAATAAAAACATATTTAAGCATATTTTACATTCACAAGTTTTAAAAACAAAAAATTAACCATTTGACCATGGATTTACAGCCCTTAAACTCCTGGGATATTGGTTTAACATTAGCCTTCACAATATATTATATATATATATATATATAGTGCCTCTATATATTATATATATATATATACATATATGTATTATATTATATTATATAATAATAATAATTATTTAAATATTTTAATCAATAATATTAATTACATGGCAGTATAACAGTTATATACAGTATATATATATACTATTTTTATTAGACTAATGCTAGGTCATTACTGTTTCTTTAAAAGCTGAAGCTCAGCCTTTTATTCTTTTTATTGCATTGGCACTCATAAATGTGAATTGTTTCAAAACCATTGAAAAGAACAACTTTTCATAAAGTGGCCTCTGTGCAGCCGTAACATTTGAAGCTAATCATTATAAATGCATGGATTCAGCTTCCCCCGTCCTTCGCAGTCGTCCCAAAGCAACAATTACTATAGAGAGCTTTCATAACTCCTCTGGCTTAAGCCTTGACGGGGAAATTATACGCGCCATGTTTCTGGTGGGAGTATCAGGAGCGTTTAAAGGGTCACTACCGCCATTATATTCATTTTAATGCATATGATTTTCTGAAAGGTCCCCTTTTTGCAGTTGCCCCCTTGGGAATGTATTTGCCCCTCCCCCCCCCACTCCGCTACTAGTGGACACATCTCCTGATACATGGTGCACTTATTGTCAACTCCAGCTCAGCAAAAGTTGCGCGGGGGTCTAAGGAGACGGCCATTATTTATTTCAGTGGGACTGCTTTCTTACTGCTGATTGGCTGCTTCAGGCACAAATCCTCAAACTATCGAGGAAATGGGGAGCTGCAGCTTCTACCGAAAGTTATTATTTTTTTAGGTTGAAAGAATGCACAGAAAGAAACTACATGATATCAGTGGTGTTCAAAATGTATTTTAATACAAAAATCGTTTACAATCATGCGGTATGAAAAAACATCACTATTGGGTCTGATATATATATATATATATATATATACTGTATATATATATATATTTTATATATATTATAATATAATATATATTTGGAATTATAGAATGTATTTGGACTGAGTGCAAGAGGATTGGAATATATATATATATATATATATTTAATTTTTTTGGGGGGGTTTCCCATAACACCGAAATGTAATATTTACGCAAACACGGCCGTAGCGAAGCTGTACTTCCAATGAGAGACATTCTGCAGACCCTTCGCCGGGTTTTAATGGATTAGCGATCTCATACTCAGCTAAAGGCCATAAACCATCGAGCATTTGGAGCTGGATAATCGCCAGTCTATCCCACCATTTCATTGGCTGGATGTAAAAGTTAATTTCGTACGTTTTGGGTTCTGGTTAGATTACTCACATTCACGTTTCCTTTTGGTCTCAAGAATTTAATTTAAGCGGTTCTTAATGAAAAGCAGAGAGGAAAACGCTCTCATTGTTAATAAACTTGTTTTTCTATACCCTCCTCGTAATGAATTAAATTTAGCGCTATCCCTTTAACAGAGGATTTTACAATGAAAAATGTTAAATTCTAGAATTCAGATTTAAGAACTACTCCAAAGTTCTGTAAATGTATTGCATTAAACGCCACTTGGACTAGCGACGGACTCAATGGTGGAACATCTGGGGAGTAAGAGATTTCTCATGGATCAAAACAAAGCCAGAGCCAGCGCTAACCACCCAGCTTGATGAATTTCTTTGTTTATAGCAGAAAACACAGACAGCTATTAATGTAGATAACATGTTTTTTTCGTTAAGAAATTGTTCTGGGAGAACAAGGCTTTTAGTCTTATAATAAGAGCATAAATGGCTTTATTGTGCTTCTAGGGGATGACCTTCAATATTCCACTTGGCTCCTGTATCCCAGCTTTACATATGATGAGCCTCAAGGCATGGGGTATGTGAGACCCCCTATGTGCTGTATTTAATGCCCTCCTAGGGAATGCCCAAGCTTGGTTAGAACTTCTCATAATGGAGAAAAAACTGTTTTATACAGAACCACATAATTTATCAAATATAAACTCAAATGAGAACTCGGATTTCTGAGGTTAAAACAACAACAGAACCCAGAACTGAATGCTATTTAACACTTTACTCGTGTGCCTGCCACTGAAAGAGTTAAAGCAGAAGATGGACATTTTTAGAAGGGAAAGGCATGGGCTCCACAATCTATGGTACAGCTGGCCAAGCCACCATTGTCTTGAGCCCCATACCTGCCTTGGCTCGACATGAGTGAAGGAGTGAGAGCCAGCTTCTCGCATCGTATATGATCTAGAATAGATCATATAGGATCTCATAAGCACATCACGCCGGCCATGCGGCAAACCGGTAGTGGATCACTAACTCTTATGGCCACTCATTAAGGTTCTGTAATGCACAGAGCATGGCATGCGGCTGCGTGTCTCCAGCAGGTAGCTGTACATACATTGTGTATCTTGGGTTTTTGTAAGATACGATGTAACAATTAGCAATTAACAATCAGGTAAAAATGCTTACTTTTTGGAAACTTAAACCCCCCATGTCCCTTTTCCTCCCCAATGCCCCTTGTTTCTAGGAGCTCAGAATGGTTGCTGAGTATGAGCAGTGGTGTATTTACCTCTACTACTGCCCCCAGCCCTCTTCTCTGCGGTCACCATCTTCACTACATCATATCCAACTACGAATGTTCCCCTAAGATATATATACACCGGTATATATAATTAGTTTCCTGCAACACATTCCTTGTTTAAAATATATTCATTAAAAGGGTTTGGCTTAATTTGGAGCCTTTGGGGAGAGAGAGACTTCCTTTGAGGTCTTTCATAAGCTACAATGCAAATGCAAAGGAGTCCAACAAGATTAATGGAGAAGAGCAGCTGGTATTCGCAGAAAATGTGCTGAGGATGATTTCATTATGCATCGCATGCTTTACTCAATAAGTGCGATCCTCATCGGGCAAACTGCAGGCTTCCAGCTGTTACCGGCCTTACATGCTCTTCACCGTGGCGAGAGGCAGGGCTTTACCAAAACTTTTACATTGGGGTTTATTCACTAAAGAGAGAGTTGACAGGAGAGTTTGTAGGAGAATTGTCCTTCAGCTCATGGCGGAACAAGGATGGCAGTGGGCATGGTCCCACGTTCTCTTGGCTGAAGAAAGAAGAGAGTGATCCGGAGATCCAAAGAAGCAGGGCTTCACTCAGAAGCCAAATCCGGGCCAAATCCAGGTATGACAGTGAGCGACTGACACATCTCTCACCACATCACCAACAGGACCTCAGTAGAACCTCAGACTTCATGCATCATTAGTCTGTGGAGGACATCAAGGTTGGACCTCCCTTGAGTAACCAGAAGGAGCTTGTGCTTCAAGCTTCCTCCGACTTAAAGCCAGAAGATCAGGTTTTTCCTCCCTTACGCTTGATTTTCATATTCAATTTTGTGTATTTGCCCAACGCAAATGTAACATTTTGCTTAAAGTACTTAAAATTCCATCCTCATAAGGGCTAAAACGAAAGACTATACTCTGAAAAACACAATATTCTGTAATATCATTTATACCAAGGTATTACAAAGTTTAATTTGCCAAGTGTTCATAATAAATATACCTTAATAGCTTTAATTCCCTCATTTATTTCATTCATTGTAACTACCAGCTTTCAACAACTTAATGAGGTTTAACGTAAATGGCGGTTATTATTCAGATACCTGAATAACACAATTAGCTTCTCACTTCAGTTCAGTACTTTGGTGCATTGTTAAGCTTTTAATTGCTAATCAATCCAACAGGCCCAACAACGAATTATAATAACACTGAGCTTTCATCATGAAGTCTTAATTACACGGGTACGAATCGAGTTAATTCATTCATAACACAGCATATTTTTTCTGCTTCAATTACAGTAAATGTAAAAGTGGTTTGCACAATTATAATTTTGCAGTCATAAATGAGTAGTAAAAAGCAAAAATGTATTGTTATAAATGATGTATTTCTATACCTAAAATGGGAGGAAATTATAATCCGCTTGGGGGAAAACCAACAATCTAAGACGTGTACTAAGGTCTTTGAGTTTCATTTCTTTGAGGCACAGTTTATGGTCTTCTATTAGACTATCCTGTGACTCTATGGAGATACCTAGAGCAGAAGAACACACAAATGTTTTATTAAAGCGCGGTTTTATTAAAATCTCTGACCATGGCGTGCTGGGGAAGAGATGAGCCACAAGGTACTGAGCCGAGGGTATTTTATCTCCCCTCTCCACACCTTGAAGGCTTGGGGTGGCAGTGGTTCATCACCTTACAATCCAAATGGCCTGACTGGAGCTTTGTATTGTTCCCCTAGTCTGGTTAGGACTCCAAAAGTAGAATGGAGGGTGATTCCAATGGGCAAGCAGCCACAAACAAATTTTAACCAAATGTTTTGAAGCAGAGGTGTGAAAATCCCACAATTTGCATACTGAGGCAACTGAATTCCTCAGCGACGGGTAACTTTGGCACTCCAGGGGTTGACTGGCCTTTCTTTTGGAACTATCACCAAGAACAAGTTTTTGTTTCAGTAATGATGTCATAGAATTTACTGCAGATCAAGTCCCATTCATGTTCCTTTATGTACCCCACTTACCCCCAGACCAAACTATATCATCCCATCTCCCCATGTCTTTTCTTAAAGTATTAATCCATATTTTGTGTGATTTGTCTGGAAATCGTATCTCCAGATATTGTCAATTTTACTTAGTTTGACGCTTGTAATTGTTACGTTTTATGGTATTTTGGATTTGCAAAAATGTATTCTCAATTGAAAAACAGCTATGATTACCACGTTACA